>JASPKZ010004946.1:1277500-1877500 GCA_030220185.1 Diploptera punctata
GCTTTCCTACAAGAAGCTTCCATGCAAGTCTTTCATTTCCCATACGTGCAACATGTCCTGCCCAACGCAGTCTACGACACTTAACTGTTCTTATTATATCTGGCTTCCTATAAAGACCATGTAGTTCATTGTTATTTAGTCTTCTCCATTCACCTGTCTGTTCATCTCTCTTTGGTCCAAAAATTTTCCTAAGTACTTTATTCTCAAATACTTGTAATCTCCTTTCCTCCCCTAAAGTAAGAGTCCATGTTTCGCACCCATATAATATAACTGGTAGAATAATAGTTTTATATATTTTCAGTTTAACGTTTTTTGAAAGGAGTTGGGACATCAAGAGTCTCTGCAATGCATAATAGAATGCATTTCCAGAATTGAGACTATGTTTAATTTCTTTGTGCATCTCAGCACTAGTTAATGGCGGAAAGTGACTAGACGTGTTGTGTATCGCTCGTGACCAACATATTATTTTGAAGGTGTGATCACATTCTAAGTCGCTTAAAACATCATAACTGATAGTTTGTGTTATATAAAACAATTTGGCTAAGTTAAATTCATAAGATGGGCCCCAAGAAGAATAACTCAATGGAAATAGAAGAAGTGGTGAAACGTGTCTTACAAGAGTCGCTATAAGATGCTACCATGCTGTCAAGTGTTGCCAACATAATAAAGGAGACTGTTGCTGCGGCGGTTATAGAATTAAAAGTGGCATTGGAGCAAAGTCACGCCTTAATCAGTGAGCTCCAGAAATCTGTTCAGGACCGTGATAACAAGATAGTGACTTTGGAATCTAAGATTGATAGCTTAGAACAATACCAAAGGCGTCAGTGTGTGCGTATTTTTGGTATTGCGGAGGAAGAAAATGAAGACACAGATGCCATCGCCTTGCAGGTAGCAGAGAAAGTTGGTGTTAGTCTCCAGGTCAGTGACATTGACCGTAGTCATCGAGTAGGTAGAAAAACAGATGGTGGACGACCTAGGGCTGTCATTGTTAAATTTGTGTCCTACCGTAAGCGAAAGTGAGGTGTTTCGAAATAAAAAGAATTTGAAAGGCAGTGGAATTACGATTCGTGAGGACCTTACTAGTGCTAGGCATCAGTTACTTCGCGAAGCTATAAATATTCATGGCGTAACCAATGTCTGGACCCAAGATGGTTCTGTCATTGTTAAGGTAGGAGACAGAAAAAAGCGAATAAATCATATATCAGATCTCAGGTCAGAGTGATAATTATCAACTCAGAAACTCGTTACTTTTTGTAATTTATTTTTATTAGTATTTAATTATTTACTGTGTTCATTTTTTTTTCTTAATTTTTTCGTGTATAATCTATTTTTTTATTAATTTAATTTTGTACTTCATATACTAAACACCAATTGATATTTCATATTTACGGTTTTCTTGTTTTAGTTAGTAACATTTCAACCATAGATTTAAGGAATGCACCTGCAGTCCCTTTTCGGTCTTTGACAGTTCCATTGTCCCCATCTCATCATACCCCTTCCACCTCAGACCTTTTAGAATCACGTTTCTCTTTGAACAGCAATACACTCAAAATAACACATTGTAATGCACAGTCACTCCTGTCCCACTTCTCAGAATTCCAAACTATATTTTCAACACTAAATCTGCATGCCATTTTAATTTCTGAAACATGGCTGAAAAATACCCTTCCTTCTTCTCTTGTAAACATGCAAAATTACACCTTGATTAGGAATGACAGAGTCGGGAAAAATGGAGGCGGCGTGGCGATGTATATACGTTCCGATCTACAACCAAAAATTGTATCCCATTCGCCTAGTGAATACTCGTCTCGACCCGAATACCTATTTATAGAAATTAGAGCGAAAATGCAGAAATGTTTATTAGGAGTAGTTTATAAGCCCCCAAATGTCGGTCACCTACATGACATTGAAACAGTACTCCAAAATCTGATACCATCTTATGAACATGTAATTGTACTAGGAGACTTCAATACTAATCTATTAGCCACAAATTCTTACAACACTATACTATTACAGACAATGTTCCAGTCATGCAATATGACAATACTGCCTTCAGAACCAACCCATCATACTAGGTATTCTGACACACTACTATAGACTTAATTATAACAAATAATCCTCAAAAAGTTATAACTAGTGGACAGATAGAAGCTCCAGGCATCTCTGCACATGACTTAATATACATTGAATATTCACTCCTTTGCTCTAAACGTAGACCTAGACTTGTAACATACAGAGACTTGAAACATATAAATTATGCGCAATTAATTGATGACGCTGCAAAACTACCTTGGAACAACATATGGACACTTAGGACTGTAGACGAGAAAGTTGAAAATTTTAATGACATGATTTTACAATTGTATGACAAACACGCACCTATCAAGACTAGACGTATAAACAGACCACCTGCACCCTGGATGTCTGATAATATCCGCTTGCTTATGACAGAGAGAGACGCAGCATTTAGGAAATACAGGAGGAACAAAGAACTGACAGACTTACAGACATACAAACATCTGAGGAATAAAGTCAACCAGACTGTAAGGAATGCAAAACTAAGATATGCCCATGCTATTATTACACAATCTATGTCCAACTCAGCTGACATGTGGAAAAATTTAAAATCAATAGGCCTCTGTCAAAATAAACTACAGGTAGAAACAGCTGACCTACCACTAGATGAGTTGAATGACCATTTTACCCGCCTCCCTTCTGACAACACCTCACAACAAAAACAACAGACAATAGATGAACTAATGTCATATTCCCAACCTACCCGAGACAAATTCTTTTTTTCCTATATCTCACCTAATGACGCCAAAAGAGCAGTATTACGTATTAAATCTAAAGCACAAGGAATAGACAATATAACAATAACTCTCCTGCAAAAAATAATAGACATTATTCTCCCAACAATAACCCACATTTTTAATGCCTCTATAATGACCGGGACCTATCCCAGACTCTGGAAAATGGCTCTAGTTCGTCCTACTTACTTACTTACTTACTTACTCACTGGCACTATCGAACCCGTAGGTTCATGGCCGCACGGACATAAGCTCTCCATACATCCCTATCCTGAGCTAATGCTTTCCAATCATTCCCTGTATAATCTACTTCCCTCAAATCATAGTTAATGTTGTTCTCCCACCTCATTTTTGGTCTACCAACTGGGCGTTTTCCTTCTGGCTTTCCTAGTTCGTCCTACACCGAAATCAAACACTCCCACAACACTCGATGATTATAGACCAATTAGTATTCTCCCCTGTTTATCTAAAGCACTGGAACACATAATACACTCACAGTTAACAGACTACCTCACCACACACGACTTACTTGATGAACATCAGTCTGGTTTTAGAACAGGACATCACACAAGTACTGCACTACTTGACATTGTAGAGGACATAAGAGACTCAATGGACAAAAGCAAACTCACCGCAATAGTCCTACTCGACTACAGCAAAGCCTTTGACACAGTAGATATAGACTTAATGCTAGCGAGACTAAAGACACTACATCTGTCGGAAAACTGCCTTGATTGGTTTGCATCTTACCTCACTAATCGTCAGCAATCAGTTTCTGTTAATAATCGCATTTCTTCCTGGCGCTTGGTGAGGAAAGGGGTACCTCAAGGCGGCGTCCTCGCTCCTCTTCTCTTCTCGATTTATATTAATGACGTGACCAAGAAACTACAAAACTGCAAGCATCATCTTTACGCCGACGACCTACAGATTTACACACACTTTAGGCCTGACGAAATTAATGAATATATTGACAAAGTAAACACTGACCTCAGGCATATATCTTTATGGTCCAGACAATATGGGCTGAAACTAAATGTAAACAAAACGCAAGCAATAATTATCGGACATCCAAGGCTATTACACCTCATAAACAATGGCAATATGCCGGCTGTCATATTAGATAATGAACAAATTCCTTATACCGACGTCGTTAAAAACTTGGGATTTTACTTAGATTCTAATTTAAAATGGCATGAGCAAGTAAAACAAACATCTAAAAGGATCTTCTCCATAATGCATTCCCTAAAGCGACTTAAACATTTTCTTCCTACAACTCTTAAAAAGAATTTTAATCCAAACTTTAGTGATGCCGCATTTTGACTACTGTGACGTTCTACTAAACTGACATAAGTGACGGATTGTCGGACAAACTGCAGCGTGTCCATAATATGTGTATCAGATTCATATTTAATGTTCGAAAATACGATCACATTTCTCCATTATTCCACGAATTGTCATGGCTACATCTAAAAGAGAGAAGAAAATCGCACTGTCTAATTCTCCTATTTAAGATCCTACATACCTCGATTCCCAATTATTTATCATCCCGTTTCCAGTATCTATCCTCAAACCATAACTTAAACACAAGATCACAACATAGTCTCTTACTTAATATACCGCAACATAGGACATCACATCACTCCATGTCATATACCATCTCCACTTCTCGCAACTGGAATTCCCTACCACAAGAAATAAGGGGCTGCCGGACATTGGCATCTTTTAAAAGAAATCTAAATTTATATTTGCTCTAAACTCGACTTCATTATTATCCAGTGTAAGATATGTATATTAATTGGTGTTTCCCGTATAATGTATCATATTTATATTATTATTATTATTACTATTATTATTATTATTATTATTATTATTATTATTATTATTATTATTATTATTATTATTATCGTATCATTATTGTTATTACCCTATGAAATGTTGTTTGTACATGACATTTACATTGCTACATTTATTGTATATATAACTGTTTATAATTAGTACAGTGTATATCTATATTTGTCGAATATTTATTTGTATTTGTGCTGGTTGAGTGGAAGAGAGGGCCTTATAGCCTTAACTCTGCCAGAATAAATAAAGTATTATTATTATTATTATTATTCCTATTTGTGGTCATTGTTCCTAGGTATTTGAATTCAGTCACTTCCTCAAAATTTCCCTCATATGTCATTAGCTGTCCATTTCCATTATATAATGAATTTCTACGTGTGACCATATATTTAGTTTTATTGATATTTACTTCCAGTCCTAATTTCTTAGTGTTACTCAATAGTGTGTGCGTGTTGTTCTTTAGTATCTCCTCGCTATCGGCCAATAATACTACATCATCAGCATAAACGAACAGCTTATTAACACCATTCAGTTGTAAGCCTTCCTCATTCTCTAAAGATTTAATGGCATGCTCTAGTACAAAATTAAACAGTAGATGAGACAGTGCATCTCCTTGCTTCAACCCATTCTGGATTTCAAAAGTGTCCGAAAACTGTTTGCCTACACGCACCCTACTCTTTGTGCCATTTAGACATATTCGTATACGTCTAACTAACTTTTTAGGAATTCCGAACTCCAGCAGGATACTATATAACTTCTCCCTCTTAATTGAATCATATGCTTTTTTGAAGTCTACATACAGTTGATGTACAGTACCATTATATTCCCATTTCTTTTCCAAAATCTGTCTTATACTAAAAATCTGATCTGTTGTAGACCTGTTTCTTCTAAATGCACATTGATGATCTCCTAGAATGTCATCAATATAGGGAGTAAGTCTGCTTACTAATATATTTGTTAGAATTTTGTAGGAAGTTGAAAGTAATGAGATGCCCCTGTAGTTGTTGCAATCAGTTTTATCTCCTTTCTTATAAATTGGTACGATAATTGATTCCTTCCATTCATCTGGAAGAGCTTCTTTTTCCCAAATCATACTAAGCAACCAGCGTATCTTGTCCATCAATTATTCTCCCCCTGATTTTATCAGTTCTGCTGGGATCTCATCTGAACCTGATGCTTTATACATCTTCAATTTTTCAATCGCCATTTCAACCTCTAATGCACTTGGCTCTGCGACTAGCATTTCTGCCGTCTGTAAATTATCCTCCACAATGTCCTGTTCTGTATGTACATTTAATAGCTGATTAAAGTAACTTTTCCATCTATTTAATATAGGCCTACTCCTGGAATCTGCAATCATATCCCCATTTTCATTCCGAATTATGTTTGTCTAGCCTGAAACCCTTTCTTCTCTACACTAATTCCCTGATACAATTATCTAATGTTCCTATTTTTTGCATTCATTTCAAGATCATTAATCATCTCTCTCAAATATGCCCTCTTTTTACTCTTTAGTAGCTTGGTGGTTTCCGGTCTAATACTACCCAATTGCTCTAAATTTACCTCATTTGGCTCATGTAACCATTTCATTTTTGCTAACTTTCTTTTCTTTACAATGTCGGCACATTCCTCATCAAACCATTTCTTGTTTTGCCTCTTTTTTAAACAACCAATGCTTTCTGATGCTGACAATTTAATAGTATCTCTTATAGCGTCCCATTCTTTATTTACATCAATTTCTTCTTCGTTTGCCACATTGTCATCTGTAGATTCCAGTACTTGAAATCTACTAGCAATTTTGATTTGGTATTCTTGCCTCATTTCATCATTTCTCAAGTTTTTAAATTCAAATTTTACAGAATCATCTTTAGCGTTTGTTCCTCTCATAAGCGATAGCCGTTGTCTGATTTTCACTCTGACCAGATGATGATCCGAATTGCAGTCTGTCCCTCTAACTGATGTAACATCAATGATGCTACTGTGCCAGTGTTTATCCACTAATACATGATCTATCTGGTTCCGAGTTTCTCCAATCTGGGGACGTCCAAGTGTATTTATGTATATCCTTATGCTGAAATGTTGCGCTCTTAAGAATGAGATTCTTTGATGTGGCAAATGTGACTAATCTAACCCCGTTGTCGTTACTATCTTCATGAAGACTGGATTTGCCTATTGTTGGTTTGAATATATCTTCCCGCCCCACTTTTGCATTAAAATCTCCTATAGGATATCATACATAATTCTAAAGGGTAAACGACATGATTTTATAATTGTAAATGTACATGCCCCCACAGAAGATAAAGATGACAAGATCAAGGATGAGTTCTATGAAGAATTAGAATGCTTATTTGATAGCCTTTCACGATATCATATGAAAATTGTCTTAGGAGATTTAAATGCAAAAGTGGGGCGGGAAGATATATTCAAACCAACAATAGGCAAATTCAGTCTTCATGAAGATAGTAACGACAACGGGGTTAGATTAGTCACATTTGCCACATCAAAGAATCTCATTGTTAAGAGCACAACATTTCAGCATAAGGATATTCATAAATACACCTGGAAGTCCCCAGATGGAGAAACTCGGAACCAGATAGATCATGTATTAGTGGATAAACGCTGGCACAGTAGCATCATTGATATTAGATCAGTTAGAGGGACACACTGCAATTCAGATCATCATCTGGTCAAGGTGAAAATCAGACAACGGCTATCGCTTATGAGAGGAACAAACGCTAAAGATGATTCTGTAAAATATGAATTAAAAAACTTGAAAAATGATGAAATGCGGCAAGAATACCAAATCAAAATTGCTAATAGATTTGAAGTACTGGAATCTTCAGATGACAATGTGGCAAACGAAGAAGAAACTGATATAAAATAAAGAATGGGAGGCTATAAGAGATACTATTAAATTGTCAGCATCAGAAAGCATTGGTTGTTTAAAAAAGAGGCAAAACAAGAAATGGTTTGATGAGGAATGTGCCGACATTGTAAAGAAAAGAAAGCTAGCAAAAATGAAATGGTTACACGAGCCAAATGAGGTAAATTTAGAGGAATTGGGCAGTGTTAGACGGGAAACCACCAAGTTACTAAAGAGTAAGAAGAGGGAATATTTGAGAGAGAAGATTAATGATCTTGAAATTAATGCAAAAAATAGGAACATTAGAGAATTATATCAGGGAATTAGTAAAGAGAAGAAAGGGTTTCAGGCTAGAACAAACATAATTCGGAATGAAAATGGGGATATGAATGCAGATTCCAAGAGTATATTAAGTAGATGGAAAAGTTATTTTAATCAGCTATTAAATGTACATACAGAACAGGACATTGAGGAGGATAAGTTACAGACAGCAGAAATGCTAGTCGCAGAGCCAAGTGCATTAGAGGTTGAAATGGCATTTGAAAAATTGAATATGTATAAAGCATCAGGTTCAGATGAGATCCCAGCAGAACTCATAAAATCAGGGGGAGAAAAATTGATGGACAGAGATACGCTGGTTGCTTAGTATGATTTGGGAAAAAAAAGGCTCTTCCAGATGAATGGAAGGAATCAATTATCGTACCAATTTATAAGAAAGGAGATAAAACTGATTGCAAACAACTATAGGGGCATCTCATTACTTTCAACTTCGTACAAAATTCTAACAAATATATTAGTAAGCAGACTTACTCCCTATATTGATGACATTCTAGGAGATCATCAATGTGCATTGTAGAAGAAAACAGGTCTACAACAGATCAGATTTTTAGTATAAGACAGATTTTAGAAAAGAAATGGGAATATAATGGTACTGTACATCAACTATATGTAGACTTCAAAAAAGCATATGATTCAATTAAGAGGGAGAAGTTATATAAGTATCCTGCTGGAGTTCGGAATTCCTAAAAAGTTTAGTTTAGGACTTATACGAATGTGTCTAAATGGCTCAACGAGTAGGGTGCGTGTAGGCAAACAGTTTTCAGACACTTTTGAAAATCCAGAATGTTTTGAGAAGCAAGGAGATGCACTATCTCCTCTACATATTTAATTTTATACTAGAGCATGCCATTAAATCTTTAGAGAATGAGGAAGGCTTACAACTGAATGGTATTAATAAGCTGTTAGTTTAGTGCTGATGATGTAGTACTACTGGCCGATAGCGAGGAGAGTACTAAAGGCCAACACGCACACACTATTGAGTAACACTAAGAAAATTAGGACTGCAAGTAAATATCAGTAAAAACTAAATATATGGTCACACGTAGAAATACATTATATAATGGAAATGGGACAGCTAATGACAAATGAGGGAAATTTTGAGGAATTGGCTGAATTCAAATACCTAGGAACAATAATCACAAATAGGAATGAGATTCACAAAGAAATAAACATAGGCTCAATTCTGGAAATGCATGCTATTATGCATTGCAGAGACTTTTGATGTCCCAACTCCTTTCAAAAAGCGTTAAGCTGAAAATATATAAAACTATTATTCTACCAGTTATATTATATGGGTGTGAAACATGGACTCTTACTTTAAGGGAGGAAAGGAGATTAAGAGTATTTGAGAATAAAGTTCTTAGGAAATTTTTTGGACCAAAGAGAGATGAACAGACAGGTGAATGGAGAAGACTACATAACAGTGAACTACATGGTCTTTATAGGAAGCCAGATATAATAAGAACAGTTAAGTCCCGTAGACTACGATGGGCAGGACATGTTGCGCGTATGGGGAATGAAAGACGTGCATGGAAACTTCTTGTAGGAAAGCCAGAAGGAAAACGCCCAGTTGGTAGACCAAGAATGAGGTGGGAGAACAACATTAACTATGATTTGAGGGAAGTAGATTATACAGGGAATGATTGGAAAGCATTAGCTCAGGATAGGGATGTATGGAGAGCTTATGTCCGTGCGGCCATGAACCTACGGGTTCGATAGTGCCAGTGAGTAAGTAAGACAATTTTCATATGATATCGTGAAAGGCTATCAAATAAGCATTCTAATTATTCATAGAACTCATCCTTGATCTTGTCATCTTTATCTTCTGTGGGGGCATATACATTTACAATTATAAAATCATGTCGTTTACCCTTTAGAATTATGTATGATATCCTATCGCTAACAAACTTAATATCTCGGATAGCGGATAGGATCCTCCTTCTGACAAAAAAGCCCATGATTCCCTAGAGTTATAGAAGGACTAAGATGGAATAATTGTTTTATTCGCATAACGATTCAAAAAATCGCTCCATTAATATTAATTTCAAATGCAGGTCTTTCTGCACCCCCGTAGTATAATGCAAAACTTCCTGATTCCTGACTACCTTCTCCTGGCCACCTAACTTCCTGTAAAGCGACTATATCCAAGGGCGATTTATGTAGTTCCCGCGTTAATATCTATAGTGCCCTGCTATTGTATAAAGTCCTAACATTCCATGTTCCTAGGAACATGTCCCTGTGTTTGAGCCTTTGGCATGGGTTCCCTGAAGTAGTCCCCGCCCGGAGAACCGAATGGGGGACTATTTGACCTCCGGAAAATTTTACCCCAGTTGAACCCATGTCCGCATTTCTTGACGGTTGTATTTTTACGGTGAAAGATCGTCACTCTTTCGACCAAGGTACTTTTTTCGTCTGGCTTATCACCTTCGACCAGTCCGGCATGGGTAACCCTATCGGCAGCAATGCTACCGCCGGCATAGCTCTCAGGATCATTTAAGCACGCAAGCCACTCCACCACGACAAGGTGAAGATACCATGGAGGGCCCGGTGAAGGATAATGATGATAATGATAAGGATGATTATGACGGCCAGATGATTTTCGGGGACCGTTGGGCCCTAAGCTTCCTGGCATGTCTTACAGATGAGGATAAACCCCGAAAAAAAAACCTCACCCAGGAGCCTGTCCCGACCGAGAATCGTACCCGGGTCCGCCGCGTGACAAGGCAGATCGAGGTAGCGTGCTGCCTTGTCACGCAGCGGGTCCAGGCTCGATTCCCGGTCGGGACAGACTCCTGGGTGAGGTTTTTCCGGGTTTTTCCTCACCTGTAAGACAAATGTCAAGAAGCTTAGGGCCCAACGTTCTCCGAAAATCATCCGGCCATCATCATCACCCTTATCATTATCATCACCATCCTTCACCGGTGTGGAAAGCAACGGGAAGCTACCACACCTATAAATCCTCGTAAAAGCTGCAAAGCACAGCATGAAAATGTTATATACATACATATAAACAATGCATTTTTGTGCATTTCAGGATATTTGTTGGAGAAATGTACATGGATCAGAAATCAACAAGCGATATTCCTAAGTAATCGTTTTTTAATGTTGAAAGTGTGCAACTTCCACTTGTAGGTTTGAAGGTACTAGATCATGGAGATCATTGACGAAAATGTTTTTAAAGCAATTATTTTTATTTAAACTCGCCAAATCGACTGTCAAATATTTATTTCAAATTTAAAATGCATTGACCATATTTCTCAAAATATTCTGCATTTGTTCCTGCTCGTGTTAAGTGAACAGCTATGATTCATAACATTAGTTTCACCTGAAATCTTTTGACTGAATCATACAGGTTGTACAAGCTGCGTCGGCAACCCATGGCTCGCAAGCCAAATATGTATCTTTCAGCATACCATTTTGGCTCTTTTTATTTATAAATACCCAAATAATATTTAATTTAGTGCTTGCCAAGCTCTTCAAAGGGCACTATACGGCAATATTGAACATCGTGCTACAAAAATTAGCCAGGAATTGGGCTCAATCGTTCAAAATATAAGGTACATATAGTTTAATTGGGCTATGTGGCTCTTCTCTTGATTAAAGTTGCCGACCGCTGGTCAAGTACATATTCTGTAACTATATTTTCTTTCGATTTAACGGATATCTCTGTTTCTTTCCTCAAAGCAAACATTAATTTCAACATGTTGTCGCGATAGCCACAACATGGCTAAATTCTGTTTCTAATTCACTCAGAAAATATTGAAACTGTATATGATTCGATATGTGATAAAACTATTTAATATGCTTTCAATTTTCAAATACACAAGTCCATTGTAGATTATTATTTTAAACAAAAAGGCTAAAATAGAGAACATAACTTAAGAAAAATATAAATTGTACTATTGGAATTTTTTTTAAATGTACTCACATTGTGAAACTGGAACATACAGCCCTATAAACATCTTATCTTAAATAAGATTCATTTGAGCAAAATTTATTGCTTATCTTCTTTACAATTCGTACTGCAAATGACAGCTATCATATTCAATAAAACAAGTTTGTAAACTTTTTTATCAAAATTGGTATTGAATACTTCACTTAGCTTCTTATTTTTCTCCTTCGTTCTTGTCTATTAGACCATAAATCTTCCTCGATTTTACGTGTCATAAATCTACGGAACATTACTTCCCTCGCGAAGCCCTAAGGAATTTTACTCTCTAGAAACTGAATCGAGATGCCAGATTGTAACACTCGAACCTCTGATTCAGGTGGATAGTGGGACCGACAATGATGAACAAATTCGAACGTGATGATATCTAACTTAGTCATATAATAGTGCCATGGAAGTTGGGTCTATTTTATTCTACATCAAGATATTGTAAATAAATCTAACAGCAGCAGTTATGGTGCGAAAGCCGAAAGACAGAACAGACTACTTTGTTCGCTTTTCATATTTGTTAATTGCATAAACATCCTAATGCGAGCATCTCATTAGCGCGTTTAGCAGCTTACATAAACTTAGCAGTGTTTCCATCAAAACTCTTTCAACAGTTCAATCCATAATAGAAATATTTCATCCAGCGTGATGGCTCAGAGCGTTGTATTTGATACTCAAATTCACGAAATTTCGGGGTGATGTCATAAAGCCATTTTTTTTCAAAAGATGAAGGCAATCAGTGAAATTTTACCGAAAACTCATGATAAACATAATTGAAAAATAAAAAGCCACTAGATGTTATATGGCCTTACATGTCAAAGCTTCTGTAAATAAATAAACATATCCAAGTAAAGCCTTAAAATAAAATTTGTTTATGCCAACTATATTTACACACCTGTTGTATAGAGTGAAATAAAAAAGTACTAATCCCCAGATATTAGATAAGAGTTTTGGTATAAGGAACCAATGATCTAATAGTAATTGCATTTTTTACTAAACTCTCTTTATGAACGTTTGTTTACGTGGGGTTTGTTTCATCAATAATCGAACTAAGTTCCCTTTGCCTTGAAAAGCCAAAGCATGTAAAACAGACCACACTGTGTCGCTGTAGGCGGACAAAATGTCGTGCTCACGACAATAGCCATTGAAGGAACAACGTAACATTAATAGAGGTGTATAAACACGAATGCAGCCCTGAAATTACTTATTATTTGTAAATGTGTATATATAGATGTGTTCTGTAGCACCATTATTACATGAGTGAGAGAATGAGTACTTGATAATTTTATTTAATTAATGTTGGGAAGTAAACATTATGAGGTATAATCATTAAAATTCATCGGAGAACATATTATTTAAACAACTCACCTCATAAGATTCATGCTTCCATGATATCGCGATTTCAAACATAATGATGTTCATCGTCAGCCATAACTCCGACTGATGAAATTCTTCGGCCGTCAACTATTCTATTGTCGCCATCTTCAGTGCTGCCATCTATGGTTGAATTTATGAACTTCGAAATCAATGTAATTTCGTTAGGGATATCAAAATTCATTGATCTATTTTTGTTTTTCTGAATGTATATTTTTTCCCAAACTGTCAATTCCAAAGGTTTCTCTACTTGTTTTAAAAGTTTAGCTTCTCTTCCAATTTTATGATGTTCTAATAAACTATGTGCAGCAATTGCAGATTTTTCAATTTCACAATTTTTAATATTTCTGAAATGTTCTTTTGTCCGAATTTCCAAATTCCTTTTTGTTTTTCCTATATAAACTTTATTGCAATCTTCACAATTTATTTGATAAATTCCAGATTTCTTACTGTCTGGAACATTGACTTTTTTATTGGTACTTAGAAGATTACCCAGACTAAATTTATTTATTGGTGCCAAAGAAATGTTGTATTTGTCAAAATTTTTTTGAAATTTTCTATGCATTTCAGGATGGTAAGTAATTTTCTTGTATTTTTTCTTTTCTTTGCAATTTTGTAGAGTAGTATATTCATTAAGTCTTTTATTGTGTTTGAATTTCTTCAACTTATTTATAATTAATTCTTTATCAAAACCATTTAATCTAGCAGTGTTTAAGATATGTTTAAACTCTTTATTGAAATTTTCTTCGTTTAATGGTACATTTGTCAATCTGTAAATTAAGCTATTGAATATTGCATGCTTATGAGCAATGTGATTGAAGCCTGATGATTTAATGTAATTATCTGTATGAGTTCCTTTTCTAAATATATCAAATTCAATTTTCAGTGTTTGATCATTCCTAATTATACATAAATCCAAAAAAGGAATTTTGTTTTCTTTTTCTAATTCAACGGTAAACTTTACTGATTCATCCTGAAGGTTCAATAATTTAAGAGCATCTTCAATATCTTTAGAATTTATTATAGCAAAAATATCATCAAAAATATGTACCAAGTCTTAAACAACATTGGTTCACCATGCTATTATTTATCTAAATGGCTGGTACAAAAATTTAATGAGTTTCCCAAATTTGACACTAAAAGTATTCAGAACTCTTTGGAATTGGTTGACAAATTGAAAAATATGAGTCTAGGACATGATGACAGATTGGTTTCATTTGATGTAATTTCATTGTTTCCTAGTATACCAGTTGAAAAAATGCTAAATTTTTTGAGGAAATGGTTAAGTTCTCTAAATATTAAAAATGAAATTTTAGAGGAATATATAACTCTTACTAAGCTATGTGTCAGTAATTCTTATTTTACCTATAATGAAAAATTTTACCAACAGGTTTCGGGTTTGTCAATGGGTAATCCGCTCTCGCCATTTTTAGCTGATTTGTTCATGAGTTACTTGGAGTGTCAAATCACTAAAGCATACCCATGGATGTTTAAGACTTGGTACAGATATGTGGATGATATTTTTGCAATAATAGATTCTAAAGATATTGAAGATGCTCTTAAATTATTGAACCTTCAGGATGAATCAGTAAAGTTTACCGTTGAATTAGAAAAAGAAAACAAAATTCCTTTTTTGGATTTATGTATAATTAGGAATGATCAAACACTGAAAATTGAATTTGATATATTTAGAAAAGGAACTCATACAGATAATTACATTAAATCATCAGGCTTCAATCACATTGCTCATAAGCATGCAATATTCAATAGCTTATTTACAGATTGACAAATGTACCATTAAACGAAAAATTTCAATAAAGAGTTTAAACATATCTTAAACACTGCTAGATTAAATGGTTTTGATAAAGAATTAATTATAAATAAGTTGAAGAAATCAAACACAATAAAAGACTTAATGAATATACTACTCTACAAAATTGCAAAGAAAAGAAAAAATACAAGAAAATTACTTACCATCCTGAATGCATAGAAAATTTCAAAAAAATTTTGACAAATACAACATTTCTTTGGCACCAATAAATAAATTTAGTCTGGGTAATCTTCTAAGTACCAATAAAAAAGTCAATGTTCCAGACAGTAAGAAATCTGGAATTTATCAAATAAATTGTGAAGATTGCAATAAAGTTTATATAGGAAAAACAAAAAGGAATTTGGAAATTCGGACAAAAGAACATTTCAGAAATATTAAAAATTGTGAAATTGAAAAATCTGCAATTGCTGCACAAGTTTATTAGAACATCATAAAATTGGAAGAGAAGCTAAACTTTTAAAACAAGTAGAGAAACCTTTGGAATTGACAGTTTGGGAAAAAATATACATTCAGAAAAACAAAAATAGATCAATGAATTTTGATATCCCTAACGAAATTACATTGATTTCGAAGTTCATAAATTCAACCATAGATGGCAGCACTGAAGATGGCGACAATAGAATAGTTGACGGCCGAAGAATTTCATCAGTCGGAGTTATGGCTGACGATGAACATCATTATGTTTGAAATCGCGATATCATGGAAGCATGAATCTTATGAGGTGAGTTGTTTAAATAATATGTTCTCCGATGAATTTTACTTGATAATTTGTTTGTACTCCGTCAAAATCCATCTAAAGGCCATAATAATAAATATCTGACTTAATAAATTACACTGTAATAAAATACCGCAATCGAAAGAGTTGGTCCAGACGACATAAAATAACAATCATGAGCCCAAATCTATTGACGACCAATGGAGTTCTCTCAGTCTTTTACCGTGATACATCAGTTTGTAGTTCACTCTAGACTGCAGCATGTCCCTTGTGGAACAAACTTATACATCGAGATATTTGTTTTAAAGACACCTTCAATATGTAAACCATACAGCATCTATTTATTTCATTATTTATATTTAATATTATGAAATGGTAAATATGATGTAATGATCCTGGTAATAGAATCCCAATTCGACATTTTTCTTGACGATTAAGAAAAACAAGAAAAAAAACTGGTTGGTCAGGACCAGGATTTGAAACCGGAGACCTCCCGAATAGGAGTCTCAAACGCTACCACTTGAGCTAATTCATTCAGTATGTAGTGAAGTATTATAGCCACAATAATATATTGACGAGTCTCAAAATAAAATTTAAATAAAAAATGCAGCACTATTTTCTGGCCTAACTATTAATTTAGGGGAGAGCCACATTATTCACTGATTATATACGCTGTATACAAGTTATAATTATTCTGAAAATAAGTTAATTGAAAAGGGCATTATTATAATATTTCTTAGTAAAGGATTTCTCACGTATCAATTTCGTGGTTTTGGTAAAAAGAAGTTCTCACAGTGACACCAACATTTTTATTTCACCCCCTTAAAACTTCAGTGTATAGCCGGACCTATCTTTGGAGTAAAATACTTAAAACAGGTTCTTTTTCACATACGACTCCTAAGAGAATAGTTGGGAAAAGTGATTTTGGAAATCCTGAGGGACGGGGAAAACCCCTTGGTCACCAGAGGCGATCATTAACTGCTCTCTCTAGCACCGTGAGACCTACATTTGAAACACGCCCTAGCAGGAATTGACATTGAATCCAGCCAATATAATTTATTTTAGAAGTTTGCTCATTTATGGAAATCGCGATCACGGTAGGGGCGATAGAAACTGACAGAGGAAAAATACTTATCTCTGCGGTAGGCCTGGTGCAGGCCATTTCTATTTACCCAAATCCCTCCGTGGGGTGTATACGATTTTTCTTAGGCCATCCACAGTGTTAGGGCGTGAAGTTTCTAAGTAAAATAATGAATGAACTTACAATTATTTTGTTAGTGCCGAGATAGTAGACTTCGATAGTCGATCATATTATTTGATTATACGGTGATCTGTGGATTCGATCATCGAAAAATAGTCGCGGTCGATTATCTGTGATGTACTGTAATTACGAGTGATTTATTTTGAAATAATTTAATTGAAGTGAGAGCTTCAATAAACAAGTGAATTGTATTCTGGTGTCAATCGTTTTAAAAATCGAACTCCTAAGATCTCCTGAAGTAGGGTTCCTAATCGCTAAAGAGCTAATTAATCAACAAGCGAATCCATAACTTGGCGCCAATAAAAGTGCCGAAACTATGGATTCCTTGTATCAAAACATTCAGCGAACACTCACTGAGCAATGGTACCAGTATTGCTTTCAGGATCACTAGATACAAACATCAATTGCTCCTTCTGCTGATAATGGGACTAGTCCCGAAAGACTACAGAGAATTAATACTTTAGAAAGTTGAGAAGATGGACCTGTAAGGTAACAATTTTATAATTTTAATTTTATCACTGAACAACTACGAAACTTTGTCGGTAGAAGATTGTGATCTGAGGTACAAATACAGCCTCAAACTCTTTTTTTTTTTTTTTAATTTTAAATTCTTAAACTACAGTCTTGGATGTGATGATTTTAACGGGGCTGTTTAACATCGCACGTCATTAGCATCGAATACAAATAAGGGCGTGAAAAGGCAGACATTATGTTTTCAACCATAGTTTACATCTCGACAAATATGATTGACTCTATTGAAGGCTAATTCAATATTCGCAACTTTACTTCCTTTCCAAAGGAAGTTATATACATGAATTTTACTCCCTCAAAAAATGTGACCCCGAGAACCAGGAGTGAAACATGTTAACTATTCCACGGGAACGTAATTACTACTCTCTCGGTAATCTTTACAAAACTCCTCCATGTTATCTTTACCTTGTCGTGGTGGAGTGGCTTGCGTGCTTAAATGATCCTGAGAGCTATGCCGGCGGTAGCATTGCTGCCGATAGGGTTACCCATGCCGGACTGGTCGAACCCAGACGAAAAAAGTACCTTGGCCGAAAGAGTGACGATCTTTCACCGTAAAAATACAACCGTCAAGAACTGCGAACATCGGTTCAACTGGGGTAAAATTTTCCGAAGGTCAAATAGTCCCCCATTCGGTTCTCCGGGCGGGGACTACTTCAGGGAACCCATGTCAAAGGCTCAAACATAGGAACATGGAATGTTAGGACTTTATATAATAGCGGGGCACTAGAGATATAAACGCGGAAATTAGATAAATCGCCCTTGGATATAGTCGCTTTACAGCAAGTTAGGTGACCAGGAGAAGGTAGTCAGGAATCAGGAAGCTTTGCGTTATACTACGGGGATGCAGAAAGAACTGCATTTGGAACGGGTTTTTTAGTCAGGAGGCCTATCCGCTATCCGAGATATTAAGTTTGTTAGTGATAGGATGTCATACATAATTCTAAACGGTAAACAACATGATTTTATAATTGAATCAGTAATTTAGAAAAGGGATCATCTACGATTTTTTCTGAAATTCACTTTTTTCGTTATTCCATGTTTACATATGACCTTACATCGATTACGCGTGAGAATAGATCAAATACACAATTATTTTACAACTTTCTGACTTTACCTTCCAGGTAGTCATTTCGAAAAAGGATCAACTCGCCGAATTGTTCCCTTTTCGAACGGACTGACGCACGAATGTGAACTTGACTTTAGCTGCATATGTGTCCTGAATGCCCTCTCACTATTTCTGTGTTATTCAAAGTAAACAACATTAAAATCATGCTACAATTGTTATTTATTCAATGCAGGCCACTTAAAATACAGATCATTCACCCAAATGAGAGACCTTATTAACAAATTTATAATAACTATAAATAACAAACACTATAACAATATAAGCAGAATAATATTAAGTAGATTATAATCGTATCAGTTGAGATCTGAACGTTACATAGTGAAGTTGTTTATTGAAATTACGCTATTGTGAGGCCGTCAGCCGTGTAATAATGATGACTATTTAACTCATGCCCCAAATAGGACTCAATGGCCAATTACGTTTCAATGATTTCTGTTTTACGACTAATCAGAGTCGTGTTTCACGAAATATTTATCAGTGTTATAATTACCATATTAAAGAAGGCTCCTCATTTTTAATATTCTGAACAGGTCTGACCATTATTTTGCAGTGACTGAGCCTTTGAGAAATACGGCTACCAGATTGTATATATAGTGCATGAATGTCAACACATGCCGCATGCGGGAGTTAATATAAAAACATTTGTAGCAATTGATTATACCACCAAAAAAAGAAACCACTGTTTGCACTTTCTTAAATGTATTTTTTCCCAGGTAACAATCCAGAAAAATATAATTGTCATATTTAGAATAGAATAGAATAGATTTATTTAGCCTGGTGGAGTTAAGGCCATGTGGCCTTCTCTTCCACTCACCAGAACAAGCATATGTTACATATGAATACAAAAAAAATACAATAATAGTCATATAAAACAAGACAAACATATGTTACACATGAATACAAAAAAATTAAAATAATAGTCATATTAAACAGGACAAACATGTTACATATGAATACAAAAAAAAAGTTACAATAGTAGTCATTGAACAATTAAT
The DNA here is from genome assembly GCA_030220185.1 of Diploptera punctata. Lineage (NCBI taxonomy): Eukaryota > Metazoa > Arthropoda > Insecta > Blattodea > Blaberidae > Diploptera > Diploptera punctata. Next base: position 1,297,128 of record JASPKZ010004946.1, read on the forward strand.
TATCTGTCATATTGAATAATAATGAGATTAATGCCTAATAATAGAATGAAACTAAATACAATTAAAATTAAATTAATGATACAATGAATAAAAAAAGGAATAACAGCTCGAATCTACTATGCATAAAAAGAAAAGAAAAAAAATACAAAGAAAGTAATAAACTACAATGAATTAATCTACGCTTTTTATACAAGGCATTAGGTAAATATATTAACAAATCCTAAGTCTATTTTTATTAAATAATGCAAAAACGCATTATTAATTCTTAAAAAGTAGTATTAGTGAGTTGTTTACATCATACATCAGAAATGAATTAATATACAGTTTGATGTGTTTCTTTTTTTCTCTCCACTAGAGAGCATTCTTACAATATTGCGTTCCTTTGGCAATAAATAATATGATCTGGTTGCAGTGATAAACAAAAAGAAGCGGATGAAGCGTACCTATCGCTTCTCATTTGTTTTCAAACATCGCCGTTTAGATTAAATATATAAATATTTTAAAATAACTATAGTTAAATAATGATTTGTGAGTAAACAGTTTAATTTTATTCGTTAAATAGTCCTAACAAATGCCACTCTTGATTTCCAAATTCTCTACATAAATTCACTCCTCACTTCGTGAGTCGTGAATTTATCGATAATTTGGAAATCACTCGTGGCATTACTTATGAAAACGCTGTACCTGCACAATTTTATTTCATTATTAAGTTTAAATTCTAATTTTAATTCAATTTTAGATGTCCACGTCGTTGCTTTCAGTCATTCTCGCCTTTACGATGACAGGAAAATTCACTAAAGTTAAAATATATACTTCCCCCAAAGAGGTAATTCCTTCAATAACTGCGATAGAAATTTTGCGGGAGCGAAACTCAAAACCCGCCGTCATGACCGCGTTTATACTCCAGAAGAATATGAGGGCTTCTTCATATGTATTTGTTCTCAAACTAACAAGTTGTCTTTGAAGAAAATTCATCATACGGACATTATACATTTTCAATAATGGCGGCCAATATTTTTCAAAAAGAAAGTGCTGCGTCCAAACAAAGTATGAGTAAAGCTGTTCCAAAGGAACAAAAACATTATTTTACAATATATAAATTTTACGAATTTGAGTGTAATAGTGACAAACCTGGAATCGTAATCGGCCGGAAATTCATTGACACCATTTTCGGGGAACAAGAGTTCAACTTGCTCAAAGCAAAGCACTCAGAAATACTGCAAATACCAGATGTGAAAACACACCCTGCCTACACCAGCAAAGTACCAATCAATCACAAAAAATGGATGATGTAAATAAACTTTATCATTATATTCCTGATATCGACATTTTTACGATTATTTATTCAAATGGCCTACAACTACAGCTGAAGTAGTACAGAACGCCAAAGACGTTCAATGACGAAATTGTTCGGGTGTAATTTGTTTATAGTCACTTCCAAGTAATAAAATGTATACAATATTATTCCATGTATGTAGTTATTTCGCAATAATAAACTTTTTCAATGAAATGCGTTAAATTTAATAAACGTTTCTTCGTTCATTTCGAAAAGGGATCATTTCCGGAAAATTGTAATTAGTTTTCCGGAAAAACCAACAAGAAAGTCTTGTAAATCGGTTAGTAAACGTGAATGGGCATGAAAATTATTCAGTAGAAATTTCAGATTCATAGCTTTATCCTGGAGAAATTGAATCAGTTTTTTTTCCCTCTCCTGTAAAATTTGATCAGCTGTAAATGATCCCTTTTCGAAATGACTCATTCAATTGTAAAGGTACATGCCCCCACAGAAGATAAAGATGACAAGATCAAGGATGAGTTCTATGAAGAATTAGAAAGCTTATTTGATAGCCTTTCACGATATCATATGAAAATTGTCTTAGGAGATTTTAATGCAAAAGTGGGGCGGAAAGATACATTCAAACCAACAATAGGCAAATTCAGTCTTCATGAAGATAGTAACGACAATGGGGTTAGATTAGTAACCTTCGCCACATCAAAGAATCTCATTGTTAAGAGCACAACATTTCAGCATAAGGATATTCATAAATACACCTGGGCGTCTCCACATGGCGAATATCGGAATCAAATAGATAATGAAACGCTGGCACAGTAACATCATCGATGTTAGATCTGTTAGAGGGACAGACTGCAATTCAGATCATCATCTGGTCAGAGTGAAAATCATACAACGGCTATCGCTAGTGAGAAGTACAAACGCTAAAGATGATTCTGTAAAATTTGAATTTAAAAACTTGAAAAATGATGAAATGCGGCAAGAATACCAAATCAAAATTGCTAATAGATTTGAAGTACTGGAATCTTCAGATGAAAATGTGGCAAATGAAGAAGAAACTGATATAAATAAAGAATGGGAGGCTATAAGAGATACTATTAAATTGTCAGCATCAGAAAGCATTGGTTGTTTAAAAAAGAGGCAGAACAAGAAATTGTTTGATGAGGAATGTGCCGACATTGTAATAAAAGAAAGCTAGATTAAATGAAATGGTTACATGAGCCAAATGAGGTTCAATTTAGAGGAATTGGGTAGTATTGGACGGGAAACCACACAGTTATTAAAGCGTTAAAAGAGGGAATATCTGAGAGTGAAGATTAATGATCTAGAAATGAATGCAAAAAATAGGAACATTAGAGAATTATATCAGGAAATTAGTATAGAGAAGAAAGGGTTTTCAGGCTAGAACAAACATAATTTGGAATGCAAATTGGGATATGATTGCAGATTCCAGGAGATATATTAAATAGATGGAAAAGTTACTTTAATCAGCTATTGAATATACATACAGAACAGGACATTGAGGAGGATAATTTACAGATAGCAGAAAGGACTAGTCGCAGAACCAAGTGCATTTAGAGGTTGAAATGGCGATAGTGCAAATTGAAGGTGTATAAAGCATCTGGTTCAGATGAGATCCCAGCAGAACTGATTAAATCAGGGGGAGAAAAATTGATGGACAAGATACGCTGGTTGCTAACTACGATTTGGGAAAAAGAAGCTCTTCCAGATGAATGGAAGGAATCAATTATCTTACCAATTTATAAGAAAGAGATAAAACTGATTGCAACAACTACAGATGCATCTCATTACTTTCAATTTCGTACAAAATTCTAACAAATATGCTTCTATCTTTGCAAATGGCGGCTCCAATAATAAAAACTTGGAAAAAGCCGTACTGGCTGTAACGTATAATTCCCAAATATGTCTTCTTAATAAAAAAGGAGCCGCCATTTGCAAGATAGAAGCATGGCTTCACAGCATTTGGTGGATGGGAATTACAATGTATATAGAGAGAGATTTGCGTTTAGATCGGTACTTGCTCAGGTAGCTCAGTTGGTAGAGCACTTGGTCTAGAGAACCAAGGGTCCCGGGTTCAAGTCCCGGTCTGAGCGTATAATTTTTCTCTTCAAATATGATTTATCCATCATTGAGATGTACGAAATCAATAATAAAAACATTATACAATGCTCAAAATAATTAGAGGAGCACTTGTAATAAATTGAATAAGTAATTGTTTTTTAAAGCTGTGATGCTGAAAGTTGGACAATATGTAAATTGAATTATTCATTTTATCATTGGATACAAATTTTAAAGATCCATGGCCTAAATACAGAGAAATTACCTCAAATAACAAATATAGAGATTTTTTTTTATTTTGGAAGGCACTGGCCACTTCTAATTGGTAAGCTTCCTGATGTTGCTATAGTGACGAATGTTGATTATTGCCTTGTTTATTGAAGTCTGAGGCATTTAAATGAGTTTGAAGTGTATGATGCTCTACATCTTTTACGACAAGGTCAATCTCTGCGACAAGTGGCTAGAGAGCTTGGGGTTTCTCCTTCCGTGGTGTCCAGGTTACGCAACAGGCACAGAGAGACAGGTCAGTATTGTAGAAGACGTGGCCAGAACCGTAAATTTAAAACAAGCCCCCAGGATGACAGATAGGTTGTTCTTTCTGCTCTTCGACAGCGTACAAAAACTGCAAAAGACCTGCAGAATGATCTTCATATGGCTTCCGGAATCCGGGTTTCAGACCAAACCATAAGGAACAGATTAAGAAAAGGAAACATTCGTCCAAAAAGGCCCGTTAAAAAACCACGCTTAACAAATGGGCATAAGGCAGCAAGACGTACGTATGCTGAAAACCATGGTGATTGGAACCTGAACCAGTGGGAGTCTGTGCTCTTCTCGGACGAATCCAGGTATCTTCTTACACGTTGTGATGGTCGATTGAGGGTGTGGGGACGGCCAGGAGAAAGATTTTCTGCAGAGGCTGCACAGGAAATTGATAGATTCGGAGGAGGTTCCATAATGGTGTGGGCCGGAGTTATGTACAACAGTCGTACGGACCTTGTACTTGTTCCCCAGCGACTGAATGCTGTCCGGTATATCGAGCACGTTCTGCAAGAGCATGTAGTACCTGCTGCCATTGGAGTAGGCCCTGGATTTCTGTTTTTGCAGGATAATGCCAGGGCACATTGTGCGGCTGTCACCAGTGATTTCCTGAGGAGGAATGAAATTGAGGCAATGGAGTGGCCAGCGGTCAGCCCAGACCTCAACCCTATTGAACACTTGTGGGATCTTCTAGACAGGAAGGTCAGGAACCGACATCAAGCTCCACAAACTCTGCAGCAACTTGGAGATACTCTGAAGGAGGAATGGGAGAATATCCCGCAAGAGGAAATCCAGAATCTTATTGGGAGCATGCCACGAAGGTGCCAAAGTGTCATCGAATGTCGTGGAGGCCATACACGATACTAACTCTATATAACGAGTGTTTAACTTAGAAAAATAAGCACAAGATTCAATTGCTTACATAGCGGAATTATTTGAAAAGTTAATTGTCAGCGTTATTCATTTGTTTATACTGACATGAGCAATAAATAAATAAATAAATAACCACAAATAATGTACTTTATTAATTTCATGTTTGTACCTTTATCCAATCAAAAAATATTTGCATATTTCATAGTGTTTCTCTAATTGTTTTGATCAGTGTATAATGGAAATGGACAGCTAATGTCAAATGAGGGAAATTTTGAGGAAGTGGCTGAATTCAAATACCTAGGAAATTTAATCACAAATAGGAATGAGATGAACAAAGAAATTAAACGTAGGCTCAATTATGGAAATGCGTGCTATTATGCATTGCAGATACTCTTGATGTCCCAACTCCTTTCAATAAACGTTAAACTGAAAATATATAAAACTATTATTATACCAGTTACATTATATGGGTGCGAAACATGGACTCTTACTTTAAGGGAGGATAGGAGATTACAAGTATTTGTGAATAAAGTACTTAGGAAAATATTTGGACCAAAGAGAGATGAACAGACAGGTGAATGGAGAAGACTAAATAACAATGAACTACATGGTCTTTATAGGAAGCCAGATATAATAAGAACGGTTAAGTCTCGTAGACTGCGAAGTGCAGGACATGTTGCACGTATGGGGAATGAAAGACTTGCATGGAAGCTTCTTGTAGGAAAGCCAGAGGGAAAACGCCCAGTTGGTAGACCAAGAATGAGGTGGGAGAATAACATTAACTATGATTTGATGGAAGTAGATTATACAGGGAATGATTGGAAAGCATTAGCTCAGGATAGGGATGTATGGAGAGCTTATGTCTGCGCGGCAATGAACCTACGGGTTTGATAGTGCCAGTGAGTAAGTAAGTATCCTTCAAAACAAATATTTCGTGGACAATTTGACGGTGATTGTTGGTGCTTCTACACACTATCCAACATTATAAGTCAAAATCTGGTGTACGAATAATTCTCTGTTTTACACCCTGACCAATTCTCAAGGAAGTTCAAGATTTCGTCTCAAATACGTACTTCTTTCAATCAGTACCTTAAAAAAAGAATTGGTTTAAACTTCCCAGTGCATCCTTGCCGCCCTTACCCAACCCCACCAATCTCCTTCAATTCAGTCTCTAGGACAGTAAAAAAAAGTAAAGTGATCCCACAACAGGCCTCAGGAGGCCCTTGGGGTAGTAGGAGGTTAAGGCTCCTACTTTTTCTAGACAATCGGCACTTTATGTCAGAAGGGTTGTCAGCCCTGCGTGACGGCCGTCTTTACCCCCAGAACAAGCGTCTGGTACTCATTTCCGTTAGAGGCTGAGTCGAACCCAGGGTCATAGTGCCGCCAGAGGGTTTGGGTCAGTTTAAAAATCCTGACCCTCGAACCTCGGGCTTGTAGCTGAGTGCCTTAACCACTACGCTACGGCGTGCCCCCTTTTTTTTAAAACTGTCCCGATCGGGGATCGAACCCGGGCCCGCTGCGTGACAAGGCAGCACGCTACCCCGAGACCACAGCGGTGGACACCTCTAGGACAGTAGTCCACCTTATAATGTTATCCTCCCTATGTGCCTCAGACTAAATGTTTTTCGTTCTTCACTTTCGGATTCTCCTAAACGTGTCCCAATTACTACCCATTCACATTTCCAAGAAAAAAAAATAGCGAAACCTGCATCTTTAAGGTCAACTGCAAGTAATATTACAATTGGGTCCATTGCATGGGTTTTTTTATACATGGAAATCCCTTAGCGATAGGCCTATAACCTCTTATTTTACACAAGTTGCTACTTGGACATAGTTGATAATGATAATAATAATAATAATAATAATAATAATAATAATAATAATAATGTTCTATTCACAAAACCATTTTTAGATTTAATTACGCCCTCTTCTCTTCTCTTTGCAGTTTAACGTCTACCTTTGTAGGTATTTCTACATACCCCACGTCACATGGGCCTCACAGGGATACGACGAATAGGGAAAGGATTTGAAACTCTGGATCACAAACTTACCTCTTTGACTACACAATGACATGAAGGGCCACCCTGGATGAGTAATCAGCTCAATCCCAGGGCCACCTGCGTGACAACATGAACCATTAAGACAAGACGTACCATACACTCATATTAAACAAGGCGAATATGATAATATGAAAGACTGACTGCCTGATTATGTTCGGGAACCACTTGGGCGTTAAAGTTTCCTGACATTTGTCTTACAAGTGAGGGGGGAAAACCTAAAGAAACCTCAGGATACTTGTCCCGAGCGGGGATAAAACTCGAACCCGCTGCATATGATGCAATTACATTATCCCTAGGCCACAGCGATGGACAATTAGGCCTACATCTATTTCATATAAAATGTTTAAAACATTACAATACTGTCAATTATAAAATATATCATAAATTAAAATAATCCAATAATACTAATAAATTAAGCTAAATAAATTATGTATGCGAAAGAATTCAACATACCTGACAGGAAGGCCTAATCTGCAAAATATGGTATACATCCATCGATAGTAATTCTGCCCGAAGGAGGTCCTTCACTGCAATCATAGCATTTTCAAGCTATGCTTGCAGCTCTACTAGGGAATTATAGGTGTGGTAGCTTCCCGTTGCTTTCCACACCGGTGAAGGATGATGATGATAATGATAAGGGTGATGATGATGGCAATATAATTTCGGGGACCGTTTGGGCCTTAAAGTTTTCCTGATATTTGCCTTACAGGAGAAGAAAAACCCCGATATAAACCTCACCGAGAAAAACTGCCCCGATCGGGGATCGAACACGGGCCCGCTGCGTGACAAGGCAGCACGCTACCTCGAGACCACAGCGGTGGGTATGGTATACATATTTCTAGAAAATTCTGTAAATATACCGAGATTTGAAGCACTTATCTCCTCCAGATTTAGATACCGCACGCATACCACCGATATAATGGGATTTGTATCTCAATCTTGGCTGAAATTATTATATTACTTATAATCTCGATAAAAGTAAAATTTATACCCTCTAAATGTAAAGATGATGTAGGAAGAGAGATGTAAATTGGGACTTCGCTGTAAGAAACTGAATCTACTGTATCATATTTCTTCCAAAATATCCAACTTTTTGTAAAACAGAATCAGCACGCTTTAATTTCCCAAGCAGCCGATTATTTTTCAAGGCGTAAAAATTCTGAATAAACTAGTGAACTGTACTAAGTAATATACATATAGAGAGAAAGGCTGGCAAGGTAGATGAAATGTCCAAGAAGAATAGGTATCAAAAGATGGATATTACCGGTACATTATGTAGCATTTCATTTAACGAATATCTTCAATCGAACTTAACTAATTATGCTCAGAGCGCGAGTATTTTTTATGTACCGTATATATTCGACATGAGACATGCGTTTTTATATCTCTTCCAACGGAATACTTGCATTCCCTTAAAATCGATCGATCCTGACCGGGTACTCATATCTGAAATGAAAACAGATTTATGGAATTGTTAAAAAGAAACAAGAACTGTTTACGTAGGACGGAAAGGATTAATTCTAGGATATAGAATGGACACTTTTTCTTCTCTTATTTGTGTCAAAATGGCCCACTCATCCTATTGGTAACGTTATTTTGCAGAACTTAAGTCGGTGGAACTTAATGCTGTCCACTGCATTTTATTTTGGCGCCGTCATATATTAAAGAATAGTCAAGCCTTGGATCCAGCCCCCTAAGAGCTTTCCTGACCTCTTAGTGGGTTAACATCGAACACAATTTGAGCTTCAAATAATATATTTTTCAACAAAACTTTGGTGTGTCTATTTCACACCCAATTTTGAATTATGGCACTTGATGTCCAGAGATGATTAAAAACGTTAAGTAAAAACACCCTCTGTGAGAAACGTGCCCTTAAGCACTAATAATGACTCTTTTCATCACTAATGGATTTTTGAACAGTATTCGATTATTATTTATAACTTAAACTCACATGGTGCTGGAAGCCATAGTTTTTATCACCACTTTCACAATACTTTAATTGGCATGATGTGGTTAAATTTAGGTTCGTAATGCATCAGAGGATGGAATAAAATCTAGTTTATCAAAAACCTATTTTCTTACTTATTCATTTAGGAATTCTTGGATTTAGTTCACTCATGTAGAAAACATTTTTAACTTAATGGATATACTTAATATATTATATAAAAATATATTAAGTTAATAAAATATATTTGGTGGTTGAACGACAATGTTAATTTCTAGAGACAAAAGTAAGGCCGATAGGATATGTTTTAACTTCCTCTCGGGTAGAAGCATTTTTTAGAATTTTTAATAAAAATTTTCCATTGACCTTGACCGAATCTATCTCGCAATCCACGTGTCTCGAGACGAATGTCATAGCCCTATACAACTAACATGGATGTATAAATAATAGATCTCGTTACATGGTCGTAATATATAAAAATTAACGTAAATACATTTTTTTAATCTAAATAGAGTGGGGCAAGAATATCTTTCTTACAAGAGTTTCACGCGACAGAGATTTGAAGTGGAGAACTAAGTAACCTATTTCTTACCATAGTGACTGGTGAATTGTTATGGTCCAGTGAATGATTCAACTTTACAGAAAAAAAAAACTATTAACCATGACACTTGTTGGATATACAAGCTTCTGTTTAACACTATCACTTGAGTAGCTGTTCCCAAAACAAGAGCCAATGACCAACTATCTTCAACTTACCAATCCTGAAGAAGGCATCAAGGTCGAGTGTCCACAAAATTACACACTGCACAAAATTTACCGAGCTTCAGTGAGATTTCAAGGTCACGATAATATTAGACGCCAAACTAATTTGTTTTATTAAAAATGACACGGAAATTCTCACCATTTACACAATTAAAACAAACTAATAAATAGCAAATAAATTGAAGTAGACTTCCTAAGATCAGGGACTCGTTTGTCACATTATTTTGAGACGTTGCTCCCAGTAATCCATACTCGCTCTGAACCCGTGAGCAGATCATGTATTTTCGCAGAGCATAAAAATACTTAGTAAGTTTCTTTCCTATGAAAAGTAAAGTTATGGATCTTCATGCCTAAAATAGGTGGTCTCTGACAAACATTTGTACATTATTTCGCGTTCAACTTAAAATTGTAACGATAATGTTAAAAACAGTTGAAACATAAAATATTTTCTTCTTACTAATAAGACGGTTACAGCGTCTAGCATCTTTCCCTTAATATATACAAATATGTTGTGTTTGTACAGTAAAACTTGTTCAATCCAGAACGTGAATAACGCGGAAATCTGTCCAATGTGAACAAACTTATTGGTCCCGGCGAAGTAATAGTAATTGTACGTGTATTTACTGTGCATAAAACGGAATTTGTCCGGGTGAAGTACAGATTCTATCTCTATCTGAAATTTTATTTCGGCTTCACTGCACACCTGTTATGCGAAATACCTGTCTTACAAAAAAACTATTGCACTGTAAAATCTTAAATTAGTTTAAGTTCTGAGATCTTCACAGGTAGTGCTCTGAATTTACGGAACAAATATGGCTAAAACGCATGTATCACTGTCATTAAACGAAAAATTGAAAGTTATTGAAGATAAATCTCCAAATTTCCGGACCGATGCTCCAAAGTCAAGCTCTAGCTGTTGCTAAATCCCTAGGGAATAACGATTTCAAGGCATCTTCAGATTGACTGCACAATTTTAAAAGACGACACGATGTAATATAGAATGGAATTTGCGGGGAATCAAAGCATGTGGACGAAAGTGTAGTCAGTGAACGGAAACCGAAACTGCATATTTTAATTTCAGGATTCGTGCCTAAGAGACATTTTTATCGCTGACGAAGTGAGACTATTTTTATTCGCGCGTTACCGTCGAAGTCGCTCATACATACTAAACTTCACTTTTTAAAGGCGGGGAAACTACAATTAATCCAAGGTACGTAAAAATACATATACGGGACTCTATAATCCAAGATTATCAATAACTTTTAGTTTTTTTATAATGCGGAATTTTGTCTAATGTGGAAAAAAATTGGTCTCTTGCGATTCCGTTTTGAGCAAGTTTTACTGTATTATGCAAATTAATTTTAGCTAATTATGATGATTAAGTCCACCGCTGTGGTTTCGAGGTAGCGTGCTGCCTTGTCACGCAGCGGGCCCGGGTTCGATCCCCGGTCGGGGCATTTTTTCTGCGTGAGGTTTTTCCTCATCTGTAAGACAAATGTCAAGAAAACTTCAAGGCCCAAATGGTCCCCGAAATCATATGGCCATCATCACCCTTATCATTATCATCCTTCACCGGTGCGGAAAGCAACGGGAAGCTATCACACCTACACAATTTCCTAGTAAAGCTGCAAGCATAGCATGAAAATGCTATGATTGCAGTGAAGGACCTGCCTTCGGGCAGAATTACTATGGATGGATGATGATTAATTAGATTGAGAAGATACAATGTCAACCAATATTTGCCACTGAAGAGAGAGAGAGAGAGAGAGAGAGAGAGAGAGAGAGAGAGAGAGAGACAGACAGAGAGAGAGAGAGAGAGAGAGAGAGAGAGAGAGAGAGAGAGAGAGAGAGAGAGAGAGAGAGAGAAATGATTCAGGAAGCGCAGGTCCCGAATAACAAATGAAAAGTTACCACCTTGAAATTCTGTAAATCGCATGCACAGTTTAGTACATAAACTGCATTTTTAATGTACCTCACATATACTCGTATAAGCGTCTCGCTAGCCAGCGAGCAAGACTCTAAATGCAATACAAAATTACACACAGTGAATGTGAGAAGTATTCGAACAGCATACACTCAAAAATATTAATGACTCTATATTGTACAATATATATATTCCTTTCAAAATATAATAGCTCTGAAAATGTTATGCAAAAACACAATATATATTCCAGCTAGTACAAAATAAACTACTTATAACTCTTAATTCACATGAAAGTATATAACGGTATCCATTCGGTCTTCAAGCTAATTAAACATGCTCCACAACTGGTTGGAAATTGAGTTCATTCTTTCAACACAGCTTGATTCAGGGAAATCTTCCCAAACTCACGTATGTTTTCTGATTTGTCGTTGCAAGAAATCCCATACGTATTCTATGGGACTGATATCCGGTGACTGTGGGGTTATAGAGTTTTTTCTGCACGTTGATAAGTAGCCACTTGTGAGTATTCCAAGATTGTGGGTACAGGGACGGAGGTTATCAATGAAGTACATCGTTCCTATCCTAGATTTCTTTCTCCATTCAAACGTTCTATATTCGAATTAAATGTGTCGAACAAACTCAAGTTCATTAATATAAATAACACTCAGACAAATTTCTTGGGACTGATATATAAAATGTATATTTTTATTGTTGGTTTTACAGACATGTATTTTATATCCGCTGTGGTTCCGGGGTTAACGTCGCTGCCTCGTACGCAGGTGGCTCGGTCGGCAAGTTTCCTAGTATGAACGTGTGTTTTCGTCTTAATGTCGTGATGTCTTGGAGAATTAATCACTCAATCGGGGAGGCCATCCAGGACATTGTGTGATCAAAAAAGTATTAAGACATCCACATTTTAAAATTCCACCCCCAACAGGTCAACTGTGAGGCCCTGATGGTATAGTACCTGCAAGGTGAGAAATTAAACTACGCTGGAGAAGTATTTTCCGAAAATGTTCAGTTGAATATATGTCAATAATTTCATCAATGGTATTCCTTGGTATCTGCACTATTTTAGAATTACATTTTAATGACTAGCTTGTACTAATTGTGCAGCTAGACTATCAGTTTTCTTTTCACGATAGTTGTCTCATTTTTTTAATGTGCTTGTGTTAACTCACAAGCATAGGAAGACTAACTGGTATAACGCCCTCTCCCACAAATATCGTTCGTGATCAGTCCCAATATTATTTGCTTCACAATTATCTACAATCGTATCGGAAGATCAACTCACATTACTGAAGAACTACAATGCACAAGGATGTCGGCTGGCCAGGCCAGTTGTGCCATAACAGGAACAGATGAAATGTAACCAAATGGATGTCCTAAGTATGGATAAATGGTGGAATACATTTTTTTCAGGGTAAAACGGAAAAAATCCTAACGGAAATCTGTCCTTGCTCCGATTCGTCCACCATGAATCCCACCATGGAGTGACAGGCACCCACAGCTGTAAGTTGATTTGCCCTTTTTGTCTTTATTATGATAAAGATAGGACACGCCGTTCGTTAAGGCAATACGATACAACCCGGATGTCGAGAGTTCTGAGTCCCAGAGGAGTCAGGATTTTTAAACTGACCATCTTCTGACGGCATCATGGTTCTGGGGATTATTCAGCCTCCAACGTAAGTAAGTACCAGAAGCATGTTTTAGGGGTAAAGGCGGACTAACATCTCGTGCGGACTGTCAACAAAATGGATACCTTAAATTCCTACTACACGAAGGGCCTCTAAAGGCATGTAGTGAGCCTACTATTATGTTAAAAAATACAACGAAGATGTAAGAATTGAATTAGGAATATTCAATCTTGTACTGTAGATAGTAATGAAATATTAAGAAGTAATCGGTTCAAAAATACATTGAAAGATTGTCACATATCTTAACCATAAACAAGGAAGAAGAAATGTCGATTGTCATATAACGAAAAAGAATAGCCTACTTCATCTTTTGTCGTGGAAACAGGTCAACGTCCTAATTCCAGGAGACAAAATATTTTCATAGATACATGTTTTATTATTTGAAGGGTAAGGGGATAAAACAGATGTCACTTTTTTCTTGAAACTAGAAGGCGTACTTTAATTTCTACAACATACAAACTTCCTTACCTGAATGTCCAACTTTGGAAGTAAATACCGGTAAAACCATGACTAAACTGTATATTTTACTGTTTCACACTTCTAAATTACAGTGTTTTTCATGATGAATATAATTACACCTCAAACTCCATTTCGAAAAAAAAAAAAGATTTATCTGGTTATTTCCCTGTATTCTTCGTTTATAGACTTTTTAACGTCTAAGATTACAAAGCATTTATTTATACACAGCCTATTTTTATTTTATTTTTTATGACACTAGAAATTATAAATATGATGAAATGAACACTGGTAATTCCAATCCAACTTATGTCTTGACGGTTGAGGAAAACCAAGGGGAAAAAAATAACCAGGTTGGTCGACACTATGGATTAAACCCAGAACCTCTCGAACACAAATCTCAAACGCTGCCGCTTGAGCCAACTCGCTTGATATGATTAATAATTAATTATACGAGTATATACATTGCACGTTTAACAATTATATAAGAATGAAGAGTACTCCTTGCATAATAATATTTCATATTTAAAAGAAACTTCTAAATTTAGAGTAAGGTAGCCAATTTTTGTGAAATTAATCCCATATGAATGCATTAAATTTCCCTTATGCACGGCCTCTAGTTTGTGTTTATATTATTTCAAAATCTCATAAACCATAATTATGTAATTTAAAATTAATTCGGAGACTATTCTTATTGCTGGTACTTGTAATAAAGGGCGGAGAAATGTAAGCTTACACGTGTTTCAGGGTAAGTTGTTATGGTGTATAGATACATCCGACATAACAAAAAATGCCATACTTGAAAATCCACATTTAGCTGTTTTCTAGAGAAATATGCGATGCAGCATATTCTACACGAGTCTAAAATTCGAAAAGAATTCAATCATTCATAACTATAGTAAAATTTCGTGTCCACCGCTGTAACGCAGAGGGCTCGGGTTCGATCCCGGTCGGGACCAGATTCGTGGGTGAGGTTTTTTCTCACTTGTAACTTTAAGGCCCAAACAGTCCCCGAACATCATATGGTCATTATAATCACCATTCATATTCGCTTTAGATTAAGATTAGGATTAAGGACTCTCCTGGCGCACAACTATCATCGTCGCCCATCATATGATGGGGGCAGCCGTAACCCCGCCTTCCAGGCGCCACACAACCGCAGAAGTAGGTTACAATTACGTCAATGCCAGGAGAGAACACCGGGATTGACAACTTAAATAAAATAAATATTACAATTTGACACGAATTCTGAGACTGGATGTAGTGATGAGAATTTCATTATCAGCCGCTGTTTACGTGCACCAATGTAAACAGTATAATCTATTGATACTCAACCTAACGAATAACACACACCTTTTTCCCGCCCTTTAGTTATAAACATAAAATTACAGTTGTGATTATTTGAAATGCGTATTAAATCGATGTCGATGTCATTATACGTAGAAACATCGATTTACGTTTATTGACACTTTGTAACATTAACTTCAATATACGTCTGTGTTCTCGTTGAATATGTCGGTAAATTTCATCCGTTTTAATTACACGAGTTTAATGTTAGATGTACTAGATGTAATGTATAAATAACTCACTGAACTGGATACAGCATAGAAGAAAAGTACTTCATTCAAAAAACGGAAACACATTTTCGGAACGCACTACACTCATATTTATACAGTTGCAAGTGCAGCCGTGATTTTGTGCAGAGGACAGGTGCAAGGACATGAGTATAAAAGGGATGGGAGTCAAATACATTCAGAAACACAATTACGATAAAAATAGAAGTACAATATTAAATTGACTGTGGATGCATACAGATGTATTCGCAATTATAAGAGAAATCGTTATCAGCAAATCATTCAAGATGCGTTCAATTTGGAGCGGAAGTTGTATTAATGCGATCCGCAACGTTTGTAGTTTAAGTTCGTAACTTGTATTTCTACAAACTGTATAAAAAAATCAATGAATAGTATTCTTAAAGGGTTTACACCAGTGCGTATTCTCGTGCTGATCATTTATAATTTCTGCCCGTTGCATCTTCCGATCTCAGGCCTCTCTTATTGTTCCAAGCAGACCTAAATCTTTTCATACACAAAAATGCATTATATAATGGAAATTGACAGCTAATGACAAAATGAGAGAAATTTTGAAGAAGTGGTTCAATTCAAATATCTAGGAATAACAATTACAAATAGGAATGAGATGCACAAACAAATTAAACATAGGCTCAATTCTGGAAATGTATGTTATGGATTACAGGGACTCTTGTCGTCCCAACTCATTTCAAAAGACGTTAAACTGAAAATATATAAACATGTTATTCTCCCAGTCATGTGGATGTGAAACATGGACTCTTACTTTAAGGGAGGAAAGGAGATTACGAGTATTTGAGAATAAAGTTCTTAGGAAAACTTTTGGACCAAAGAGAGATGTACAAGCAAATGAACGGAGAAGACAACATGGCAGTGAGCTGCATGGTCTTTATAAGAGTAAAGTCTGGTAGGACATGTTGCACGAATAGGGAATGAAAGATATTCATGGAAACTTCTACGTAGTAGGAAAACCTGAGGAAAAACGCCCAGTTGATGGACCAATAATGAGGTGGGAGAATAACATTAATAATCATTTGACGGAAATAGATTATACAAGGGATGATTGGAAAACATGTCAGGATGGGGATGTATGGAGAGCTTATGTCCGCGCGACCATGAACCTACGGGTTCGATAGTGCCAGTGGGTGAGTTAGTTAGTTAGGCCTAATTCTTGATTTTTTCTCATCTTCTTTCTGGAGGTTGTCCGTGTGGTAAACTTATTCAGGCTATTTTTTATCATCATAATCATCATCATCACGGCATGAGCCATGGGGCTGTTCCCCTCGCCAAAATTCATGCCTGTGCTTTCTATATAAGACGTGGTCTATCGAAGGTTTTTTTTGTTTTCTTCCTGTGGGTTAATAACTGGATTTTGTTGCTTGCCAACCTTTATGTTTTCCAATAAATATCTAGAGTTCTGTATTTAAAATTACTTATTTAGATCAGGTATCCAATTTCCTGAATATGTCAATTTATAACAAATATATTATAAGGATTTAAAAAAAATCTTAACATTGAAGTGTAACCTATTTAAAACTCTAGCTTTCCGGGTGGCCATAATTAACATTGTACATAGTCTACTCTATCTGGGATCACTCGATAGCCTAATTGCTTAAGGCAATACGCTATAACTGGAAGTTTGCATTTTCGAGTCCTGATTGGATCAGGCAAAAATCTTCTGGCGGTACCATGATTCTAGGGTCCTCTCAGCCCCTAAAGGATGTGAGTACCAGACAGTACTATGAATTAACATACTCTCACTGGCACTATCGAACCCGTAGGTTCATGGCCGCACGGACATAAGCTCTCCATACATCCCTATCTTGAGCTAATGCTTTCCAATCATTCCCTGTATAATCTACTTCCCTCAAATCATAGTTAATGTTGTTCTCCCACCTCATTCTTGGTCTACCAACCGGGCGTTTTCCTTCTGGCTTTCCTACAAGAAGTTTCCATGCACGTCTTTCATTCCCCATACGCGCAACATGTCCTGCCCATCGCAGTCTACGGGACTTAACTGTTCTTATTATATCTGGCTTCCTATAAAGACCATGTAGTTCATTGTTATGTAGTCTTCTCCATTCACCTGTCTGTTCATCTCTCTTTGGTCCAAAAATTTTCCTAAGAACTTTATTCTCAAATACTCGTAATCTCCTTTCCTCCCTTAAAGTAAGAGTCCATGTTTCGCACCCATATAATATAACTGGTAGAATAATAGTTTTATATATTTTCAGCTTAACGTTTTTTGAAAGGAGTTGGGACATCAAAAGTCTCTGCAATGCATAATAGCATGCATTTCCAGAATTGAGTCTATGTTTAATTTCTTTGTGCATCTCATTCCTATTTGTGATTATTGAATTCACCCAATTCCTCAAAATTTCCCTCATTTGTGATTAGCTGTCCATTTCCATTATATAATGTATTTCTACGTGTGACCATGTATTTAGTTTTACTGATATTTACTTCCAGTCCTAATTTCTTAGTGTTACTCAATACTGTGTGCGTGTTGGCCTTTATCATCTCCTCGCTATCGGCCAGTAGTACTACATCATCAGCATAAACTAACAGCTTATTAATACCATTCAGTTGTAAGCCTTCCTCATTCTCTAAAGATTTAATGGCATGCTCTAGTACAAAATTAAATAGTAGAGGAGATAGTGCATCTCCTTGCTTCAACCCATTCTGGATTTCAAAAGTGTCTGAAAACTGTTTGCCTATACGCACCCTACTCTTTGTGCCATTTAGGCACATTCGTATAAGTCTAACTTTTTAGGAATTCCGAACTCCAGCAGGATACTATATAACTTCTCCCTCTTAATTGAATCATATGCTTTTTTTAAGTCTACATATAGTTGATGTACAGTAACATTATATTCCCATTTCTTTTCTAAAATCTGTCTTATACTAAAAATCTGATCTGTTGTAGACCTGTTTCTTCTAAATGCACATTGATGATCTCCTAAAATGTCATCAATATAGGGAGTAAGTCTGCTTACTAATATATTTGTTAGAATTTTGTACGAAGTTGAAAGTAATGAGATGCCCCTATAGTTGTTGCAATCAGTTTTATCTCCTTTCTTATAAATTGGTACGATAATTGATTCCTTCCATTCATCTGGAAGAGCTTCTTTTTCCCAAATCATACTAAGCAACCAGCGTATCTTGTCCATCAATTTTTCTCCCCCTGATTTTATCAGTTCTGCTGGGATCTCATCTGAACCTGATGCTTTATACCACTTCAATTTTTCAATTGCCATTTCAACCTCTAATGCACTTGGCTCTGCGACTAGCATTTCTGCTGTCTGTAACTTATCCTCCTCAATGTCCTGTTCTGTATGTACATTTAATAGCTGATTAAAATAACTTTTCCATATATTTAATATACTCTTGGAATCTGCAATCATATCCCCATTTTCATTCCGAATTATGTTTGTTCTAGCCTGAAACCCTTTCTTCTCTATACTAATTCCCTGATATAATTCTCTAATGTTCCTATTTTTTGCATTCATTTCAAGATCATTAACCTTCTCTCTCAAATATTCCCTCTTCTTACTCTTTAGTAACTTGGTGGTTTCCCGTCTAATACTACCCAATTGCTCTAAATTTACCTCATTTGGCTCGTGTAACCATTTCATTTTTGCTAGCTTTCTTTTCTTTACAATGTCGGCACATTCCTCATCAAACCATTTCTTGTTTTGCCTCTTTTTTAAACAACCAATGCTTTCTGATGCTGACAATTTAATAGTATCTCTTATAGCCTCCCATTCTTTATTTATATCAGTTTCTTCTTCGTTTGCCACATTGTCATCTGAAGATTCCAGTACTTCAAATCTATTAGCAATTTTGATTTGGTATTCTTGCCGCATTTCATCATTTTTCAAGTTTTTTAATTCATATTTTACAGAATCATCTTTAGCGTTTGTTCCTCTCATAAGCGATAGCCGTTGTCTGATTTTCACCTTGACCAGATGATGATCTGAATTGCAGTCTGTCCCTCTAACTGATCTAATATCAATGATGCTACTGTGCCAGCATTTATCCACTAATACATGATCTATCTGGTTCCGAGTTTCTCCATCTGGGGACGTCCAGGTGTATTTATGAATATCCTTATGCTGAAATGTTGTGCTCTTAACAATGAGATTCTTTGATGTGGCAAATGTGACTAATCTAACCCCGTTGGTCGTTACTATCTTCATGAAGACTGAATTTGCCTATTGTTGGTTTGAATATATCTTCCCGCCCCACTTTTGCATTTAAATCTCCTAAGACAATTTTCATATGATATCGTGAAAGGCTATCAAATAAGCATTCTAATTCTTCATAGAACTCATCCTTGATCTTGTCATCTTTATCTTCTGTGGGGGCATGTACATTTACAATTATAAAATCATGTCGTTTACCCTTTAGATTTATGTATGATATCCTATCACTAACAAACTTAATATCTCGGATAGCGGATAGGATCCTCCTTCTGACTAAAAAACCTGTTCCAAATGCAGGTCTTTCTGCACCCCCATAGTATAATGCAAAGCTTCCTGATTCCTGACTACCTTCTCCTGGCCACCTAACTTCCTGTAAAGCGACTATATCCAAGGGCGATTTATCCAATTCCCGCGTTAATATCTCTAGTGCCCGCTATTGTATAAAGTCCTAACATTCCATGTTCCTAGGAACATGTCCCTGTGTTTGAGGCTTTGGCATGGGTTCCCTGAAGTAGTCCCCACCCGGAGAACCGAATGGGGGACTATTTGACCTCCGGAAAATTTTACCCCAGTAGAACCCATGTCCGCATTTCTTGACGGTTGTATTTTTACGGTGAAAGATCGTCACTCTTTCGACCAAGGTACTTATTTCGTCTGGCTTATCACCTTCGACCAGTCCGGCATGGGTAACCCTATCGGCAGCAATGCTACCGCCGGCATAGCCTCAGGATCATTTAAGCACACAAGCCACTCCACCACGACAAGGTAAAGATACATACAGTGTTATGAATTAAAGGCGGCCGTCACGCATATCTGACAACCAGCTGACATCCTGTGCCTATTGTCTATGAAGGTGGGATCTTTAACCTCCTCCTACCACGGCCTGTAGTGAGATCATTTTACTTCACTCTACCTCTCCGTTAGACACATCCCACTCGATGGTTCAAACATGGGCACTGACGGTGAGGAGGGAGGCAGATCCTCCAGCAATCTAGGAATAATTGCTAAAGACCCTCATATTTAGAGGTATGCAGTTTTAACAAAACATTATATATAATTTTACAGATACATGTATATACGGTTAACTACCACTATCCCTATGATAGGAACATTAGACGTCGCACTGAATAGACAAATTGAAGAGGCGTTTGTTGCGAGTTTTGCTGTATTCTTTAAATATTTTTGCTTTACCGATAAGAGGCCACATATAGCAGAAGAAACATAGAAGGGCTCGAGTATTATTTTTATTTAATTATTGCACTCTATGAAGCATAGAGGGTACACATTAATGTACACGTACATGAATCTTGGTCACCATCACAATTATACAAAACGTTACTGACTACATTTGAAAGAAAGACAGACACAATTTTGGCCCTGTTAAGAGGTAGGTACTGTGAACTGTATACACCGAACCAGATATTGGTAAAATTAAAATTTAAAATCGACTGGGCATTTGGTGAAAATGAGCGATATGAGAATTGAGAACTATAAAAGAAGTTTTTGTATCCAAGTCAGAAGGATGAAGTAAAATATGTAGGCCAAGTCTGAGATGGGAGGATTGTGTGTTAATGACATTAGGATATTGGGAAATGGAGAACTGTGGTTTTGAATAGAGAAATTTGGAATAGACTTCTGGAGAAGACCAAGGACCACACAGCACTAAAAGGCCAATGATGAAAATTATAGTACAATTTTTTTAATTAGTTTCCTAGGCACTTAAGAGATTAAGTCGAAAATTCTGAAAGAAAGAAATTTTCTGAGAACAGCATTTTTGCGGATATTTATCTCGCTCAATATACTGCTGGTAAATGTGAAATAAACAGTGGCGTGCGGTGGTCACAGCAATTACCCCAGCTGTATGACAAAAATATGACTTATAACGGGCTTCCAATATAAAACCGGACCGGCCTTACGGAGTTTCACCCGGCACGCAGTGCTGTCTCTTCCTCCCGCAATTCACCCTGCCTGCCACCCGCCCTTGAACTGTTTCTTACCTTATAGAAAATGCTGGAAATGTTGTCCTCCCGCAGTTAAACAGGCATTATACCGAGTAAACACATTTAGATTGACACGCTGTAGTTCGGGCACTGTCAAGTTTCTGATTTCATTTCTTATGTTGTTCTTCAGTTCTTCCAATGTGTGCGGATTTGTTTTGTACACTTTGTCTTTCAGGCTACCCCACAAATAAAAATCACACACTGTTAGATCTGGGGAGCGAGTGTTTCTTATTTTGTACTGAACCAGTGGTTTCAAATTTAGTCACAAGATCGTGGATTGTCGATCTGGAAGGAGGTAATTATCCAGGGAAGTTCCGAATATATTCCTCGCGAACGCGACGAGCTGATTCGTATTTATAATAACATTTACACACATAAATGCGCTGCTCTAATGTCAGCTGACGTCTCATCTTGTCGAACGATAGTAAACTGACTAGTTCAAGGACGAGCGGCTGGCAGAGTGAAATGCGGACGAGGAGAGGGCGCTGCCTGACGGGAAACCCCGTGACGCCGGTCCGGGTTTATATTGGAAGCCCGGTAGTTTATAAATAGTATGAACATTTATTAGGCTAATGTAAATATGTTTCCAGTAATCTTCCATAATAATACAACGTATAAAAATTAGCATTTTAAAATTTAATATAATATAAGCAACACATGCAGTGATACTAAAATGCCATGTATTTTTTTTTGTTAGATCCGGTAAATCTGCAGTTGGCCTACCTTGTTGTACGAGGTCATTTTTCTCGTTGAAAGGTCTGCACGAAAATTATCTAGTATGTAAATAATAAATTATAAAGCCACTTACATTCACTTTTATTAAATTGACAAATCACATTTATCGGTAACACTTTAAAACTAGTAAAAACGTTTTAGTATTGTAGCCTATTTGAACGAACTCAGTGCCGATATTAAATCAAACTGTTACTTTCCACAAATAATATATATTTCGTAATAATTGAATTGTTATTTAGTTATATAATATAAATAAAGCTTCTTAAAGTAACAGGTACCGCATAATTTTATTTATTTATTTATTTGTGTTTTGTAAAAAATATAACTATTGAGGAATTGACGCTTTCCAAATCAGCCAATCATGTTTCTTCATCAAATGAATGTTTCATGAATCGATAGGTCGAAATGTCATTAAACCTTGTGTATACTTATTCGAGTTGTGACGTTAACTGGGTCCAGCTAACTGGTAATCAATAAATAAAAATCGATAGAATAAGACAAGTTTTGTCTAGTGGGTTATCGCTGGTCTTTAGTGGGTTATCGCTGTGTCGAAATATATTGCGCTTGCGCAGATTCATTTAGAGGGTTATCGCTTAATCATCTGCACGTAATAGCTGGTGTTAGTGGGGATAACATAGAAGAAACACTCCATGTGTTTCTCTGTGGAGATAATGTGAATTCAATGAATCCTCTGTCAAACCAAATGCTGGTGCGGCGGGAATTTTAATGTTCACGCGTAATTGATCTGAATGAAATTTGGCAAATATTATTTTATGTTTACTAATATACTAATTGTCCACCGCTGTAGTCTCGAGGTAGCGTGCTGCCTTGTCACGCAGCGGGCCCGGGTTCGATCCCCGGTCGAGGCAATTTTTTGCTGGGTGAGGTTTTTATCGGGGTTTTTCCTCACCTGTAAGACAAATATCAGGAAAACTTTAAGGCCCAAACGGTCCCCGAAATCATATGGCTATCATCATCACCCTTATCATTATCATCATCATCCTTCACCGGTGTGGAAAGCAACGGGAAGCTACCACACCTATAATTCCCTAGTAGAGCTGCAAGCATAGCATGAAAATGCAATGATTGCAGTGAAGGACCTGCCTTCGGGCAGAATTACTATGGAATATACTAATTAATATTATTAATATACTAATTACCTCGGCAGTGCTGAGGTAGTTGGGGTTGAATGCACGCCACTGGAAATAAAGTAACCTTACAGCTAGCGATTTCATAAACCGAAATAATTTTATATAAAAATTAATACGTAAAAAGTTTTTTTCACATTTAAAATATAGAGAGAAAAGTTTGGCAAGAGGGTTATAGAAAATACTAGGAAGTTATAAAATACCGGATGACTCTTGAGGTCCAGACACGAGTTCCAATACCGCAAAGCTCCAAAATGTACAGCAATGAGGAAGTAAACTAAACGTCATTCTTCCTGACAAAATGTTCCGTAATCGTAAACAAAGAATTATTTTCTGACTTATTACACAGCCGAGCCAATTCTAATAACAAAGAAAAATTCTCCAAGGCCAGCATCACATTCCAGACACATTGGAAAATACAATGACGTCAATGGGTTAGAAATATTAGACTACTACTACTGTAAGTATTCTAGTTAAAAACCCATGCAGCTACTTGATAGCAGAACAAGTGGCTCAGATAAAATACTATATCCATTCATAGTAATTCTGCCCGAGGGCAGGTCTTTCACTGCAATCATAGCATTTTCATGCTATGCTTTGCAGCTTTACTAGGGAATTGTAAGTGTGGTAGCTTCCCGTTGCTTTCCACACCGATGAAGGATGATGATGGCCATATGAATTCGGGGACCGTTTGGGCCTTAAGTTTTCCTGATATTTGTCTTATAGGTGAGAAAAAACCCCGATAAAAACCTCACCCAAAAAATGCTCCGACCAGGGATCGAACCCGGGCCCGCTGCGTGACAAGGCAGCACGCTACCATTTTATTATATGGATTCGCAACCTGGACAATAAATAGAGAACAAGCTAACAAGCTGTTAGCAGTACCTCGAGACCACAAATACTATATAATAAACAGATATAGGCCTATACATTTTAACCCTTAAATTGACAAAACACAAATTTCTTGTATCGGTTATTTAAATATGGTGGACCGCAGTGAAAACGGAATCTTGTTTAACTCTTATTATTACGTATATTGTATAATTAGACACACATTTAAGTGGTTTATTTTTGTTTGTTTTCTTCTGATTTATTTATAATATTAAATTAATTAAACCAAGTGATGTATCTTATAGGATACATTATGAATTTAAGGGTTAATTACTAATAGAATTTTTTTATCATTAATTTTCCTTCATTTAACCCATCCTTTTATAGGCGCTTTTTATGCGTCACATGCTCGCCGGACCTTACAGGGTGGATTTTAAATTCTGGATTACATACTTTTCGAGTTACACAACTGCATAGAGGACTTCTCTGTATGAGCGATCAGCTCAATAACAGAGTCGCCTCACAGACAACACAACATTTAAGAAAAGACACAATTCACTCACACATGCACAGTAAACAAGGTAATTTGGTTGGAAAATTATGATGGCCACATCATATTTGGGGACTACATTGAACTTACATCGCCCAGAAAATATGTCTCCACCAAGGATCGAATCTGGGCCTACTACGTCCGAGACAACTTAATTTCTCCCAGATCACATCAGCAGATCTTCGATATGTATATATTTGTCGGCATTTATTTCAAATTTATAGAGGATTAAAAGCTGATATCAATATCGCCCAGAATTTTGGATGCAGTCAATACATAATATTATGTATTTATACTTGTGTAATTATCACCGATGACACACACTTATTAAATGGATATGATTATAGCGAAAAAGTGGTATTTCAACTCAGCATTTTCATATACTGAGTAAAACCAGAAAAAAAAAATCCAGTCAGGTTGGCACCAGGGATTTGAACCCAAATACGAGTCTCAAACGCTACTGCTTGAAGCAACTCTTCTTGGATGTGACGTATCTTCTTTATTATTTTATTTGAAATTAAGTTTTATTTAATTTTTATTTATTGCTAGGTTACTGACATGTTTTTTTTTAATAATCAGCGATTTTTCTAACTTGTTTCTAGTGATCTAAATCCTGTGTTAATTCAAGATTTTTTCACCATTATTAATCGCTACGCCACGTGATTAGTAGTTACAGGTAGGAATTTTGCCACATACGTTACTCATATTCTTTAACGAACACGTGTCTCTGTGACACTGATTCTATAACTTTTAACTTCCCCTATGAAGGAATCCGATCCGAATCCGTCGTTATGACCACGTGTCTCCTTCATTTCAGGCCTTATCATAGCTACGCCTAAATGACAGAAGAACTTTACATTCACATACCTTACTATTCCAAATTCTGCACACATATTTACCAAGTTATTTAACAACAGGTTTTCAAAATTTATCGGCTCATCACAATTTAGGAACAAGATCACAAGACTCTTCTTTACTTTTGATACCACAGCACAGGACATGTTTATACTCTGAATCTTACACAATATCTATGGTTAGAGCATGGAACTCACTTCCCAGTCATGTCAGGGACTGTCAATCACTATCATTATTTAAATTCAAATTAACTGATATCTTAAGTTCCACATAATGAAAATATTAACTGCATAACAACTATATTCAGCATTTTGTAAATAATCATCTAGGAAGCTTTACTTAATTTTATTTTATATTATTTTAATTTTATTATATTCCATGTTTTTGTTAGCATTAGCTAGTATTAGATCACATCACCATTGTCTTTTGTTTAGTCTGTATTTTAATAATATCTTAAAATTGTAATAATTATGCAATTTTTGTATAATTTTACTATTCGCTGGTTGAGTGGAAGAGAAGGCCTTATGGACTTAACTCTGCCAGTTAAAATAAAGCATCTTTTTTTTCTCAATAGAAAAAGTCCATATCTGACCCGTGATCAAACCCATGACTTAAAGAGTCTTGAACTGTGCACTACTTCGAAATCAGTAAGATAAAACAATAAAATGACGTAACTGCGAACTCCCAGCTTATGAGCCCTTATACAATGAAATATGCCAACACAGATTTGTTTACATGGACCAATGGATGGAGGAAGATGCAAGAAAAAAAAACAGGAAGACAGAGTATAAGAGAGCGGCAGTAGATAAAGACCGATTGTTCAAATCCTAGATCAAGTGCAAAATATTTCGTTACATCCTTAATCAGTATTTTCAAACGAAATACGTGGATAACTAAGGTAAAAAGAAATAATCGCTTGCGACCCGAGTGAAACGTATTTGTATGTGTCCATAATATTACACATGCGTATATATACACAGCATAATAAATTACTACATGCTTATAATATTATTTCGAAAATAATCTAATTATAACAAATCTACCAATAATGTAATGTATTCTAACTGGCACTATCGAACCCGCGGATATAAGCTATCCATCACTATACTAAAATGTTTTCTAATCCTACTCTGTATAATTTACCTCCCACAAATAATGGTTAATGTTTTATTCTCCCACCTCATTCTTGGCCTACCTAATGGGAGTTTTAACTCTGATTTCCTTATGAAAATTTCCATGCCCCTCTTTCATTTTCCATTCGTGTAACATATCCTGTCTATCTTAGTCCACGAGATTTAACTGTTCTTATTACATTACTTCCCATAAAGATCAAGTAGCTCATTGTTATGTAATCTTCTCCAGTCATTTGTCTGTTCACCTCTCTAGGTCCAAAATTTCTCTAAGAACTGTATTTTCAAATACTCGTAAATACCTCCCTTAAAGTATGAGTACAAATTTTGCATCCAGAAAATAAAGTTGGAAGAATAACATATATATATATATTCCAGTTTATGATTTTTTGAGAACATTTTTATTTATTCACATTTATTAATATAATAATGAAAAGTCTCACGCAGAAACTGCGTAAACTAAGATAATTCGAGTAACTCGAATTTATGTCCCGATTTTGTTGGTTTACGGAATATAGACATATTTTTTTTTAAATTGGAAAAACTTGATTTCAGATGCTAGCTTATTTAAAGTGTCAGAGCACAGTGAAAACAAGCCATGCCTTCTTATTCTTGAAAGGATTGAACCTTTTTTTGGTTCGTTCCGGCTTCAAGTATTACAGCTGCTGTGTCCACTCTTTCGTGGGCGTCCCCAATCTCTTTTTCCTCCTCTTGGAGGACAATCTGTTGGTATCCATTCTGCAGACATGTTCATATCATTTACTCCTATACTCTTATATTTTATCTGTCAAACTGAATATTTATAGTTCTTTACGAATATTTTCACTTCGTTTTTTATCCATTGAAGCATATCCTGCCACAAATCGTAAATATTTCATTTCTGCTGCTTCTATTCTTTTAATTGACTGTTTGAGTCCATATTTCTGAGTCATACAATAACAGCCAAAACTTTATAGAATTTTAAATGCGTTTCTTTTGTTATTTTCTACCTCAGTCTTCTGTTAAGGGTGCCATATAAATATTGAAATATTTGTAATTTATTATTTATGTCTTTTTCTCTATTACAACCTAAAGATACACTTAGATAATTGAAATCTTTTACTTGTTCTAGCGTTTTGTCATTTAGTACTATTTTTGTTCTTTCCATTTCTTTGCCACACTGGGTCATTATTTTACTTTTTGTTGAAGAAATTTCTAGGTTGTAATCTTGTGCAACATTATGTAATTTAAAAATTGCTCCTTGTAAGTCATTCTCTGAAGAAGTTATAGCCTGAACATCAGTAAATATGAATGGCAACAGGGATTTTATTATTAGAACTTAAAATTACTTACCATATATATAAATTGGAGGGAGTGGGTGGAAGAGGACATCCTTGTCGTAATCTTTGATTTATTACACTGGTCAACAATGGTTTTGTTGCCCTTGATATCAGATTAATTTCGGATATAATTATGCTTACAATTCATGAAACTATCAATGATTTTGGAAGATTTGCTCTGTTTTTTAAATCTTTATTTTCATTTTACACTACAAAAATCGGGCAATATGAAAAAAATATAAGATATATTTATAATGTCAATTGTTTTTTGAAAAATTAGTATACACCGACGTAAATAGAAAGAAGAATGTCGAAAACCCATGCTATACATCAGTGAAAGGCATTTATAAGATTTTCTTCTTTAATTTTTTGGGGGAAAATCTATTTTTAAAGACCAGCAGTAATATGCCATCATGTGACGGTCCCATCTACCCTGATACCTTTACTCCATTACTTTTAGATCCTGGTGAAAGCGCTCTCCCTGTTCGTCACTATAATTTCCTAAATTATCCGGAAATCTATCCAGGTGACTGTGGAGAAAGTGTAACTTTATACTCATATTTGCTCCCAGAATCTTGAAGCTTGTCAACATGATTTCCACAATTTCTTTATAATTTGGTCCTTAATAGTTACTAGGAAATGTTCTATTACCAATACAAAACCCTTCCAAGCTTCACTTTCCGGAACAGTAATACCTTTGATAAAATTTGCATCTTTCGTCAATTGTCGAATTTGAGGACCATCAAATATTCAGCCTTTTAACTTTTACATACTGAGCTTAAAAAAATTTCTACAAATGTATTTGAAACATTCTCCTCCCTTGTCCAACGCTTTGACGAATTGTTTTGTCATATCCAGATGCACGTCGTGAGTACTTCAATTTTGTCAAATAACTTATATCACGGCCGATGTGCGGAGTTAGGGGTGTGAAAGTGGAGATCACGTGATATTTGCATACTAGAAAAATATGCGCAGAAATCAAATCATGACTGGAAACATAAATTTTATTAGTAACAAGCCATTTACTGATGTGTGATATAAGATAAGCAAAAATCATAAAAAGCTATAGCACATTCAGCACTTTCATGAATAGCCTATATTCGTAAACTGTGCACTAAAAAAACATAGAAATTCTCTGAGATATCCAGAGCAACATTTTTTTTGTAGAGTTGTGTTATAACCATAATTTATTACTTATTACATTGCATACTGTTGTATAATTTTACATAAATTTAATTAATTTCTATTGATTAGTTTTTTTTTCATTGCTTTATTAAAATATTAATTAAATTAAAGCAATGTGCCTACATTGCCAATTTAAGGGTTATACATGGTGACTGCTAGAGTGAATTTTTAAATTTCGCGTTTCTGGTAAAAGCTGAATTCCACTGTTTTTTTTTTGAGAATACCTTCGTTTTATGCCAATAACATATAATGAGTTCAGAGTCGAAACTCTAAAACTGTGATCATTAGAGCGATTTTTAAATTTTCCATTCAGGTGAACTCCTATACCTAATGGTCCGATTAAGCTGGTTAACGATCTCGAGTTTAGTTTTTTTTTAATTGATTGCTATGTGCCAAGTTTGGTTGTGATAAAACAAAAATTACGGCCGCTAGAGCGTTAAAACAAAAACACACAAACATATATATATATGGTCCACTGCTGTGGTCTCGAGGTAGCGTGCTGCCTTGTCACGCAGCGGGTCTGGGTTCGATTCCCGGTCGGGACAGGCTCCTGGATAAGGTTTTTTACGGGGTTTTTCCTCACCTATAAGATAGATGTCAGGAAGCTTAGGGCCCATCGGTCCACGAAAATCATCCGGCCATCATCATCATCATCATCATCCTTCATCGGTGTGGAAAGCAACGGGAAGCTACCACATCTATAATTCGCTAGTAAAGCTGCATGGCCATTTTTGTGTCTACCAGATAGGATCGGTTTTTTTTTTTCACAAGAATAATCTCAATAGCTTCAGTCCTTCGCGATTCCATAATAAGAAACCTATATTTAAAACTGAGTTCCTTGTATGATGTTAGATCAATTATTATAATTTAATTATATAGACGAAGTTCCGGTAATGTGGACCCTGTTAATATCTCCTTTAATTACTGCTGTCCTGGAACAGAAAATATTTTATCTTCT
Source organism: Diploptera punctata (assembly GCA_030220185.1). Lineage (NCBI taxonomy): Eukaryota > Metazoa > Arthropoda > Insecta > Blattodea > Blaberidae > Diploptera > Diploptera punctata. Next base: position 1,327,260 of record JASPKZ010004946.1, read on the forward strand.
TCCCCTCATCAATTTCTCGTGCGAAGAAGGGTTTATTTGTGATATTTATGAAATTTACCATTCTAAAGTTTTCCTTAAATTCTGCTATTGAACACTATAAATGTTGAAAAAACTCCTAAATATATTACATTAATTAGATGCTATTATAATATACTGATGGGTTTGGCTTGATACTATGTGACATGGCGGCTGTATAAAATAATTCATCATCATCATCATCATAGTACATTCACGAATTTAGGCCATTTGTTGACCTGTTTCGGCCTCAAGAGAAACACCATCCAGAAGTCTTTTGAGTGGACGTCCTGGTCTTCTTCTTCCTGCAGGTTGATATCTTAACATTAGTTTGGGTATTCTGTGATCTTCCATTCGATGAACATGTTGTATCCATCTTGACTTATAATCAGAGATTTTGTTTTCTAAAGATTCCATGTGTAATTCTTCTAAGATGTCTTCATTTTTTTTGTGATCTAGTAGTGTGTATCCTGCAGTCCTCCGAAGATATCTCATTTCAGCAGATCTAAGTCTCTGTATATCCTTCTGTTTCAACGTCCATACTTCGCTACCATACAAAAGAGTTGGAAGAGCCAGTGTTTTATACACTTTCAGTCTTGAATGCTTTTGGACTAACTGTGGTCTGAAGATAGAATTTATTAACCCTAAAATTCTTAAAAATTTAGATATTTTTGCATTTACATCCTTTTCTTCTTCATATGAGATATTGCATCCTAGATATGTAAAATTATTCACCTGCTCCAAAATTTTATTGTCCAGTACAATTTTACTTCTGACAGGATCTACACCTTGAAATGCCATAATTTTTGTTTTTCTGTAGATATCTTTAATCCATATTCTTCTGTAATTTTGTTAAGTTCATACAGACCTTTCTGTAGATTATCTTCGGAATTTGCTATATTATTTGGTCATCTGCAAACAGTAGGGTGTTTAATTTTCTATTTTCTGATATTCTTATTCCAAATTTATATGTTTTGTTCCAGCAACATATTACTTCATTGATATAAATTGCAAACAGTGTTGGGGATAGGGGGCAGCCTTGTCTCACACCACGATTTATAATTCCTTCTTCAGAAAATCTGTTATTTAATTTAATCTTTATGGTGTTGTCTTTGTAAATATTTTGTATGTTCTGCCGAAGTAAATTTGGTATATTTCTGTCTTCCAATATATTTAAGAGTTTTGATCTCTTGACTGTGTCGAATGCTTTTTCAAAATCTATGAAAGCAAAATGTGTTTCTAAGTTGAATTCTCTTCTTTTTTCAAGCAATAGTTTAACAGAAAATGCTGAATCAATACAAGATCGTCCTTTCCTAAATCCATTTTGACATTCCATAAGGAATGTTTCACTGAAACTTTTCAATTTTCCATTTAAAATGTCTGCATAAATTTTGTAGCATGTGTTTAACAAACTGATTCCCCTATAGTTGTCCATTTTTCTCTTGTCTCCTTTCTTGAACAGGGGTATAACAATGCTTGTCTTCCATTCTTGTGGTATATCTGCATTTTTGAATACATTATTAAAGAAGGACAACAGTCTTTCATGGAACTGTTTGCCTGCATATTTGTACAATTCAGAATTCAAGCCATCTGTGCCAGTTGCCTTCCCATTTTTTAATTTCTTTAAACTATTGTTCAATTCTTCCAATGATATTATGGAATCTGTCTCATTATTATTCGGAAAATTGTATCTTCATAGCTATTGTCAGTCCAAAGACTTTTATAATAATGAAAAAATCTTCTTTTGTTACTCCGCAATTAATTTTGGTAGATTCTTTATATCTTATTCAAATGTTTTAATATTTTGAAGGCATTAGGTTGGAGCTTATGCAAATCTGATTCTAAATGTGTAACAAAATTTAACCATGTTTTCCTATGTCTCTTTCTTATTTCCCTCTTAACAATAGCTCTACAGCGTTTGAATTCTATTTCATTTTCTACTTTCTTTGTGTTCAAATATTTTTTATAAGCTGCATTTTTTTCTTCAATCAATTGTTTTATTTGATCATCCCAGATTTTTAGAGTTCTATTCTTCTTTGTTGTATATTTACTTTTCCTAAAGTTTCATTAGCTGCATTTTGAATTATCATTTTAATGTTTTTCCATTCTTCTTCGACATCATTACTTTCTGGAGTTGTAGCCATATATTGCTGAATTCTTCTCGAATATAACCATTTAATGCTGTCATCATAAAATAATTTTACCTTGTACTTTTGTTCTATGCTCTGTTGTTGTTTCTTCTTTTTTAACCATCTTGGTGGAAATCTTATTCTTGCTTCTACTAGGTAGTGATCTGAACCAATATCATATCCTCTGTAGGCTCTGACATCGAGAAACAATTTAAAAATCTTATTATTTGCAATGAAATAATCAATGATTGATTTTGAGTCCTGACGATGCCAGGTATATTTATGTATGTTTCTATGATTGTAAAAGGTATTCGTTATTTTCAGTTCATATAAAATAATTAAACATAACAAAGGAATTCGGTTAATGTGGACCCTCCATGAGGTGGTTACAGTGGATCTGGGTCCACTTTGCACGAATACGCATTCTTTATTAATGAGAATGATATCTGTAAAACACTGCCCTTAATTAATTTTATTTAATATCCTTGTAATTTTACTAAACTCAAAGACCGTCACTTTCTGCAGTTGAATGACGTGTGAATGTTATAATCAACAATATTTTTTTCAAAACATTAAATAAATATTAACGATTTTTAATTACAAATGGCCATACATATTTTCAGATTAATCTGTGTCTGTCTGCATAAATTAATAGAGTAAATAAACACAAAAATAGACAAAAAGCTAAGGTGGACTCTGGGGTCCACTTTATCCGAATATGAACGTTAAAGTGGACCTTTCTTGCAATGTAAAAAGCTTATAAATAATTATGAACATATTTCCATATTTGAATAAAATAACAATGTTATTCCATTGTTATAACACTTATGATAATTACTGTAATTAAACAAAATTGAACTCCCTTAATTAAGAGAAGAAAAACAACACATTCAAAATAGGGGTCCATAATACCCCAAGTTCCTCTATTATTGTATTTGATTATATTTAAATTATATATAATTTAAATTAAATAACAATATATATCTACACTACAATAATGAATTGTTACAATGAATTATTTATATCTTCTTCTTCTTCCTTCCAAGTATAAGGCCAAGGCCTATTACGATCCTATAGAATATTTTCCCTCCAGCGTTTCATAGGATATACACACACACACACACACACATGCATGCATAGGCCCCTATATACAGGCTACTACTACATAGCGCAACAGGTTTAGTAAGCCTAACAGCAGCTGCTGTCCTCGTTTACACAAGTTCCATTTAAAGAGACAGATGATTAACTAACCAGTACAGATGTGATATGTGGTCAGGATATCGGGCCCCCAGCCTTACATCTTATTTTATTTACTTGGAACAGCTACTTATTGTATCCAACCAAAGTCCTTAATGATACTGGGTGGCACGATCCAATACTGGCCAAATTCCACAAACAATTTATTCTCACATTGGGACTACTGCAGATCTAGCGCGTGTCCAACATCTCTGCGCCAAGGCATGATGCCTTAAACCACTCGTCTACAGCGCAGAAAAAAAATATATAACGAGAAATGAGCTAAAGTAATGTAATTACTAGTGGATAATTATTTGCAATAAATAATTAAGATTTTTTTTTACTATTCCATGTAATCATGTATCCAAATAGTTTTTTTAGAGGTTGACATTTTTGTTCAATGGAAAATACATTTGGTATAAAGCATTTAATAAAAGGAATTAAGGTCATGCTCATTAACCAAAAAAAAAATGGACCATTAGGTTTAGGAATTCGCCTGAAACTAAAATTTAAAAATCGCTCTAGCGGTTGCGACTTTCAATATTTTAGAATGAAACGCAGTATATGCTACTAAAATATACGGAAGAAGATATTGTCCAACAATCAATGAAATCTGACAAAAATGGGGGTTTACCTGAAACCCGAAATTAAATACTGACTCTAGCAACACCCAAGTTTGGTTGGTCGCAATATATAACCCTTAAATTGACAATGCACCCTATGATATATTAGTTTATTTAGTATTTTAATAAAATAAATTGGAAGAATGAATCAGCAGATATATTTCAATTTGACAAATTATACAACAATATGCAATAAGTACTCTTACGGATTGTAATGATTTAGTTTTCATTTCAGTCCGACACTTTTGAAAAACTGGCATCACATATTGAGTTTATCCAATTTAACAAAAATATATATTCTACAAACCAGCAAACTCCGACCATAAATTCGACATTACAAGGAATTCGCTTAGTTCATGTAGTTCCCGTTTGACTTTTATTTAATTTTAGATGTATATGCTATAAATAAAAAAACCCAGATATTTAAAATAATAGATAATTATCAACAATATTATTGCCTGCGGTTATGAGACATTTTGATTCTGCAAAATTAAAATATTTTGTATGGTATGTTGGTATGCTTGAATGAATTAAATGATTTTTTATGGAAAAAACTAGCATAAATAATGTAGGCTTATATTATAAAAGTCCACCGCTGTGGTCTCGAGGTAGCGTGCTGCCTTGTCACGTAGCGGGCCCGGGTTCGATCCCCGGTCGGGGCAGTTTTTCTGGGTGAGGTTTTTATCGGGGTTTTTCTTCGCCTGTAAGACAAATGTCAGGAAAACTTTACAGCCCAAACGCTGACCGAAATCATATGGCCATCATCCTTATCATCATCATCATCTTTCACCGGTGTGGAAAGCAACGGGAAGCTACTACACCTACAATTCCTTAGTAAAGCTGCAAGCATAGCATGAAACTGCTATGATTGCAGTGAAGGACCTGCCTTCGGGCAGAATTACTATGGATGGATATTTTAAAAAGTATTTTCAAAATAAAAACACTGAATTAATCGGACATTCCATATGATACAGTGTTTTATGATTTTCCTTCGTATTAATTACACATTGTTGATAAAAGATTTAGAGGCATAACCGAAACCAATAAATCAGAAATATAGGTTGTAAAATTAAGCTGTTTACTCAAAAATCATTATTTAAATATAGTTACCGGTATTTTCAAATATTTATATATTTAATGTAAACGGCAATGTTTGAAAACAAACTAGAAATGTGTGGTTATGTTTCATTTGTTTATTCACTGCAACTTGGTCATATTATTTATTGCCAAATAGGATCGCAATATTCTAAGAATGCATCCCAGTAGATAAAAAATTAAACACGTCAAACTGTATATTATAAACAACATTACACGTTATTAATTTTTTTTTAGTAAACAACTCGGTAAAATCATGATTTAAAAACGCAATTATTGAACACACGATTATCAAATGTGTAGTTCGAAGGAATCTGTTCATTATTTGCTACACTCAATGCAAAATAATGTTCTGACCTGTTCAGAGTATTGATAAATAATAGTTTAAAAAAACTAAATCAACACGCTTTATTAAAAAACCGAACTAAAAAATGAAAAATAATTTTAATTTCCAACACGCTTGGAATAAAATTAAAGTGGCCAACAAAAAAAAAAAATCTCCAACACATCTAGAATAAAACTAGAGTTATCTACAAAAAATAATTTTACCATCAAAACCATGGGGTGCTTTTTATGGTTTTTACGTTTTCTTCTTAGAGAATTTACTTTTACCAATATCTGTTTATTATCAAATATATTAATTGATAAAGAGTACCACACGCTTTTGATGGTAAAATTATTTTTTTTGTAGGTAACTCTAGTTTTATTCCAGATGTGTTGGAGATAATTTCTTTGTTGTTGACCACTTTAATTTTATCCCAAGCGTGTTGGAAATTAAAATTATTTTTCATTTTTTTGTTCGGTTTTCTAATGAAGCGTGTTGTTTTAGTTTTTTAAAACTATTATTTTATTAAATTTATTAGCTTTAATTTGGTTTCAGAATAACATAAAGATCTAAATATCTTTAAATTCGATACTATCGTAGTATGAGCTAAATGTAATACTCTTCTAAAAAAAAATCCTCCGGGCCGGATTTGAACCAGCGACCTATGGATTACTGAAATTATATACCATTACAGTCCACCACTCTACCAACTGAGATACCACAACGATAGACTAAAATGTCGATACGTGAGCAACCTATTATACTTACTTACTAACTGGCACTATCGAACCCGTAGGTTCATGGCAGCGCGGACATAAGCTCTCCATACATCCCTATGCTGGGCTAATGCTTTACAATCATTCCCTGTATAATCTACTCGTACTTCTCTCAAATCATAGTTAATGTTATTCTCCCACCTCATTCTTGGTCTACCAACTGGGCATTTTCCCTCTGGCTTTCCTACAAGAAGCTTCCATGCAAGTCTTTCACTCCCCATACGTGCAACATGTCCTTCCCATAGCAGTCTACGAGACATAACTGTTCTTATTATATCTGTCTACCTATAAAGACCATGTAGTTCATTGTTATGTAGTCTTCTCCATTCACCTGTCTGTTCATCTCTCTTTGGTCCAAACATTTTCCTAAGTACTTTATTCTCAAATACTTGTAATCTCCTTTCCTCCCTTAAAGTAAGAGTCCATGTTTCGCACCCATATAATATAACTGGTGGAATAATAGTTTTATATATTTTCAGTTTAACGTTTTTTGAAAGATGTTGGGACATCAAGAGTATCTGCAATGCATAATAGCATGCATTTCCAGAATTCAGCCTATGTTTAATTTATTTGTGCACCTCGTTCCTAGGTATTTGAATTCAGCCACTTCTTCAAAATTTCCCACATTTGTCATTAGCTGTCCATTTCCATTATATAATGTATTTCTACGTGTGACCATATATTTAGTTTTATTGATATTTACTTCCAGTTCTAATTTCTTACTGTTACTCAATAGTGTGTGCATGTTGGCCTTTAGTATCTCTTCGCTATCAGCCAATAGTACTACATCATCAGCATAAACTAACAACTTATTAATACCATTGAGTTGTAAGCCTTCCCCATTCTCTAAAGATTTAATGACATGCTCTAGTACAAAATTAAATAGTAGAGGAGATAGTGCATCTCCTTGCTTCATCCCATTCTGGATTTCATAAGTATCCGAAAACTGTTTGCCTACACGCACCCTACTCTTTGTGCCATTTAGGCACATTCGTATAAGTCTAACCAACTTTTTAGGTATTCCAAACTCCAGCAAGATACTATATAACTTCTCCTTCTTAATTGAATGGTGTGCTTTTTTGAAGTCTACGTATAGTTGATGTACAGTACCATTATATTCCCATTTCTTTTCTAAAATCTGTCTTATACTAAAAATTTGATCTGTTGTAGACCTATTTCTTCTAAATCCATGTTGATGATCTCCTAGAATGTCATCATTAAAATGAGTAAGTCTGCTTACTAATATATGTGTTAGAATTTTGTACGAAGTTAAAAGTAATGAGATGCCCCTATAGTTGTTCCAAACAGTTTTATCTCCTTTCTTATAAATTGCTATGATAATCGATTCTTTCCATTCATCTGGAAGAGCTTCTTTATCCCAAACCATAATAAGCGACTGGTGCATCTTGTCCATCAATTGTTCTACCTCTGGTTTTATCAGTTCTGCTGGGATCTCATCTGAACCTGATGTTTTATACATCTTCAATTCTTCAATCGCCACCTCTAATGCACTTGGTTCTGTGACTAGCATCTCTGCTGTCTGTAAATTATCCTCCTCATTGTCCTGTTCTCTATGTACATTTAATAGCTGATTAAAGTAACTTTTCCATCTATTTAATATACTCTTGGAATCTGCAATTGTATCCCCATTTTCATTCCGAATTATGTTTGTTCTAGCCTGAAACCCTTTCTTCTCTATATTAATTCCCTGATATAATTATCTAATGTTCCTATTTTTTGCATTCATTTCAAGATCATTAATCATCTCTCTCAAATATGCCCTCTTTTTACTCTTTAGTAGCTTGGTGGTTTCCGGTCTAATACTATCCAATTGCTCTAAATTTACCTCATTTGGCTCGTGTAACCATTTCATTTTTGCTAGCATTCTTTTCTTTACAATGTCGGCACATTCCTCATCAAACCATTTCTTGTTTTGCCTCTTTTTTAAACAACCAATGCTTTCTGATGCAGACAATTTAATAGTACCTCTTATAACCTCCCATTCTTTATTTATGTCAGTTTCTTCTTCGTTTGTCACACTGTCATCTGAAGATTCCAGTACTTCAAATCTATTAGCAATTTTGATTTGGTATTCTTGCCACATTTCATCATTTTTCAAGTTTCTTAATTCAAAAAATTCAGAATCATCGTTAGCGTTTGTTCCTCTCATGAGCGATAGCCGTTGTCTGATTTTCACACTGACCAGATGATCCGAATTGCAGTCTGTCCCTCTAACTGTTCTAACATCGATGATACCACTGTGCCAGCGTTTGTCCGCAACCTATTATACCGGTTTTTATTATTTTGATTGTCTGCTGATTCTTGTCAGGATTTTAAAAACATTTATGAAATTATTGTATTGCCATTGGTCCTTTACAAGTATACAAAGTTTCAAGTCGATCAAATGATTTTAAGTGGGTGAAAATCGTGTTGAAAGATTCCGTTACATAATTACACAAACAGTTTAATTTTTATTTTCTGATGATTCTGGCCAGGATCTTGGAAAAAAATTATGAAATTATTGTATTGCCATTGGTTCTTTACATGTACGGTATACAAAGTTTCAAGTCGATCCAACGATTTTAAGTGGGTAAAAATCGTGTTGAAAGATTCAGTTACATAATTACACAGACACTTTTTTTGATTTTCTGATGATTCTGGCCATGATTTGACAAAAAAAAATGAAATTAGTGTATTGTCATTGGTCCTTTACAAGTATACAAAGTTTCAAATCGATCCAATGATTTTAAGTGGGTGAAAATCGCGTTGAAAGATTCCGTTACATAGATAGATACAGGCCAAGCTAACATAAAAAGTGTAATAAATAATAGTTTTAAAAAACTAAAACAACACGCTTTATTAGAAAACCGAACAAAAAAAATGAAAAAATAATTTTAATTTCCAACATGCTTGGGATAAATAATTTTACCATCAAAAGCGTGGGGCGCTCTTTATCAATTAATATATTTGATAATAAACAGATATCGGTAAAAGTAAAGTCTCTAAGAAGAAAATGCAGAAATCATAAAAAGCACCCCACGCTTTTGATGGTAAAATTTTTATCCCAAGCATGTTGTTTTAGTTTTTTAAAACTATTATTTATTTTTTATTTTTTGTTTTAATATTTTATAGAATGAGATAAAAATGTAAATATCTTTAAATTCGATTCTATTGTAGTATGAGCTGAAAGTAATACTCTTCTAAATAAAACCTCCCAGCCGGAGTTGAACCAGCGACCTATGGATTACAACCACTAGAGTGTACCGCTCTACCAACTGAGCTCTTACAACGATTGACTTAAAAGTCGACAACCTATTATACCAGTTTTCATTTTTTTGATTTTCTGATGATTCTGACCAGGATTCTAGAAACAAAATATGAAATTATTGTATTGTCACGGGTCCTTTACAAGTACACAAAGTTTCAAGTCGATCCAATGTTTTTAAGTGGGTGAAAATCGTGTTCAAAAATTCCGTTACATAGATACAAAGACACTATTTTTTTATTTTCTGATGATTCTGGCCAGGATTTTAGAAAACAAGTATGAAATTATTATATTGTCATTGGTTCTTTACATGTACGGTATACAAAGTTTCAAGTCGATCCAATGTTTCTAAGTGGGTGAAAATCGTGTTCAAAAATTCCGTTACATAGATACAAAGACACTTTTTTTGATTTTCTGATGATTCTGGCCATGATTTTAGAAACAAAATATGAAATTATTATATTGTCACGGGTCTTTTACAAGTATGCAAAGTTTCAAGTCGATCCAATGATTGTAAGTGGGTGAAAATCGCATTAAAAGATTCAGTTGCATAGATACAGGTCAAGCTAATATAAAGCGTGTAAAAAGGAGAAGCTTTCATTATCACAAAAGCAGGAGATGGTAAAGAGAATTCGATAAAGTGCGAGGTGAAACACGACTGCCATTGGTTGTAAAATAGAATTCATTGAAACGTGATGGGTCATTGACTCCCATTTAGGGCATAAGTTAAATAATCAATGTAATTTAGCTGGCAACCGGTGAAGAACGCGTGGGAAGCTGGATTTTGAACCATTTGAAACGTTTCAGAGTACAATATTGTGTCCCAAACTTAAATTGTGAAAAGCTTATAACGAGAAAGCATTTCTTTTTGCGGAAGAGAATATATACACATATAGTCACAATCACTGGAGCTTATAGGTCGACGCCCCACGATGATAAAGTCTAAAAAAAAAGCTAGACAGCGCCTCTGGCTGACCAGAACCGGTCACATTGACGTCACACAGTAACTTAGCAACCAGAAATAAATACCCTAAAATAATGTCGCAAATTGCAAGCAAGTACAGGAAACACACAACTAACTTGTGTTATCATACAAACTAATTTATCTAACGCAGTAAATATTACTCATGCTATAGAAAGAGGTTTAATGAGTACCATCTATTATCGATGAGCAGCATTACTAGACATGACTTCTGTCACACACTTTAAATATGGTTGCAAAGATATTTTGTTAAGTGCGTACAGTTGGCGTACCCATGTGCTTCACACTCACTATACAGCACTACAGGCCTACAAGGATCTTTGGCCATGATCCGACTACTGGTCTCACATCCAGATTGTTAATCACAGGGGTCATCTAGATAGTAGAGGGACGACGATGTGATCAGGCGTTATAACTGGTTTTCTCAACACGCTACTCATTGTAACTACCCAAATTCTTCAAGAAGCTGGGTAGGCACAATTCCCTTACTGGCCGAAATTTCACGACAAATTTCTTACCCCACGAGGAATTAAACCAGCGCAAGTTTCATAGCTCTGAACTAAGGCATGGTGCCTTAAACCGTCCGACCAGCACTTTGTCCAAAATTAAGATAAGCATGCAACTTTATCTTCTTTGAACATTTTACTATGAAAATGTCTGGGTATGTGTCTGTTTTTGTTATTTGTATTCTCTATATGTACTACTAATATGAAATTAAGATTAACACAGCATTATGTTTTGACAATGAAATTCTAACGTATAGTGAATGCGCCACAAATAATTTTAAACTTTCTCATTATCGGCATACACACTCACTCGCTGTTTACCATATAAATTTAATCATACTAATATTCACACTTGTAGGTTTTAATCAAATTTAATTTGGCTTCAATTTATATATGTTCTTCATTTAAACACTATTTTACTTGCAATACGCCTATTACAATACATAAAATTATTTAAAAAAACAAAAAATTAATATCTCAGAAACTATACCACTTAAAAACAGCGAAATATCGCAGTTAAGAAAGTAAACATGAGCTCTTTCTCTAGAACATATTTCCGATAATCAATGTTACATAGATTTACAGTACACACAAAATAAAATGAACAATGACTTATTACGAGCAACGCGGTGGGACAGATAAACAAGTAGGCTAATTGGCTAGGGCTTCTCCAACAGTTCCTCCTTATTTGCCATGAAATAATTCACTCGCTTTAACAATTGCCTCAACAACCGAATAAAATCCATAAAAGAAAACGTTATCTTGATCGGTCTCTGGATTTGAAACTGGGAACTTGCGAGTACGACAGGGCTAAATCGATCTGTAGGGTTTTATTATTACTAAAAAACTAAGCTCCGTGGTGCGAAAGATGTAGAAGGCTGTCCTCACATCCTTATGTGTTAATCGGCTAGATAGACCATCATCCGATCAGAATTGGGACAACATGCAATCAACATGTCGTGTCGCCAGCAGCTATAGCTGGTTTTCTTAACCTGGAGCCGTTACTTATTCTAGCTACCCAAATTCCTCACGATGCTGGGTGGCCACCGTTCTTATTCTGGATGAAATCTCGTGAGAAGATTTATTATCCCATTGGAATTCTAAGTTCTGCACCAAGACATGATGCCTTAAACCGCTCGGCTATGGCGCAAGAGACGATATTCTACTAAATTAAATATAAACAAGATTGAACGATATATGAAGAACAAAACTGTGCTAGAGCTAGAAACATTTTCTCTTTTAAATTATATTTAACAGGTATAGTGATTCCACTACAGCTCTAGGAAGCCCTTCCGACACGATATAGCAGACGGCCCTCTTTAGCCTGGTACTCATTTAAACTCCATTAGAGACTGATATGACCACAGGGTCATGGTACCGACAGAATATTTAGGCCTATTTAAAATTCTGATCTCATCGAGAATTGAACCCTTATCCTTCTAGGTTGTAACGTATTGTCTTGAAAAGTACCCAACGCCATGACCTTCAATTACTTTTATCATTGAGTAATAATAAAATAAACATAAACATTCTGTTTCCATTCTTCGACAACTTTAGTGATGTAAACACAGAGCACTCGAATAGAGGGAAAACTGAGTACAGTGACATCTAAAAATGTTCGGTCGTTTACGATGAACTACAATGAGCAAACTACAATGGTAGCACTGTTTCGTAGTAACAGAATATGTAACTAAATAAAACAAATGATCCATTGTTAGCAAGAAATTATCAAGCAAGGGGAAGACGTGATGTTGGAAGACTTAGAAGACGTTGGGCTGATGCATTATGAAGTCGGAACGGGCAATTGCCTAATCCCTGGAGTGATGATGATGATGATGATGATAAAACAAATGCAAGGAACACGGCGTGTTCACTTGGGATTATGGGAAATTAGCCATTTTGTAAATTAAATTTTTAACTGCTATCCTTTCGTTCTATGTAGACGGTACTGTAAAAATTATATATTATCGAAAGTTAAAAATCATTACTTAGATTTTATTTTACTCTAATTTGTAAGTAAACTCAAACTTTTTATGTTTTTAATGCGAATCTATTTTCAAAGACTATTTATTAACTCATGCCCCAAATGGGAGTCAATGACCAATCACATTTCAATGATTTTTTATTTACAACCAATCACAGTCGTGTTTCGCCTAAAATTTACCAACTAAAGTTTATCATAATAAAGAAAGCACCTCCTTTTTAACATCCTGAATAGGTCATAGCGTTATTTTGCAGTGACTGGCCCTCTAAGAAATACGGCTACCAGATTGTGTGTGTGTGTATGTATGTACTGCTCAAAAAAATTAGGGGATATTGTAGAATAACCTATTAAGACTATGTTTTTTTTTGGAATAGTATTAGATGCAATCATTTTCTATTACTCCAAGATAATGTAAATAAAAGTTTGAAGTTGTTACGTAACCTCGGTACCACACCAGAGGGCAGTGTCTGTACTGTTGATGTGAAAGGGCGGTGTGAGGGTGAATGTTTTGTTGCAATTTTCAGTTAGTGAATGACTTGCCTTAGGGACAGTGATGCCTCGACAACATGATTTACCTGAACCAATGGCTTGGAGGGGCATAGGAAGGATGAAAGCTGGACAGACACAAAAAGAGGTGGCAGAAGCCATTGGGGTGTCTCAAAGCGTGATTTCCAGACTTTGGAATCGTTTTCAAACATACTGTTCACAGAAGAGCCGCACAAGGTCGACCAAGGGCAACAACAGCAAGGGGATGACCGTTACCTCTTGTTAACAGCCCGTCGGAATAGACAGCAGAATGCAACTCAACTGTGAAATACACTTCAAACAGCAACAGGACGCAGGGTGTCAACTCAAGCTGTCCCTAATCGACTGCATGGAAGTGGTCTCTATACCCGTAGGCCCATGGTGTGTACCAGGTTAACTCCACAACACCGTAGAGATCGCAGAAACTGGGCGGAGGAACATCGTGGGTGGAGGCATGCTGAATGGAGATAACTTCTTTTTTCTGTTGAGTCGCAATTCAACGTGGAATGTGATAGTCGGCGTATATTCATCTGGAGAGAAAAAGGGACACAAAACAATCCAGCTTTTCTACGTGAAAGATACCCATATGGTGGCGGTGGATTGATGGTGTGGGCAGGAGTCAGTAGCGGTGGACGTACGGACCTCTACGTCATCCAAGGTGGTACTTTGACTGCGGTAAGGTATAGAGATGAGATTCTCCGACCTTTTGTCGTGCCTCATGCTGGTGCCATAGGCGATTCTTTTCTTTTTATGGACGATAATGCACGACGCCACAGAGCTGCCTTGGTGGACGACATGCTGGAAGTGGAGGGTATCGAGCGTATGCAATGGCCAGCTTCCTCCCCGGACTTCAATCCGATTGAGAATGTGTGGGATGCATTAGGCAGGCGCATTGCAGGCAGACCAGCACCTCCCAAAACTGTTCCAGAGCTGCACATTGCTCTTATGGAAGAGTGGCCACGTATCCCCCAAGAACTCATTGCTAACCTCATTGCATCAATGCCACACAGGTGTGAGGCAGTGCTGGCCGTTCGAGGATACCATACACCATACTAAATAAACATTTTCACCCATGTTAATGTTGCTTTGTTTGTTTGCCATATTCCTAATCAGGATCTCTTTGACATCTGGTGTGGTACAGAGGTTACGTAATGACTTCAAACTCTTGTTTACATTCTTTTGGAGTAATAGAAAGTGATTGCATCTAATACTGTTCCTAAAAACATAGTCTTAATAGGTTATTCTACAATATCCCCTAATTTTTTTGAGCAGTGTGTATATATATATATATATATATATATATATATATATATAGTGCATGAATATCAGCAGAAAGCGAATGCGATAGATAATATAAAACATTTGTAACAATTGATTATAAACAAAAAAAACAGTTTGCACTTTCTTAAACAAATTATTTTCCAGGAAATGACGTTGCAGAAAAATATAATTGACATATTCACAGGACATCAAATTAATTAATACCTATAACGTTGGTTATAAATTTCTCCACTAGGGTGCATTCTTACAATATTGCGATCCTTTGGCAATAAATAATATGATCTGGTTGCAGTGATGAACAAAGGAAGCAAATTAAGCGTACCAATCGTTTGTCATTTGTTTTCAAACATCGCCGTTTACATTAAATATATAAATATTTTAAAAATAACTATAGTTAAATAATGATTTGTGAGTAAACAGCTTAATTTTATATATTAAATAGTCCTAACAAATGGCATTCTTGATTTCCAAATTCTCTAGATAAATTGGAAATCACTCGTGGCATTACTTATGATAAATCTACTAGAAGTGATAAAATTCTAGGATGTGTTAGGTTAGGAAGAGTGATGTTAACAGCCATTTCTAATAGACATTTTAAAAATGTGAGTGACTTTATAATGGATTTCAGATGTACTACATGGCTAAGGTTCTTTAATAAATATTGTATAAAATATGTATGTGAGAATAAGGGGGTAGGTCAATTGTACATATATATATATTAAAAGAACTCATAATGTACGTTTTCAAATTTTAATAAACGAAAATAAATTAACATGTTTTGTTTATTTCCATTCTTCCCTTCAGTTAAAAAAAAATCTTTAGCTCTGAGAGGCTGGGTACAAATATTTCCATAATTTAAGATTAATTAAAATGTTATTTATTCCTTAAAAAGTTCAATTCCACGATTATTCACAAGATGGTGTTATATAATTATAATTCATAATTTTATCACCAGACGGTGCTGAATTTCATATTAGTGCCAGAAAAAATCGAAAAAATTTAGATGTCGTTAGTTGTTCTACACTAGCGCCGCTTGTGGTATGTACGCGAAACTTGTCCACTTTCTCCTCTGGGTCCTCTGTGGATGTAAATTTTATTCGAATTTTTAAACAATCAAATAACCTGTCTGTATCCCTTAATGATATTAATTGCTTCTCATTGTTCCATATTACAATACTTAATGCATTATATATATATATATATATATATATATATATATATATAAAACACACACACACACACACACACACACACACACACACACACATTGGATTGCTTTTTGGAGTTGAAAAAATATATTTTCGTTTAATACTTGACAACTGGCATTCCCGGTTTACAGTGCATATGCCTATGCATTTTCATAATAATATGAACAAAATGTGTTGGTATTTGTTTCTAATATTGGTAAACTGAATTCACTCCTTTTCTCTGATTATTTTTAATTGTAAAGATGACATCTCTCATGACAATTAGATACTATATTGTCTTCAAGAGGTTGGGCGAATCCCGTTATATATATATATATACATACACAAACACAAACACACACTCAAACAAAGTTCAGTGTGATATCAATTTCATGTAGTTTTGGATTCTATCGAACACATTAACCGTTAACGTTATAGGATAATTATTAATTATCTTTCAAAGACAAGTAGACCATATTGATACCAACTGATAATAGAAAAACAGCGACTACTACAATCACTTCAAAGCTTTATCGTTTTCTGACGCCACCCCACAAACCTACTTATGTAGCACATCCTGCAAGATTACTTTTTTAAACAGCCCCGTGATCTAAGTGAATGACTATTGCCAAAAGTTAAATAAGGGTGTGACTTGACCGGGGATTAACGATAAATAATTCTCAATTGGAATTAATTTTCACCAATTTCTATAGGACGAAATTGTTTTTACCTTGTTTCATCCTGACTCACGGATCTTGATACATAACATATTACGTCTAGTGTGACCGGAAAACAAAATCACTGTTCGGAAATCCCGTCTCGAGTTCGTTAGTAAGTGATTAGGCACCTACTAACGACGTCGTCATTAATGTTTCGATTCTTACGTCACGCGTTACAGTCCAATTAACGTATCTTACGATTTCTTACAGTTCAGAATGCGGGAATTATCTTTGGCATGACAACGCATTTAATCTTGATATCAATCAATCATTATCAGAGACACCTTCCGCCAATCTCCCAAACTCAAAAAATCGCAAGGAAATTGAATAACATTGCTAGGTTCTCCAAACGACACGCATGTTATTTAATTTCAAATAATTATCATTTGCCAGTGTTTATATTAATGAATAACGAAGGAATGAACCTATGAGGTTCCCACGAACCTACTTAGTATTCATTGGAAATGATCATGACAAAAAATGTGTGTGTGTGTGTGTATATATATATTCAAGGCTGCAGAAATAAAATGGAGGAAGTAATTAAAGAAATAGATGCAATGGAACTAGATTTGGTAATTTTAACTGAAACAAAGAAGAAAGGCACAGGAAATGAAACATTAGGCAATTATATACACCTTTACAGTGGAGTAGATAAACATAAAAGAGCAAAAAGAGGTGTTTTAATGTTGATTAATAAGAAATGGAAAGGCACTGTAAGAAATTGGGAAGCCATTGATGAGAGAATTTTAAAATTAGATTTGAATATATGGGGCTATAAATTAACAGTTTTTGGAATATACGCACCAATTAACGATAATGGAATGACAAATCTAGAAAATGGTTTATTTTTTGACAAAGTTAATGAAGAAATAGGAAAAATTAGCGCTGGGAAACAATATTATTGGGAGACATAAATGGAAGAACAGAAAGTAAATTTGGAGACCCAGTAGTAGGAAAGTTTGGAGAAAACATTTTAAATGAAAATGGAGAAAGGTTAATTGAATTATGTAGACAATCATCTTTAAAAATATGGAATGGCCTTTTCAATCATAAAGATATCCATAAATACACATGGGAACGTCCAACACTAAATCAAAAATCCATTATCGATTACATAATTACAAAACAAAATTCAAAAATGAAAATACAAGATGTCAGAGCTTACAGAGGACCAAGTTGTGGGGCAGATCATAAATTAGTAATTGGAAAATTTGTATATCCTTGCATTCTTAATAAAGAAAAGAACCACGCAGAAAAAGAAGAAAATGTTAGAACAGAAACGGAAAGAAAATATAATGTTGAAAGCCTACAAAACGAAAGTGTAAAGCTTTTATATCAACAGAGATTGAATAAAAAATTAACACAGAATGAATTCAGAGATACAGAAGAAATGTATCAGTACCTAAAAAGGTGCATCCATGAAGCCGCCTATGAAGCATTGGGTGAGAAAGACAACTATAGAGGAAGGACAGCACTGTTTCGGAACGATGAAATAGAGAAAGAAAGACAGAATAAGAAACAGTTATTTTTAAAATGGCTTAGTACAAAGAACCAGAACGACAAAATACAATATCAAAAAGCACAAGCAAAAGTGAGAAGAATGGTTACTAAACACAGAAACGAGATTTGGGATAAGAAATGTACAGAAATACAAACATATTTAGGAAGCAAGAAGAGTTCTGAATCATGGAAATTTATAAAAAATATACGTTCATCGAATAGAAATAAGAATCTTCTCAACCTAATAGGGATACATGAATGGGAAGAATATTACAAAAAGCTTTTAGTAGAGGACCGAAAAGAATTTTTGGGAGAAAATTACGATCTATCAGAGATTTTGGTGAAAACAAATGAACATAATCGAAATTGATATAAATACTGTAAGAAAGGAAATTATGAGAATGAAAAATGTTAGTAATGCCGGCCCTGGAAATATTGCTATAGAATTGATTAAAAATGGCAGTCAGAAGTTATTGGAGATGATCACTGTACTGTTTAATAAAATAATAAATGGCGAAGAAGTGCCAGAAGAGTGGAAAGTCGCTATTATAACATCGATACATAAGTAGGGAGACAAGAGAAGTGTGAAAATTATAGAGGCATATCAGTAACGAGTACATTAAGTAGAATATATGGACGTATACTTTAGAACAGGACATCACACAAGTACTGCACTACTTGACATTGTAGAGGACATAAGAGACTCAATGGACAAAAGCAAACTCACCGCAATAGTCCTACTCGACTACAGCAAAGCCTTTGACACAGTAGATATAGACTTAATGCTAGCGAGACTAAAGACACTACATCTGTCGGAAAACTGCCTTGATTGGTTTGCATCTTACCTCACTAATCGTCAGCAATCAGTTTCTGTTAATAATCGCATTTCTTCCTGGCGCTTAGTGAGGAAAGGGGTACCTCAAGGCGGCGTCCTCGCTCCTCTTCTCTTCTCGATTTATATTAATGACGTGACCAAGAAACTACAAAACTGCAAGCATCATCTTTACACGCCGACGACCTACAGATTTACACACACTTTAGGCCTGACGAAATTAATGAATATATTGACAAAGTAAACACTGACCTCAGGCATATATCTTTATGGTCCAGACAATATGGGCTGAAACTAAATGTAAACAAAACGCAAGCAATAATTATCGGACATCCAAGGCTATTACACCTCATAAACAATGGCAATATGCCGGCTGTCATATTAGATAATGAACAAATTCCTTATACCGACGTCGTTAAAAAACTTGGGATTTTACTTAGATTCTAATTTAAAATGGCATGAGCAAGTAAAACAAACATCTAAAAGGATCTTCTCCATAATGCATTCCCTAAAGCGACTTAAACATTTTCTTCCTACAACTCTTAAAAGAATTTTAATCCAAACTTTAGTGATGCCGCATTTTGACTACTGTGACGTTCTACTAACTGACATAAGTGACGGATTGTCGGACAAACTGCAGCGTGTCCATAATATGTGTATCAGATTCATATTTAATGTTCGAAAATACGATCACATTTCTCTCCATTATTCCACGAATTGTCATGGCTACATCTAAAAGACAGAAGAAAATCGCACTGTCTAATTCTCCTATTTAAGATCCTACATACACCTCGATTCCCAATTATTTATCATCCCGTTTCCAGTATCTATCCTCAAACCATAACTTAAACACAAGATCACAACATAGTCTCTTACTTAATATACCGCAACATAGGACATCACATCACTCCATGCCATATACCATCTCCACTTCTCGCAACTGGAATTCCCTACCACAAGAAATAAGGGGCTGCCGGACATTGGCATCTTTTAAAAGAAATCTAAATTTATATTTGCTCTAAACTCGACTTCATTATTATCCAGTGTAAGATATGTATATTAATTGGTGTTTCCCGTATAATGTATCATATTTATATTATTATTATTATTATTATTATTATTATTATTATTACTATTATCGTATCATTATTGTTATTACCCTATGAAATGTTGTTTGTACATGACATTTACATTGCTACATTTATTGTATCTTTAACTGTTTATAATTAGTACAGTGTATATCTATATTTGTCGAATATTTATTTGTATTTGTGCTGGTTGAGTGGAAGAGAGGGCCTTGTGGCCTTAACTCTGCCAGAATAAATAAAGTATTATTATTATTATTATTATTATTATAGAATGGTTGATATAGAATACCAGGATAAAGAAATGGAAGAACAATCTGGTTTTAGAACTGGTAGGTCATGCACAGATAATATATTTTGCATAACCACAAATGATAGGAAAAAAAACAACTAACAGAGATTTACATTTGCTTTGTGTCGATTTAACCAAAGCATATGATAGTATTCCCCAGAAAATGTTATGGGAAATTTTAGACGATTCCAACATTACCAAAAAATTAGTAGAAGCTATAAAAGCATTATACAAAGGATCTATTTCGAAAATAAAAGTTGGAAATCGTATAACAAAGGGATTTACTATTACAAAAGGTTTAAGGCAAGGTTGCAGTTTATCTCCAACTCTATTTAAAATTTATCTCGAAAGAGTACTAAGAGACTGGAGGAAAAAATGGGCATACCTATCCAAAATACACATGTATATTCATTAAATTTTGCAGATGACCAGGTATTAATAGCACAGGACCACGATGACATAGAATATATGGCTAAAAAACTAAAACAAGAATATGAAAAATGGGGACTTTATATAAACATTGAGAAAACTAAATATTTGTGTATAGGAGAAGAAATGGAAAATATAAATTTCAACAATGGAGAAGAACTAAAACCTAGTATTGAATGCACTTATTTAGGAACAAAATTAGACCATTCAGGCGATAACACAGTGGAAATTAAAAATAGAATCGCACAAACAAAACAAGCAATAAATGCTTTAAACTCTGTTTGGTGGAGTAAAAATATTACAAAAAACAGAAAATTACAAATATATCAAACCATAATTCAGAGCATTTTAACATATGGTGCTGAAGTCTGGCAAATTCCTATCAGGGAAATGAAAAGAATTTTAAGTACAAAAATGGATGTTTTAAGAAGATCAGCTGGAAAATCTAGAATGGATAGAATACGAAATAAAGAAATAAGGGAAATTATGGGTGTACAAGAGGAGCCGGACATTATAGAAAAGAAAAGATTACAGTGGTATGGTCATGTCAAACAAATGCCAGAGCAAAGATTGCCAAAAATTGTTATGGAATGGATCCCAATAGAAAGGAGGAAGAGAGGAAGACCGAAGAAAACTTGGATAGAAGGGGTACAAGCAGCTATAATATCAGAGGAATGGAGGAAGATCAATGAATGGATAGAGAGGAATGACGTTTGGTTTCCGGAAGAAGGCGGCAGCTGCCATGATACCGCATGATGATATATATATGTTATAATTACATTTTAACATTTAGCAATGAAGGCCAAATATAGCAGAAAAAGAAAATTTAATTATGACATCGAAATAAAGAAATGTTACTGCTATAAAGTAAATATATCCTATTTAAATGCGTGTTACAAGAGTCACGAGATGGCAGTGCGACCGATGTCCCGCAGCCTCTCATGATAGAGAATCATATGTACGGAAGTAAAATAAATGTTTGTGCTAGGATGCCTAGGTGAATTAGTTGGTATGTCTCTAACGTACAAAGTTAGAGACCTCGGGTTCAAATCCCGATTCAGGCGTTAAATTATCATGCCATATATACAGGGTGTAAATGAATTATACCGCACAAATTTAACTACGTATAGGGGGTATTATATAAGTAATTTGAGATAATTAACTAATGGTCTACGAATAAAAATATCAAAGTTATGATTCAATTTGTAAAATGGTTAACACGCCACTGATTATTTCAAATTAAAATGGAAATATTATGATACAGAGACTGTAACTTGTAACAAGTAACAAGCATGCACCTGTAGCTCAGTGGTTATAGCAGTCTTATTACCGACGCAAATGTAAGATTGATGCATCACGTTGGAAACCATGCACAGTATGTGTACATTTCCTCCCCCCTTCTTTGTGTATTATGTATGTCCTATAAATTAGTTATGTACGTAGATTTACTTCTGGTTTAATTGTATATTCACTATTTTACAGAATACGTAATGAAATGTCGGCGCAGTACATGAGTTACAAAACTATCTACGTACGTATTGTGCACCCTTAGACAAAAAAAAAGGTCATCTCTTGATTCTATCAACCGATCGGGGAACTTCCTGAGCACTCGCAGAAGCCTTATTCACATTAACACGTTTTCAATAATTGTACTGTGTTGTTTGCTAGTTAACGCAGTGCACACTCAAGTAACATAAAAGAGAGAGCTTGCCTTTGTGTGTTTCCGTGGTCGAGAGGTTAAACACACATCTGCGTTCGTAACCTCACGGGTTCGATTCCCGTTCTACTTTTTTTTTATTGAATGTTAGGATAGCGAAATGCTTGTAATATAGTTTCACATTTAATTTTATATTTGAGTTTTGTGGTTTTAATGCACACACAAAACACATAAATGAAAACCTTCTAATAATTAAATGAAGAAAGAAAATAATATCTTCAAAAATGAAAACTTTAACAAAATTAATATCGTGTGTATGAACCCTCAGCATCTATTACCGCCCTCAATCTGCGGGGCATTGATGCAATCAAATTTTTACAGTCGCGTGGACTTTCGGCTAGAGCATCCCAGAAGTCCTGAATTTGTGCCCATAAGTCATCTTTCATCTTTCGTGCATCTGCAGGACAATTAGAGTTCATTATAAACAAACTTGTTAGAGGCTGTTGCTTTTGCGCAGAACGAGTGTGCATCAGACTATTAAAATCAATGCATTGACTCACCTAGAACAAACCCTGAATGTGGCAAAATAATTGTTACAATAACGACATCAACATTGATTTAGTTCAATTGTCAAAATAAAATGTATTTAATTCATGAAACATTTTAATACAAATATCATGAAAAAAAACTACATAATTGAGGACGCGAACCTGCGACATTCATTAACAGAAATAGTGACTGCATGCTTTACCGCTGACCTAACAGGGCACGTAGGAGTATCTTCACTCAGTTCATGCCACATAACGCAGTCGCTCAGGGCCTGCACAATTATGACTAGTTTACTAGTGTGAACCCAGCGCTGTGTCGAGTAGGACTTACAAGAAATATGCGTTCAAGAGATGACTCTTTTTTTTGTCTAAGGGTGTACAGACAATTGTTTGAAAGGTTGTAATAATAATGCACATACTGTAGAGTACAATAAGTTTTGTAAATAAAACGTGCAATTGTACTGTACAGTACTTAAGTACTTAGATAAATTATAGTGCAGTGATCACAAGAGTGATAACATGAAGAAGTACAGTATATGTATACATAGTGTAATTGGGAAATAAGAAACAATACATCTGAGTAAACCAAAAAAAAAAAATAAATAAATAAATAAATAAAGCACCTGCAAACTCAAATTGGCCACCTCCATTCTCACAACACAGACGACATCGACGATTAAAGGATTCTCGTACCCTGTTCAAGATACTAAATGTCTTGCAGATCACATTCACATGCTGCGATTATGCGTGCAACTAACAGTTCGTCTGTATCAACAGAGGTCGCATACACCATACCAGTATTTTCAGGTGTCCCCACAAAAATAACCAAGTGGACAGAGATCTGGAGAGCGAACTGGCCACGCAGCAGTTTAAGTACCTCTTCCTATATCCAGCGGCCAGGATACACTTCATCCAAATGATTTCGCACATTCCGGCAGAAATGGGGAGGAACTTGATTTGAAGAGGAGCTTCCTCTAGCAATCTAGGTAGGATGTGCTCTAGAAAAGTCTTATAAATGACACCATTTAATCTCTGGCGAAGAAGGTAGGGGCCAATTATGTGGTCAGAAATTACGCCTACCCATACGTTCACCGAAAATTTCTGCTGGTGACTCCTCTCAAAGATGGCATGAGGATTTTCATAATCCCACATATGACTGTTCTTTGAGTTCAGAACCAGCCCATCCGTATTTAATAT
Source organism: Diploptera punctata (assembly GCA_030220185.1). Classification (NCBI taxonomy): domain Eukaryota; kingdom Metazoa; phylum Arthropoda; class Insecta; order Blattodea; family Blaberidae; genus Diploptera; species Diploptera punctata. The sequence continues at coordinate 1,351,448 of JASPKZ010004946.1, forward strand.
TGCCTCATCAATGAATAACACCGAGGAAAAGAAGAGCGGTGGCTGCAGCAAAGTCCAATTACAAAATTATACCCGTTGAACGAAGTCCACTGGCTGTAAGGCTTGTACTTTTTTCAGGTGAAAGGGATAGAGCTGGTCTTCGTGCCCATTACACATGCAATAGCACGATTATTAGTAAAAGGATCAACTTCCAGCCTAGGAAGAACATTTTCTTCGAACTCTGCAGTGCGGCGCGTACGTCTTTCACCGTCGTCTACTCTGTTTACCTTCAACGTCCCATGCTCCCGCAAACGCCTATCAACAGACTCGAAGGTTGTGCGGAGAGGATAGCGTCTATTCGACACGTACATGGCAGCAGCTCTTGCACCATTATCTTGTGTTGCACCATAAATCAGACGCATTTCGGCAAGTTCAACATAAATGTCAAGATTTTCCATTATGCCTTCATGTTATGCGACTGATACTGAAGTAACTTTTAATCAGATGTTAATGTAATAGCCAATACGGGAATAGGCATTTTGCGCATGCCTACACTGAACAAATTTTAGTGTCAATATATCACAGTACACACGCAGGGAAAGAAAAAAAAGTGACCTGCCATGATTTAAACCATCAATGTTCAAATCTCAAATCCATAGCGTTAACCATTAATCCACACGTTAACTACATAGATTCTGCGTGTTTCACTCTAAGCGAAGGCTCACATTGTACCGATTCTGCTTTAACCAGTACAGTGGCGTGCAATCATCTGCTAAGTTCGATATTTTAAGGAATTTGATAATCCAATATTTCATAAACGTTGTTGATGAATTATTAGAAATCAGAATATCGAAATTAGGCCTAATACTAATATCTGAAGTTATTATAGTATAATTTTCTCTCCTATTTTGCTCTCCTGATTATTTACCTGTATTAATTGTCGATTACTTTGATTCCCTATAACTCGCCCCACTTTCCCTCGTAGACCACTGGTTCACTATCTCAAATTACTTGTATAATACCCCTTTGTAAGCAGTTAAATTGTGCGGTAAAATTCATTTACACCATATATATATATATATATATATATATATTAACGATCTAGCGGTCGCAATGTTTTTTTTTCGAAATCAAATTCAGCATGTAGCAATCAATTAAGAAAAGTAAGATCTAATTCATTAACCAGCAAAATTTGATCATTAGGAGCGGGTGTTAACCCGAAGCGAAAATGAAAAAATCGCTCTATCGGCTGCAATTTTCAACTTTATGTGTGTGTGTGTGTGTGTGTGTGTGTGTGTGTGTATATATATATATACACATACATACACACACACACACACATATATTGTATTATTCAAAATTAAGCTAAGTCCGACCTTTAAAAGTAAGGACCTGTTTACACCGCCTTTTCTTTATGGTATTTATGGTCAGTTTTCTACTACATGGGAGGATGCAAAATATAGTGTTTTGCAAACTAGCCTGTAAATAATAACACACTGATGGTCCAAATTACACACTGGTCCAAATAACACGGAAGTCCCCTCTGCGAGGAGAGCCGAGCACCACGTGAACTGAATTATGGGGCAAGTCCCATAGAAATGTTAGTAAACTAATATTACTATTACAATAGATTACATTTTTTTGTTTTATCAAAGTATTTTAGATTCTTGTCATATGGAAAACAAACGCTGGCACCATGTAATTCTAGCCTCCTACATTTCTCCATGAATGCCATCCGTTAAAGTTCAGTTGAAACTTGAAAATGTATTTTTTTTTATTTGACCTAATGTTTTAAAACCAAGATCATTCATATCGGTGTTTCTATTGTGTAGGTGTTTTAAACAAGGCGAATATGTAACGAATGATGATGACCAGGTAGTGTTCTGGCAATATTTAGACATTACTGTTTGGTGACATTTATCTTAAATATCAGGAAAACATCCGAAAAATACTTCACCCAAAAGTTGTCCCGACTGAGGATCGAACTTGGGCTCGCTACGCATACTGCAATAGTTTTGTACCAAACTTCGCAATTTTTCCCCCCTTTCATTCTGCAATCGAAATAAATTTTCTCATGAATTTAGCATAAACTATTTATCCTAAATGGTATTTTTGTTCTAAAAAATTACATTTTTGAATTGATTACCCTAACAAAGGATCTAGAAATATACAGATATCGTAAATATACCCGAATACCAAAGATCAATGTCCAAAAATCTAATAGTATATGATCATAAAACAGCAAAACGCAGAAACATAGGAAATTACTAGTACGTGGGCCTACTGTATATCATTCATATGTATGTGGTAGTTGCAATACGTATGACACAACGCGACGTAATTTAAACGAGATAGCCATGCTCGAAGAAGCACCGAGGTGAAATCATGAACAGGTTGGCAAGTTCTCATACAATAACAAAAAACACAAGCATTTCAATATTCAAGGTAACCACTAAATGTGGCTTATAACTGTTTTTGTTAAAGCTTTCGCAGATGAACTTATATAATGAATTCATCAGCCACAAAGCTTAATAGCCTATAATGTGGCAATGCAGTACAATTCATATGATACAATCACTATAAAAATGGGACTGAGGAGGATGAAGATGTGGAAAATAAAGATGAAAAGAGTGGGAAGAAGATGAACGTGACAAAGGAGAAAATATGAAGAGACAATATAGGAAAACGAACAAGAAAATATCACAAAAACAAGACGAGGAAGAACAAGTTAAAAACAGAGAATGAAAAGATAAAAATAGAAGAGCTTAACCGAAGAGGAACAAAAGAAAAATAGGTAAACGAAGCCGGAAAAGAGAAAGGAAGGAGTAAATAAATATGACGAGAAAAAAGGGGTATGAAAGGGAACAAAATAAAAAAAGAGGAGAAAATAAATAAGAAAAAAAAAGAGGAAGACGAATATGGAATTGAGAAGGAAGAGATCAGACATAACTTATATTTTGATATGACAGAATACTTTCCTCAAGCGAAATGATCTGTAGACTCGCATTCTCAATTTCTCGAGTTAAATCCCCAATTTAATTTTATATTATTTTCCTAGACATAGTCGAGAGCGTAACAAGTTATATTTTTGTTTTCTGATCACAATTCTCGCAAACACATTCAACAAGTTAGCATGGAACGAAATATTTTATTTATCAACCTAAATATATAATATTAATGTTAATAATAAAGTTAAAAAGCCACTCCAACTAATTACACTTCTACTTTTCTATCGAAATTTAACCTCTCATCTTATACCCACATGCCTTAACTGATTACACAAATCAAAATTAAACTAACAATAAATATTATAAACAATTCCAATAGATATCTGAAGTAAACTAAACAAAGTTGCTAAACAAATCTCAAAATTGGTCAACGGTTAATTTAGCCGATTCCGATTGAGGGTCCTTCCACTTTTCAGCGGTTGCCCTTTTACCAGCCGGCTGCTGGCCCTTCACATCCACATGTGTCAATCCCAGAGGTAGATGATCAACAGCCAGTGTAGGGGTGACATGTGGTTAGCATGTCGAGTCCCCCAGCCGTTATAGCTGGTTCCTCAACCTGGTGCCGCTACTTATTGTAACTACCCAATTGCCTCACGATGCTGGGTGGGCACCGGTCCCATACTGGCCGAAATACCATGAGAAAATTTCTTCCCCATGGAGACTCGAACCAGCGCAAGTCCCGTAGCTCTGCGCCAAGGCTTCCTACCTTAACCGCTCAGCTACGGCCACTTAGCGAAAAAGGCTCCGTGGGGCAAGCGATTAGATGCTCGCCTCTCACCGTTGGGGTCACGAGATCGAGTCGGTCACTCAATGTAGGTTTCGTGGTGGACAAAACGGACTTTGGGCAGGTTTTTCTCCCGTTTTCCCCTGCCACAATTTTCTCCATACTCATCTAATCCATTTCGTTCACTGCCCCGTGATGGTGCGTCAGGCGTCTTATCATTCACAGACCTCTATATAGGCTTCATCTCATCTCATTCCTCGACCCGATCCTGAACTGGACACGATTTGAGGATATTTTTATTTATAGCGAACAAGAAGTCTCATACACTGTACACTATGGGATATTAAAACACCCTGAGAAAATAAAGAGATACAGGTGTTTTATCCATCAGCAACTCTGTTTCGATCTAAATCTGAAATATGTAATTTCTAGTTTAGTTCCTGTCGTTTGATGTGAAAACGGAATAGTGTCACCTGACGAAACAGAACGTAAGTCGTTGCCAAATACACTTACCCGTTGCTAAAAATCTTAGAAAGATCTACGAAAACATTGCATTTAAATACTTTACTGATCTGTCGTTTTGTTAAATAAAACTAAATACGTAAGACTTGTGTGAGTATTCGAATTAAGACCTTGAAAATTGAATTTTATATTGCACTTCATTGATAGTTCGCATAGTAAATAAATAGGACTCAAGGAGTACACGCAACGTACACATGATGAGCGCTTGTATTCCGAACTGTGCGTGCGAAGTTATGACTATGTAGCCTATGTTACAGATCAGATCAGATAGTGTATGCCGAGATTTGAAGAATGATATTTGTATGAACTGAACACAGTTTGAAATATGAACAAGACAGTAAGAAATACACGGTGTGTTATTCAAAGTTACGAGAGCGTAGGTGGTTAACGCAAGAACCACGGGGCAAACACGAAACTATATTGGTCTCAGGTTCGAATTCCGTGCAGTGTTTTTTTTCGACAAAAAGGTATCTTAATATAAATCTAGACAATTATAATAAGTTTCCTTTCTGCGAAAGGTCTTTCGTCTACACATAAGGTATTTAGCATAATATAATGAACATAAAACAATAAAAAATCACTAGCATACAATGTTCTGTTTGCCATCTGCAGGGAAATGGTAGAACTATATCCTGTAAGACTATCCCCATCCTCATATGTAATTATTAGGCCTATTAAACGTTAAGCAATTTAATATGTGTAAATATATTGCACAATCCTGCATAATAAAGAATGCAGAACAATGCTCCTTATCCCGATTTCTTAAATAGTATTACAGACAAATGCTCAGTAACAATGTGGCAACATCTCTTATAATGTCCTTAAACATAACATTATACAAATTTTCAAAAGTTGAATGTTATGGTGAAGACAATACAGGGCAAGTCAAAATGTTGTGCAGGTTTTCAGAAATTTATTATGTGAAATGTAATGAACATATAATATCGTGAGACATATTGTATGAAAGGTAAACTCTCAAAGTTTAGTTGTCCACTTCTAAAGTTCCGCGTTCACCCGCAAGATGTCAACAGCAGAGCAGTAAAGGAAAATGGCGTTGACTGGGGATCAGAAGTCTTTCTGTGTGCTTGATTACCATGTAAACAACTCTGTGACTAGTGTTCAACGACATTTCCGTACCAGATACGATAAAGACCCGCCGGATGGGAGATCCATTCGTAAGTGGTACACACAATTTAGGGATTCAGGCTGTATCTGTAAACAAAAATCGACTGGCCGTCCGTCGACGAGTGAAGAGACAGTCGAACGCGTTCGCACATGCTTCGTGCGGAGTCCACAGAAATCCACCTACCGGGGAGCGACAGAACTTCAACTACCACAAAAAACTGTATGGCGGATTCTCCGGAAACGTTTACAGATGAAACCCTACCACTTGCAACTGGTTCAAGCCTTAAAACCCGCCGATTATGCTTTGCGAGCGTCCTTCTGTGTTGATTTTCTCGCATTAATGGAAGAGAATGAGTTCCATGAGAGGGTAGTTTACAGTGATGAAGCGGACTATCCACCTTTCAGGAAAAGTGAATAGACACAATGTAAGGATTTGGGGAACTGGTAACCCCCATGCAACTCTGGAACATCAACGCGATTCTCCGAAAGTGAATGTCTTTTGTGCCATTTCCCATGCAAAGGTTTATGGGCCCTTTTTCTTTCATGAACGTACTGTGAACGGACATGTTTTCCTTGATATACTACAACAATGGCTCCTTCCGCAGCTTGAAGCGGATAGTCCAGATTTCATTCTGCAGTTGGATGGTGCCCCTCCACATTACCATGGCAGTGTTCGAGACCATTTGAATACGGCTTTACCACAACGCTGGATAGGCCGTGCATCTCAGGGTGATCAACAACTCATTCATTGGCCACCTCGTTCACCAGATCTAACCCCGTGTGATTTCTTCATGTGGGGTCTTGTAAAGGATCATGTTTACGTACCACCACTTCCAACAACACTGCATGAACTGCGTGCCCGCATCACAGCAGCCATTGCTGATATCGACCGCGGACTGCTACAGAAAGTTTGGCAGGAGATTGAATATCGGCTTGACATCTGTCGTGTAACAAAAGGCGCTCACATAGAACATCTGTGAATATTTAAAAAAAAACTTTGAGAGTTTACCTTTCATACAATATGTCTCACAATATTATATGTTCATTACATTTCACATAATAAATTTCTGAAAACCTGCACAACATTTTGACTTGCCCTGTATTCAACATTAATAAAATTCATGATAAAATTCCGTTGAGGTATGAGTCATAAAATCAAAATTATAATACTGTTAACTTATAGGTCTGTCTTCTCAACATTGTAAAATATTAATTTTCTGTAAGTCTTTCGGGATTAGTCCTATCATCAGCAGAAGGAAGAGGAGATAGGTCTGTATCTACATTTTCCTAAATTATAATAAAATTGTCACCCATTTCTAACTTCCCCGATCCGATTTAGGGTCTTTCCACTTTTCAGCGGTTGCCCTTTTACCAGCCGGCTGCTGGCCCTTCACATCCACATGTGTCAATCACAGAGGTAGATGATCAACAGCCAGTGTAGGGGTGACATGTGGTTAGCATGTCGAGTCCCCCAGCCGTTATAGCTGGTTCCTCAACCTGGAGCCTCTACTTATTGTAGCTACTCAATTGCCTCACGATGCTGGGTGGGCACCGGTCCCATACTGGCCGAAATACCATGAGAAAATTTCTTCCCCCATGGAGACTCTAACCAGCGCAAGTCCCGTAGCTCTGCGCCAAGGCTTCCTACCTTAACCGCTCGGCTAGGGCGCGGGACCTAACTTCCCCAGAATTAATAATCAGGTTCAACTTTCCGGGCTCCGCAACAACCGCTAAGGAGACGCCTCAATGGCCATGGTATAAGGTCCCGACGAGCTGCCAGAAAGGCTAGATTGGATGAGCAGATCGTGGATCGTTTTAGCCTTCGCGTCTACTTGAGAAGAGTTCGATTGGAGCAATGCAACTTCTTCTACAAAGTAAACGTCTCAAGTATGAACGACGGCCCTGTCCGTGTATAACTTATCACTTGGATAGTTACCGATATGTGTTGCGAGGTCGAGTCGCATGTTGGGGATGGAACTTGTCCACGGGAGGTTCAACATTGCAGCCTATATCCATATTTCGGAGTTCGTATTAGCTCCTTCGGCTCGGGATTGTTATCCTGAAGAGTGTTCCAACGGGATAATCATTCGGTATACCATGATCTGCGAGTTCAAATATGGTTTTGGGGGAGACCTCATAACCAAATCTTATATCGCCCTCCGTTATCACCTGTGGGCAAGAGTGAAGACAAGTTTACGCTCAAAATAGGCAGGACCAGGATGAATTGTGGAATAGAATTGATGCATAGGAAGATTGGAATTCATGCTGTAATAAACGGAGGCGATATGTGGATGAAATATCAGCCCCATTGTTTATTTATTTTATATTGGCCTAGTTCACAGATGCAGGCAATAAGTAAAATTCCACATAACCAAAAGTGTTTTGTCTTTAAAAAAGGACAAATGCAAATAGCAAAGACAAAAAAATGACCGCGAATCGAACCCTAGACCTCATGTATACGAAGCAAGTACTGAACTAAATGTCACGATACCGTAGTGCCAGTAAATGGGAATATTTCACTGAAAAACAGCAGAACAACGTCACGATAACGTGTGTAAACCACAACTCGTACTCTTATGAACCGCGCGCTACAAGAGTCCGCACAATATGTTTTAACTGCAATTTATAGGCTACTCGTATTACATGAGTTTTCCGTGATTGCGGTTCTAGATACAAGGCGTTTTAATGCCCCCGAATGTACTAACATGCATTTGAGCGCTGATTTCAGAGACTGTTTACAAAATTTAAATTACAACAGCTTCATATTTCTTAAAACTTGTAAAGTTCCAGCAGTTTTCACATTAGTATTTCCATTTTGAAGAAGCAAATAAACGTACTTATAGCCATCTTAAAACTAAGAGTTACTCGTATTTCAATTACTCGCCTATTATTTATGAAATGCTGTTTCAATTAATATTTTGTAAACCTTAAAGTACACACTATGACCTGCTCAACGTTGTCAAACAACTTGTCTCTTTTGAATCTTTCAAGGTTAGCATTCCACTACTTGTAAAATCAAGTTTATATACTTTGTCTAGGTGTGGTCCATGCTACTGTTGCACAATTCGTCTCATATATAGGCCTACACTCGTAATTATTATGTAAATTAAAGACACATTACTAATATCCTTTATCCAAGGACCATATGTTTGAGCCACTGCACAGTGATCCAGAATGCGACAAAATCGGCAAAAATCTGGAAGTCACTATTTGGGCTCCAAATCATTCCACATGTGTAAGATTAACAATAGTAAAAAAAATCTGGATCGCATACTTGATGCGAGGGCCTTTAATTAGTTGTTATATGCAAAGTATTCGTTATGACTGATTTAACCAACACAATTTTATTTGCGGAGATACTTTGAAAAATAGATTAATCTAGTCACAAATAGACTTATGCATTTACCCTCTTACTAATAATCCATATATAACTTTTATACAAGGTTTATACACATCTCAGTTGAAAATTCTTACTAATAAACACTGTATTAGCTGTTCAGTGTAGAAGAGGTGTACAACTTTACATGGAAATCGTTATACATGCCTCCAGCCTTGTTTAAGGATTCTATAACTAGACAAAATGTCGGACATCAAGATCAACTGATTGTTTTCTTATGATATTGATGAAAGTTTCCTTAAATTTAATCCAAAATGCAACACTTTGACGACTGTTTGATGGATGCACAGGCCATAAATAATATTAATAAAGCCCTGGGTAGGAAAATAAAGGCATCATAAAATGCCTTTCGTTACACCCATTCTCGATTAGGCCTAAAAATATTTTAAAATTGAATCACAAAAGGATATGTTCTACAATAATTGCTATAAACAAGATTTAACCTGAATGTAGTTTAAATGCTTCATAATATTATTTTAAGACTTTCTTGCATCTTTAATACATAACACACACCGATATAAAAATGTATTTAAGTATAGAGGGACGATTATTGCAAGAAGCTACATGTTAACTTGGTAGTCTTGTGGTTAGAGCTTCTGACTACGATGCGTGAGGTCGTAGGTTCGATTCCCGTTCAAACTATAGTGATTTTTTTTTTCGCTTGAAATAATATTTTGTTGTCGGTAACATTTCCTACTATTTTGAACGTTTTCTAACGCATCTTAAAACACTGCATATAATTCACAAGTAATGGGGAAAGCTTTTATTAGTTTCCAAGAATTGGTCGAAATTTTTGACGTTAGATGGCAGCACATTATCTGTGAAACCAATTCTACGTTTTATTTGACATTGCGTGAAGTGAAATGTATATAAATTAAAACACACTTATTTTTTCCGTACCTCCTCAATTAGGGAATCTCTATTAATTCTTATCCATATTCATTTCTTACACAATAATCACTAGTTGATGTTTTATTTCTGTTACAAACTGCGAGTAATATTGTTCTGACGTCATTATGATGACGAATTGTGTATGGCTGCTGTCTTCTTGTATAGCTCCGGCACAACGTTTATTAGTAAGGAAATTACACGTGATCTACATAAGGCTTATATATTGTATAATTAAACAACTGATGAAAGCCTGTATTAGAGATTTTTATTAGTAAGACCGTTAGAAAATAATGATAATCATCCATCCATCCATAGTAATTCTGCCCGAAGGCAGGTCTTTCACAGCAGTTCTAGCATTTTCATGCTATGCTTTGCAGCTTTACTAGGGAATTATAGGTGTGGTAGCTTCCCGTTGCTTTCCACACCGGAAGGTTGTTGTTGATGGTGATAATGATAAGGGTGATGATGATGACCATATGATTTCGGGGACCGTTTGGGCTTAAAGTTCTCCTGACATGTCTTACAGGTGAGGAAAAACCCCGATAAAAACCTCACCCAGAAAAACTGCCCCAACCGGGGATCGAACCCGGGCCCGCTGCGTGACCTCGAGACCACAGCGGTGGACATAATGGTAATAATAAACAAATATAAATGTCCAACTGAGGGTCGGGTCGAGAGATGAGATGAGCCCCTATATGTAGAGGCCTGTGAATGACAAGGGTGCAGGCCGACTACGCCTGACGCACCATTACAGGGACAAATGAATGAAATAATAATAATAATAATAATTGTAATAATAATATGAAATAATGATAATTATTATTATGATAATATACGAACTGGATATTTAAATGCAACTATACGCCAAGTTGTATGATCCAACAAATTCTGTAACTGCACATCTGCAAAAGATTCACTAAAAATCCTTACTAGGATAACAACGCTATTTACTTAAGGATTAAATGACTGATGTATATTAGCAGCCTTTCTTTTGCTTGTGTTCTTATAATCCTATATTGACTTTGGCTTAAATTAGCTTCAATAATTAACTAAATAACTAACTTTCATTGTAAGATCTTACTTGGAGTTGTGATTTTGAAACTCGAAGTGTTTTTTCCTGCTCTTGTTGGAGTTGTTTAAGAGCGCTTCATTTACTAGTACCGGTGCCTTTTCCTTTACATGCTCCTTTAAATGTACCTTAGTTGCAAAAGGGAGTTCTTTGAACGGGTTTTCACGTCGAAGTTCTACAATCTTTCGCTTTTTACTTGTATCTTTAATATCTTCAAACCTGACACTCGGGCGTCTTCTTTGCTTTTAAAGCTGTAGGGGTAGATGAACTAGGAATTAAATCACTTCATGCTTTTCACTTTTGTTAAGTATTTTGTTGCAGAATAGCGTCACTTAAAAACGATTTTTTTCACGTAATATTCAGAGATACTGCCAATGTTTATAGAATTTAATACAAATTGAAACAAATGTTTGATTTGATTAGGCTATTCCGACCTTCACCTAATTTTTCACGGAGAACTTCGTACACTTCCCTTCTAGATTTGTAGAATTCCATAAGATACCACCGCAAATCAAACAAACTGGATAATATGTGTGAAAGTTGAGGTATTAGCAAGCTTTAAGAACTGCCTATTTCATGCGCATCGCTATTGCAATCAGCTGTCAGTTATTGTAGCGACAGAATTCCCATCCTGAATGTAAGCACACACACGCTCACGGGCGGCAGGGTCACGTGTTCATTAATGTGCTGCATAAATCTAAAGTAGCAAAAGTTTTTACTCATGCCAGTTTAGCAACACTTTAAATTATACTTTGCTTTAGAAATCGTCGTGGGAAATGGTGGCGAAAACATTATAGATAACTCAAGATAACTTCCGTTTTTTCAAGTCCGAAATAAAAGTTATTAATTTTATTATAATTCAGATGTGGACTCTTTAGCTGCGCATTAGCAAAAAGGTATAAGTCTATTTAACACAATTATAGCGAGAGGCATTAAAATAATTATCACAAAAAGTGTTAATAGTATGCCAAAAATGTGGCATAAAATTCCGTTTTTTATGATACATAACTTCGCAGCCCGAAAATTAGTTCTAATAATTAGTATAGAGAATGATTTATTTGACAGATTGGTACCTCATTTATTTGTTTAGATGACTGTTCAGGTTTTTTTCCCTCTAATGAAAAGTAAACATTTCGATTTTTGCATGTTTTTTTTTTTTTTTTTTTTTTTTTTTTACATTCTGGATCACTGTTCACTGGAAGAAAATGAAAATGGTGTCTGCAGAGATATACCTATGAATTATTGTAAGATGTATAATGATTAAGGCTGGAGTGGGCAGGATATATAATACGTGCTATGGTGACAGAATGGCGAAGAAGATATTTAATGCAATGCAGAAGGAACCAGGGAAGTTGGAAGACTGAAGATTAGATGGGAAGATTGTGTTATACAGAGAATAAGGGTGTCTGGAATTTCTGAAGAAGATCAGGGTCGACATAGAACTGTAGACCCTTTGATGATTATGAAGAAATTCCCGGCACAGCTCGACAAGACCGACTGAAATGGTTACTGCCACGAACTAGCAGAAGACATTAGAGGAAGTCACGCAATTAAAGCAATGAAATTCCTGAATTTTAGTTTTAATCTTCATAACCGGATTTCGTTGGTTCCCAATTCAAGTGACTACTCGATTGACTCCGTCAGGCTGAGTACACACAATCCAGATTCTGTACTATACATAAAGAAAAATTTATAAATATAGTCGAGAATTGAACCCTCCGCGGTATATTTACTTTCTAATGAGGGAGTGAGTTTAAATGACCACGAGAACTATGCCGACGTTAGCATTTCTGCCGAAGGGGTTACCAATGCCGGAAAGGACTAAGGCGATAAGCCAAATGAAAAAAAGTATCTTGGTCGAAAGAGTGACAATCTTTCATCGTAAAAATACAACCGCCAGGAAAAGAGAATATGGATACCATGGAGTAAAATTTTCCGGAGGTTAAATAGTCCCCCATTCGATTCTCCAGGTGGGGACTACTTCAGGGAATCGATGGCAAAGGCTCAAACGTAGGTACATTCTCCTATGAACATGGAATGTTAGGATATTATAAAATAGTAGGACACTTAGAAATATTAACGGAGGAATTAGATAAATCACCCTTGAATATAGTCACTTTATTGGAAGTTAGATGACTAGTATATGTTAGGAATCAGGAAGATTTGCATTAACTATAGGGGTACAGCAAGACCTGAATTCATAATATGTTTTCTAGTCCAAAGGACGATCATCTCCACTATCAGAGATGTTAAGTTTTACAGCGATAGGATATCTTACATAATTCTAAAGGGTAAACGACATGATGTAATCGTAAATATATATGGCCCCACAGAAGATAAGGATGACAAGATCAGGGATGAGTTCTATGAAGAAATAGAATGTATCTATCACGATATCATAAGAAAATTATCTTAGGAGATTTTACGCAATAGTGGAACGGGAAGATGTATTCAGGCCAATAATAGGCATATTCAGTCCTCATGGAGATAGTATCCACAATGGGGTTAGATTTGTCTCCTTTGCCACATGAAAAAAAAAATCTTATTGTTATGAGCACAACATTCCAGCATAAGAATATTCATAAATACACCTGAACGTCTCCAGATGGTATAATTCGAAAACATGTATTATTGGATAAACGCTGAAACAGTAGTATCATCGATGTTAGATCAATTAGAGGGACAGACTATAAATCGGATCTGGTCAGGATGAAAATCAGACAACTGTTATCACTTATGAGAAGAAGAATTTTAGATTATCGCCAATTAGTTAGCCGAGAATTGAACCGGCGAGCCCTGCTAACCAGACACTAAAACCGTTACATCACTGAATCGACAAAATAATATCAGTTGAATTTAATTACACATAATACAACATTATACGTTGGCAGTACCGGTACTGCTCTATGGTTCAGAAGCCTGGATACATAAAAAACAAGATCTAAGTAGGATAACGGCGGCAGAAATGAAAATTTTGAGATCTGTTAAAGGGTGCACTAAGGAAGACAGAATCAAGAACACAGAAATAAGACAGGAACTTGAAATATTTGCAATAACTGATAAAATAGATACATATGGAAGCAACACATAGACAGAATGAATGAAGATAGATATCCAAAATACAAACCTAAAGGCACCCGAGATGTGGGCAGACCTAGAAAGAGATGGGTCAACAGATCTAATCCATGAATGCAGATGATGATGATAACATTATACACACCTAACCTACTCATGTGCACCCAAATAACATATACTATACGATATGACCAATAATATTCATGTTACTCAATATGAAACTGAAATAAAATATTATTAATTGCATATTGCCCACAAGTATCAAAGGGTGTAATAAGTGTGTGTTGAATCTGTGATTGAAAACAACACAACATTTCATCACATAAGTAAGTATATTCTTATGCAATGTTTAAAACTGAAGTTGAATTCTCTTCTGATATGTTGTATTGACGTAGACTTTCACGGCCGGAGTTGCTATGATGTTCTTGAAGAAGATTTTCGGGCTGTAGGCTGTGGTCGTGAGGCTTGTAGTTCCCCGACGTTTCGCCTGAGACTGCGTCTGGCATCCTCGAGACTGACAATTCTGTCCACTGTCTGTCCTATTTATACGTTACCGCGATGTGTTCGTAAGTTATATCTGCCTTCTGATTGGTCAGCGGTAGGGACTTCCATTGCTCCAATGAGATTGCTGTTGATGGTCGACTGTACTTGTAGAACCTGTATCCATACTTTGTTGACTTTTAATGATTCTTCTTTTCTATTGAAACTGTTATGTTTGAATATTTCGATGGCTTCCCGTTGTAGACGGGTAAAATAGTGTGTGCAGTTAGATAATATGTCTGTATTCTGGTATTGTACTAAGAGGCCATCAAGTAAAGAGTGTTCTGCTACTGCCGACTTATCCATTTGTTTAAGATGACTGTATCTTCATGCTGCTTAAGTCTGGTTGCTATTATGCGTTTGGTGGTGCCTATATACACTTTTTCACAACTGCATGGTATCCTGTATATACCTGCTGTCTGATGGGGATGGAGTTGATCCTTTATAGGTCTGAGAAGGTTCTTGATTTTCTTGGTAGGCCTGTATATTGTATCTCTTTTTTCGTCTTCCAGATGTCTTTCTTCCATCCTCTGCTAATTTATATCTTGTTATGCGTACGATTCTATCTGGTGTCATGCGGGATGTATGTTGATTCCATTCACATCATCATCTTTTTTTCACGTATTCACCGATTGTCTGAATATTCAGCTGCCTTCTTATTTCATTTATACATTTAAAATATACTCATGCCTGAAATAAGAGACCTAGAGCAAAATTAGTGCATCTTGCTTTAAATTAAAACGCTAATAATTCTGAAATGTCAAAAGAGCATCATTAATTAAAACACAATATCACTATTACTACTAATCTACAGGAATAGTACTATTAAAAACAGGAAATACCCTAACTTTTGGTTGCAATGCTCGATCAATCATTATCTTCTTTCAGTTTTAGTTTCCCAAGAGTCTGATTTTCTTCTTATTACAGCTTTCAAACCATCATATTTTCACATACCCTTCTGGTTTTACTGTTCTGCCGTCTGGAAACAGAAAATATTGTCTACTGGATGTTGCATTCGATCTTCTCCTGATTCAGTTTTCCAAATCTGTATTTAAAAGGTCCTATTTTTTATGGTCACATTGTTCCAAGTTATTTTTATTTTTTGTTACAGTGTTCATGATATCTTCTGGCTATTGTGTTCAAAATGCTACAATCTCCTCCTGATTCTATTATTCCAATTCTCTGTCTCCTGGTTACAGTGGTCACAATATTTTATCTTGTGATTAAAATCTATAAAAGATCGTAGTTTTCTTCTGATTCCAGTTTTTCAAGTTTCTAGCTTCTTAAAACAATGTTAAAAAAAATATCGCAATTTCTTGGTTAGTCTTCAAAAGATCACATCTTCTGGGTCCCTGTCTTCTTGTTACAGTGCTCAAAATATTCCTGTCTTCTGGTTACTCCGTTCAAAATATCATAGGCTACTAGTTGTAATATATAGGTTTTCAGGCGCGTCAAAAGATCATAACGTTGTTATAGTTAATTATTGTTTCAATCTGCAATCATCTAGTTATATTAATAAAAATTGTATTTTTTCCGGTTCCTGGATTCGAAGTTCCTATCTTTTAGTTAAAGAGTACAAAAGGCTGTATTCTCATAACGTTCGAAATATTTTCTTGCTACAGTGTTTTAAATTTATTTTTCTGGTTCTAATGTTGAAAGTAATATGTTCTGCTATTTTAATATAAAAAAATTCTGGTCTCATACTATCAGAGTAAACATTTTTTTATCATTTCAATGTGATCAAGCCATCAAAGATAGAGTTTTAACATTTCATAATTCAATGTTATTTATTTCATTCAGGAGGGGAAAAAAAACCCAATGTTATTTCCTTTTCATTCCTATAGGAATTTCGTGTTATGCTAATGGTGCAAGTGTAACGTTTTCTCTACTGCTACACAATATTATACTTGTGACTAACACACAAACCGCACTCATATTTCAGGGTCACAAATTTCACACTGAAACTTAAACGCTTCTAGAGTAGCAATCTCCTCTCTCACAATAGTAGATCTAAGTATCACCAAAGTTATGTTTATAATAGTCTCAAAATCTATAACTTAACTTTTAGAGAAATTAGAAATCTAATTTTATCTGTAGTCTCGGGGTAACGTCATTGCCTCGTAAGGAGCGGGCCTGCGTTTGATCCTTGGCCGGGACAAGTTTCCTAGGTGAGGTTTTATTTTGGCGTTTTTCCTCACCTATATTACAAATGTCGGGAAAACATTAAAGCCCAAATGGTCCCGGAACAAAATGTGGGCGCCACAATCATCCATATAATATTAGCCTTGTTTGGTGTAAATGAGCAGTCTTCTTAAATGTTCACGTGTCTCAGGGTGGCTATGACATTGAGTTGATGATATAAGGCCGGGACACACATACCCGCACCTTGTCTTTACCGCATGACGGCCGTGTGTTGGACGACATACGGAGAAAAAGTAAACAAATGAACGTTTATCAGTCAGTCCACACCTGTCCATCTCCGTGTCACCCCTCCGTGCCCGCACAGCGTCAAACTAGTTGACACGGTGTGGATTAGTTGCTCTCGACAACGGATAGGTTGCTAACAAACACAACTACTATAAGTATGAGAACATTCTCACATTCCTGTTGCCTCATCTAATTAATGTGACACCATTAGGCAATGAAGAGGACAATGATTATTAAAGTACTGCTGACTCGCAGAACACAATGCAAGACGCATTCACTAAAGAAACGTACCAAGACGAAAATGTCAGCAAAGTCGACGAAAATAACCACGAACAGGCACTACTAATGACACAAATTCCACACACAAATATAGGGGCAACATCCTCACCTTTACCAACTACAAATAAGGTATCAGCAGTTTGCCAGTCCTTCAGCAAGCAGAAGAAAATTCCCAGGACGTGAAATGTTCTCCCTGCGAGCCTACATCCTGGCAGAAAAAGAGACTGAGAAAGCAAACGCGCAAAGTTCACAATCCAGCAAACAGGATCCAGTTGATGCTTTCTTGTGCGGAATCGCGCCTACTGTAAAATCTCTCATTCTGCTGAATGAAGCCAAAAGAAAAAAAAAATGCTTTGTACAGGAACTAGAATTCAGGCAGTTACAAATGAATGCGTGTGGACAGGAAACTCATTGAATGCCACCACATTCTACGCTCTTATACAGTCATCAGGATGGTCATCACCGTCAACAGCTTCATCTGCTTCAACAGCATCCACAAATGTTGAACAACAGCCGTATTTTCTGTTCCCTTAGCTCCTATAGATCTTCACGTCACAAAAAAGTATACAACAACAATAACAGGAACGAGATATCGTATACTATCAATCGGGCAACTGAAACGTTTAGCAGTTTGAAAGTGTTCTGATATTCATATTTGGTTTTGTGGAAATTTGTATTATATAAGTTATCTTGTAAATTACTCTTTACTAAAAATAAATTACTAATAACTTTGAGAGAGGGAAATGAAAATGGTAGGAAGGTACTAAGCAAACTTTTTATGTTTCTAGACTGAATAATGTATGATTCTTTGTATTTTTAATTAGAGTGTAGTCAAGTGTAATTAAACAGCATAGTGCAATCCTGCGTTTTATTTTATGAATGTTTACATATCTCGAACATACTGCCAAACGTTCTCTAGGTATTATTGATTAACTCCACAACGTGTCTTTGTTTCCTCAGCTTCTCCTCTAGTTTCCGTTCCAGTTGGTTGAATGTGTACACGAACATTCTAAAATATTCGTAAAACTTCGTGTCATCGAACTTCACATGAGGCAGCAGCGAGACAAATTCATCTACAACACCTCTTTTCTTCCACGCATTCCTCTTCGGCGACGATTTCGTCTCCAATTAATATCTTCTTCCTCCAGTGCTAATGCCACCATTCCTAACTCACAGTTGGTAAAACTTCTCAACACGACCAACGTATTGGAGTGCAAAATTGACACAGAAAAAGGGTCAGTAAATATTTTATGACACAGCTGAGCCGAACAGTATACTAGATTTCCTAAACCATGTTTATGTTAATCCTCAGCGGAGTGCAGCAAGCAACTTACTACACCATGCGTATTAGCATATATATGATAGGAAAAAAAGTCAGTCAGTCACGGGACACTAGCGGGAAAAATAATGACTTTACAAGAAAATGTCTTCAATGCTTTTTTGTTAGTTGTGTACCGATAACGTAGAATCCAAGAGGAAATTATATTCCATCAATTATTATGTTGTGTACAGTAATTTTTATACGTTTTCTGTGACTGACTGACCATAGCTTGCAGTTAACAATTATAGGACACATTTAAGGCATATAGAACATTAGAATGCAATTAATATTATTACATTTACGACTAGGAAGGACTAAAGTATGGTTTAACAATAGATTTTGTAAAATAAAACGAATTAATACGACCAAATCATTACACAACAAATTGGTAAAATTTTGCGTGTGTTTACAGGTTTGGAAAATTAAAAGTTCTACCACTAGTATCAGATTAAAATAATACACTTTGGTACATTGTCTTATAGAATCAGAAAATTTGATCCTTAAAGATGTATATTACGTCAAAAAAAATATTCCTGCGTCAATTTAAAAATTTTCACCTCGGTATGACATTTTCGTGGAATTGCTCTCTCTCTCTCTCTCTCTCTCTCTCTCTCTCTCTCTCTCTCTCTCTATATATATATATATATATATATATATATTATATATATATATATATATATGTATATTAAAGAAAATATATACCATATGTTTATTTTATTATTATTGCGACGATTAGCAAGGATAATTGGATAGACAAGAAAAGTAACAGAAGAAGATAGTCATTAATCTGTTAACTCAATGGTACAAAAGTACCCTCTTTTGATCAAACGTTCCATTACGATAATTTCTTTTAAAACATTGATGACAAAATTTTAAAGAAAAAAAGACCCATGGAAAATCGCTTTAGATTATGTAATGAAAATGAAAATGATAGGATTCCAAGACTAAAAAAGTAAAGTTCAGTCAGGCCGGAGCTTAAAGATAGTCGCCGTATCTACTTGGTTTAGAATGTGCGCTCGCATAAATGACCTATTAACGAAAATTTTAAAAAATAATGCAAATTAAAATAAAATTTTAATACAAATCAATATCTCTGTAAAACAGTTTATATTATTATGGCTAAACGATTTAATTGTTTTATCATAATTTCTTCTGAATTACAATTAAATGTCAAAATCTGGAGGAAAAAAATCTACAAATGAAATTAAAGCAACAGTTGATCCCTTGGAGTATCAAATTTTCATTTATTATATTATTATTATTAATAATATTTTGAGTTATCACAATTTGAGCACTATTTACAGCAATTTTGACTAGTTTGGTTAGGTACATTTTAATTCATTAAAACTCGTGGTTTCAATCAAGACGGAGTCTACTCAATTGAAGCTCGTAAAATTCCGAGTTTACAAAAAAAGTCCTTACATAAATAATTATATGACAAACAAATTTAAAATGTATTTTATAAATAATGTATGTATTCTGATTGATATTGTACTTCTATTATTTTAAAATGGTTGCTTCTTTTTAAATTGCGTATTCGATACGATTACCCGCAAGCAAGCAGACGATCATACCATATAAAGGTTACGAACATGATATCAATAACAAGGGAAGGTTCACTGCAAAGCAGGATATGGAAGAAACTGTCAAGGATGCATCCCATTAGCTAGTTATTAAGTAAATCACAATATAGTAATTATTAATATATTAGTCTCAACACAGACTATTCCTAAAACAGCAATTTTAAATAACAGTATAGTTGATTATCGCTGTAATCTAGAGATAACATCGCTCTCCTTCACGCACTGGGTCCGGATTTGATTTCCGGCCGTGTTTAATTTTTGGTTGAGGTTTCTCGTGGGTTTCCGTGACCATTGTATGAGGCAATTTCCAGGAAATTCGGGCTACAATTTCCCTAAAAATTCAGGATCAGAAATATTCGGTGCCGCGGTTGTGAAATCTGGAATTGAATTAACATGTGACTGCAACACTCATTTTACATCAGAAATCAATATGAAGCGTCCTTAATCGTTCAAAGTCAAACATATAATTGCCCACCAATAATGTTAAATAAGCTGATATTCTATAGATTTACGAGTGAGGAGGAAAACTTAAATCACTATCTACTGCTATGACGAAATGAACTTTCTGCTATGTAATCAATCAATACTAAACATTTATTACTAGACCGTTGGCTGTAAGATTGTAGAATGTACGTAAATTATTCAACTCTCCCATTCTTCACTGTTAAACTTAAGGGTCATTTTGACAGCATCGGCAATGTGGAAAAGATAACACGTAGCAGCGCAGTGGCACATGCAATCTCCTCTATGTTACGGAGTAAAGTACAATACTCTATTCGTGTTCTCGTAGGGATGAATAAAATGAATATTTTCCGATTAAATAGGTCTGTTGCACCATCACAGGGACAGATGTAATGAAATTAATGACATAAGTATGGAGAAAGGATGGAATGAAGCTTTTGGAAGGGGAAATCGGGAGAAATCCAAAGAGGAATTCCCCTGTTTTAACCATGCAACTCACTTTCGTATCTTCGGCCAGCTTGTCACAGAATAAAACCTGTCTGATTACGTTTCGTCCACTATGAACCACACGTGAAGTGTCCGAGACCCGAATTCCGGACCCAGAGGTAGAGCTGAGTACCCAACTACTTTCATCGTAGAGCCTCCTACGTAAGGAAGAATTCTTAAATAAAAATCATAACTTCACATATTTTACGTGTTCTTTCTTCTAAACGCTGTAGTTTAATTAGTCGCGTTTCTGTAGGATTGCTATATTATTCAATCGCCATAGAAAACCAAATTAAATTGCTTGCGATGTTTGCACCTTATCACCCTAAAGCAGCTGTTCCCAACCGTTTTTCGACTCTCGAACCCCTTCCACAACAATCTGAGTTGGGTGAACCAATGACTTTTAAATATACATACATTAACAAGCATAACATTTAATTCCAAGCAAAACGTTTAATAACCTTAAATTAACTTAACCCTTAACGGTTAAAACCTAAAGTTACTCCAGTTACGATTATAAGTTACACAACATATAGATCTAGCTGTAGCGAAATCAAATGCATTCCTGACGTTGTTATATACCTGCAAATCAAGCATTCGCCGTAAATATTAATTTACTGTGGAAATCTTCATCAATTGCAGCCATTGGCCTGTTCCGCTTCAGGATAGAAATTGATCCCTCCATCGCTTATGTCTTACAGGGTCTTTTCGTCCTGTGGGTCTGTAGTTGAATAGCTGCAGAGGTAGTCTATTGTTTGGCATTCTAAAGAGGTGTTAATGCCAATTATTTTGGTATATTTGGATATTGCTGGTGTGTTGAGAGCTTTGCGGATATCTTCATTACGCATGTGGTCATAAAGCGTATAACCCGCTAAAAGTCTTAATAACTTCATTTCTGCAGCTACTATCCTATTTAATTTACCTGCAGTAAGAGTCCAGGTTTCAGAACCATAAAGTAGAGTTGGAAAAGCCATTGTTTTATAAAATTTTAGAATTGTATCTGGGCGTATTATTCGGAGATGAGCTTTTTTTATTGTTCCTATAAGTTTTTTTAATTTGATCAAATTTATGTCTGTCTTTACATGTGTCGTAGGAAAGGTTTGCAGCCAAGATAAGTTATTAACTTGTTCTATTATATTGTTAACAATTTTAGAATGTATCGGTATTTCCCCTTCAAATGCCATAGGTTTTGTCTTACTCACCGAAATTTGTAAATTATAATCTTGGATTACATTTGACAATCTATGTACTGCTCTCTGTAGGTGATCTTCATAAGTAGCCAACATTAGTTGATCTGCATACATTAATGTGTTGAGCGGTCGGCCATCAATCATAAAGTGTGATTGTTATTGGTTTTGCCATAATTTTATGATTTCATTCATATATAAATTAAATAGAAATGGGGAAAGTGGACAACCACTTATACACTTTGGGTTATTAGTCTATCCGATTTGCTGATTTGATTATTTATCTTTATTCGAATTCGTGTGTTATGATACATGCTTTGAATTGTGGAAATAATATGATAAATTCCAGATGTTACACATATGCAACAAGGGACATTATAGGGTTAATTTAATTTTAAAATAATAATAATAACACTGGAAAACAAATTTCAAACTTTTTTTTGCACTCGAATGAAAATAAGTGATTATATATATTTGACCTATGCTGAATTCAGATCTGCAATCCAAAATTGTCTATCACGTACCACTTCTGCAGGAAACGTGATTGAAAATGTTCATACAAATCCAAAAAGAAAATGACCGAACATATCTACTTTCAGTTTTCTGGTAATTCTGTATGTTATTTTTATAAACACAACGATTATAAGAAAGAATTGTATAGATTAAATAACTGTCGGGAGACTTAGTCACAAACTCTCTGATTTATCATGCAAAAAAGTATAGAAATATAGAAAAAAAAAAAGTTTAATTTTACTCACACTCTAAAAAGATCTTATGGAACATTTCTCTTATGGACAACATCAGGAACAATTAGCTGCCAACAATAGCCATCCATTTTTTATTTATTTATTTAGCCTGGTGGAGTTAAGGCCATGTGGCCTTCTCTTCTACACACCAGGGCAAACATATATTACATCAGAATATAACAATCACAATTAACTCTAATATTAAATACTAAATAAAAATTTGATCAAAAAGATATCTATTATATTACGATCTATAATGCAACTAGTTAATGTTAGTTAAAATTAAGACTAAAACTAATAATAAAGTGTATACAAGCAAGACATATTAAATTGTCACTGTCTAATGTTTATAAAAAACAAAAAAAAAATAATGAGATATAGAAAACTAATTTTACGTTTGTACAATATTTAAAACAAAACAAAAGAAAATATTTGTTAATCTTAATATTATTTTCATAGATGATTAAATTTATTAATTGTTAAAAGAATATTATCAGTGAGGTGTATAAGTTAGCTTATTAAATAATTATTTAATTTGTTTTTGAAGGATGTTATAGTTTGACAGTCTCTGACACAGGTCGGAAGGGAATTCCATGTTTTGGTAAGTGAGACCGTAAAAGATAATGAATAATATACAGTGTGATGAGGAGGGATATAAAGGACAATGTGCTGATGGGATCGAGTGTCAAGATTATGTGTGTCGGATAGTCTGATGAAGCGGTGTGATAAATAATTAGGCGATGATGTGTGAAGGATTTTATAGAGAAGGGATAGGGAATGGACAGTTCTACGATCTCTTAGACGAAGCCACGATAATTGTTCCAGGGACGGTGTAACATGGTCAAATTTGCGAATACCACAAATAAAACGTGCGCAAAAATTATGAACACGTTGAAGTCTTTGAGTGTAAATAATATTTAAGTCTGTAAAAAGAGTGTCACAATAATCAAAATGGGGCATTGCAAGTGTTTCTACTAAATGCTGGGTGACCATTGCCCTTTGTATATTCTTTTCATTAAATATATGTCTTCATGAAAATGTTCTCCGTGTTTATCGCTGACGGCCCCCAGGTTTGGAGGAAAGAAATCCAGGCGGGAATGTAGGAAATGTATTTTCAATGACATATACCAAGTTTTTATATGTCTTTAGCATGTTCTCAATAATTTTTTGGTAGTTTTCGGCCCTTACATTTCCCAGAAAATTAGCACACAAAAAGTAAAGTGATCCCACAACAGGCCGGGAGGCCCTTGGGGTAGTAGGAGGTTAAGGCTCCCACTTTTTCTAGACAATCGGCACTTTATGTCAGCCGGGTTGTCAGCCCTGCGTGACGGCCGCCTTTACCCCCAGAACAAGCGTCTGGTACTCATTTCCGTTGGAGGCTGAGTCGACCCCAGGGTCATAGTGCCGCCAGAGGGTTTGGGTCAGTTTAAAAATCCTGACCCCAACGGGACTTGAACCCTCGACCCAGTGCCTTAACCACTACCCTACGGCGTGCCCTAAAATTAGCACACACCGTCTTGAATTCCACCCATGCTGCTTTCTTACTGTCCTCTAGCACGTCATCAAACTTCTTGTCTTGCATCACTTCACAAATTTGTGGGCCAATAAAAATGCCTTACTTCAATTTACCTTCACTAATTCTTGGAAAATTTTCTTTCAAATACAGAAAACTTTTACCATTTTTGTTTATAACCTTAACATAATTTTTTATTAAGTCTAGCTCAATGCGAAAGGGTGGCAGCAATATGTTTTATTTCTTAGTGGTTGGAGTTTAATACTCTTGTCCCCTGGTAGCAAAGCATCACTTAGGGGCCACTATCTGACCTCAATGTGTTTAGCTCGACTGCCCCACTCGTAAAAAAATGCAACAAAACTTGGCGAAACCACTTTGCATTCCAAGGCGTAACACTATGACTTAAGATCTCCACTATTTCCCATTCATATTTTATGTAGTTAAAAGTTTTTAAAAGTAAATTCATTTTCTCGTACGTTTCTTTCATATTAAGTCTGAGCAATAGCTATTGGCACAGAAGGGTAAACATTACCATTTTGTAACAACACATTGGGCTCAAGCAAGTACTAGTTCTGTGACAGAGACCTAATAGTTCCGACTGACTTCGGTTATACTGAGATCCCTTAGAAAATGAAATATATTTTTGAAGTAGCTAATACCCGGTGTGTGCTGCTACGCCTAAATAAATGAAAATTAATGTGCTTTTATGTTTAGTTGAATAAATAGAAGGAAAAATAATTGTAAATTTATATTTTTTAGATACCCCATGCTGAATACCCGACGTTGGCCGGGAATCTACTTATCCCGACCTTCTTGACATAAATGAGCTGAAATACGGAAATTAATGTGTTTTATGTTTAGTTATAAGTAAAAGGAAACATTTATATCGTAATTATTTTTAGATACTACGTGATGTTTAAACGTTGTCCGGGAATCTACTCATCCCGATCTTCTTGGCATAAATGAGCTGAAGGACGAAAATTAATGTACTTGTTATGATTAGTTGAATAAGTATAACGAAAAATAATTATAAATGTATATCGTAAGTGTTTTAATATTCCCTGTGCTGATTACCCAGTGTTTCCCGGGAATCTACTTATCTCGAGCTTCTTGGCATAAATGAGCTAAAAGACAAAAATCGTTATTGTGAGTTATCCGTAAAAGAATACCCGTCATGTGCTGCTATGTTTGCACAGGAATCTACGTACTTGGCTCGATCTTCTTGGCATCATTGAAAGACAAAAATGGTTATTGTGAGTTATCCATAAGAGATAAACATATGCTGTCGCGGACTTTTTTGTAGAGCTTTTTGAGATATTCAATTCTGTGTACATTAATTTTTTTTGTATTTGTTATGGTTTAGGCAGCGTAAGCCATTTAAGCGTCCAAAGAACTACTTTTTTCACGTTTTCTGCTACAAAGGGCGATTTTTAAGAGAGTATCACAACTCTCTTATAGCCCATGTTCATCCCGGGAATTGCCTGAACATTTTACAAAAAGCCCCATCACAATCGGATCAACGGTATGGCTGCGCATAAAGTAGAACAATCAATAATTTTTATCTATTAGATTACTACGTACTTTTGCACTACAACAATAAAAGTGGGGAGGTTAAGAGACTGAAATTGTTCAAACACATAATCTGCTACACCATGCAATCGGGCATGCCATTTATCTTCTTCTTCTTCTTCCGAATGCAGTATTGGGTGATGATGCCCGTTCTGCGACTACAAAAACTGATCTTTCCATCGGTTGAAGGGTCTTCCGAGGTCTCTTTTGCCTTTAGGGTTGAGGTGGTAAATCATCTTTGGTAATGCCATTTATAGGGCTGATAAATTGAAACAGACCACCCAGTAGGCTGGAAATGTTCTTTCCCAGTGTTGACATAGGCTCCTTCTTCATGAGGGTGAGGTAACGGCAATACAATAGATTATGTATAACTTACAATAGCCCGCTACTTTGAGCTCGGTCGGGCCTCCAGTATAATCATAAATCTGTGATTACTTCAAAACGGTAGGTGATAACGCAAAAGGGATTTCAGTTTTGAAATCAGGACAAAAAAAAACGTTAGAAACATAATTTTTGTCACGTGCAAATTTCAGTGTTGACCAGTGTAATAATATATAGTAAAACTTGTTTAATCCGGAACGTGATAATGCTGAAATCTATCCAATGTGAGCAAATTTATTGATTCCAGCGAAATAATAGTATTTTACGTTTATTTATTTTGCATAAAACGGAATCTGTCCAACGCGGAAACGGAAGGACATTTCTACACAATTCATGAATTATAAAGCGGAAAGATGTGTATATATTATTACCTATCAGCATTTTTTTTTTTTTTTACTGAAGGCAGGTGCCAAGACGGCTTTTACAAATAGTGATTCAAACCAAATGGACAAATGAATATCAAAACAAAACAAACCTGTCACTGACCCTAAAGTTCATTGTTAAAAGCTGTTGTATTTCACATGCCGATACGTACTTTGATAAATGCCTACAACGCCACGATCGGTATATTTAATATTGCTTCAACTTGTTCGTTGCAATAATTTTGATTGGAAAACACGTGTCTCTTGTGCTTTGTTCTCAGTTTATAATGTCGAGTAAAAGGGGAGAAAAAATAGTGTTGCCGCTTAAAGTAAAAGTAAAAATAAAAATGCTTGGCCGAATATACGCGTTGGCGAGTCGTTTGCGTCTGTATAACGCTGTTTCAATGTTAATGAATCAAGAAATCTGAAGACAATATAAGGAATTATATCGCAGAATTCACAGCTCAATATCAATCTTAATTGAAATACCTTTTAAAAGCGGCAAAACAGGAAAAAATTACTAAATTCTTTAACTCCTTGCCTAAACCTGACAGTAATAATTAATAGAAATTGTTAAAAATATTACAAATTACCATTCCACATTCGCGGCATATATCCCCCGCGAGTAAGGAAGGAGCTTTTACTGTATAGATTCGGCCTCAGTGCACACCTGTTATGCGAAACACAGATACCTGTCTTGCAAATAACAATTGCGCTGCAAAATCTTACATTAGAGAAGTTTTGAGACCGATCATTCACAGGTAGCGTTCTGAATTTACGGAATAAAGATGATTGAAACGTATGTATCATTCTCATTAAGCGAAAAAGTAAAAGTGATTGAAGATAAATCTCCAAATTTCCAGACCGATGCTCCAAAGTCAAGCTCTAGCTCTTGTTACATCCCTAAGGGAATAATATTTCAAGGAATCTTCACGTTGGCTGGACAGTTTTAAAAGACGACATAATCCAGTGTGGAATGAAATTTGCGGGGAATCAAAGAATGTGGACAAAAGTGTAGTTAGCGCGATGACCGAAACTGCATACTTGAATTTCAGGATACGCGCCAAAGAGACATTTTTAACGCTGACGAAATGGGACTTTTTTCGCGCGTTACCGTCGAAATTTCTCATACATACTATATTTCACTTTTCAACGGCAGCGGAACTACAATTAATCCAAGATACATACCCTCAGGGGTCCTCATCTAGGGGATATGTGGATGGCGACCACAAGGTGCCCAAGCTGAGCAAAACATTTCTTCCACTTACTTGTGTTTTGCACTCTTTTAACTTTGCTATCTAACCTCTCTTGGTTAACTCTTGTTTTTTCGACCCCAACGCTATTAGGACATCCGAGGGCTAGGGAGTCTTTCCTTTCTTCCATTTCTTCTTTCCTTTATTTTCTTTTCTTCTCCAGAAAAACCTGACCAGAGGCTATAAGATGGCAGCCCCATCACTGGTCTTGCCTTCCTTTGGCCAGCAACCAATCGAAGGGACTATTATTATGCTTTCAAGTCTTATACGAGAATTTCCTGGAAAGTGAAACGCTGGAGGGAAAATTTTCTATAGGATCGTAACAGGCCTTGGCCTAATACTTGGAAGGAAGAAGAAGAAGACATAGACATATACGGTACTCTATAATCTAATATTAATAGGTTTTATTTTTTTATAATGCGGAATTTTGTCCAATAGGGGAAAAAATGGTCCCATGCGATTCCGCTTTGAGCAAGTTTTACTGTATTATTATTATGCTGCAGAAAGGATGGAAACAATAATAGACCTAACCTCGAAACCCGTCATTACGGAAAAGTTTTGGCGAAACCCCAAACTATTGACAGAACTTGCACAGGTGATGAAAGTTGGTTCATCCACTATACGATACCGAATATGATACAAAACTGCATGTTGTTGAATGAAAATAAACCGAGACCAGTTGTTCTTCGACAAGATTTTCGTTTTCGGAAGCGATTTTTCACATTTATTTAATTATAGAGGACCGTTCATAGTTTACTGCATGCCAGAAGGGACGACAATAAATGCATAAATTTATGGGATAGGGCATATATACCATCCATCCATAGTAATTCTGTCCGAAGGCAGGTCCTTCACTGCAATCATAGCATTTTCATCTATGCTTGCAGCTTTACTAGGGAATTGTGTAGGTGTGGTAGCTTCCCGTTGCTTTCCACCCCGGTGAAGGATGATGATAATGATAAGGATGGTGATGATGATTATGGCCATATGATTTCGGGGACCGTTTGGGCCTTAAAGTTTTCCTGACATTTGTCTTACAGGTGAGGAAAAACCCCGATAAAAACCTCAGCCAGAAAAACTGCCCCGACCGGGGATCGAACCCGGGCCCGCTGCGTGACAAGGCAGCACGCTACCTCGAGACCACAGCGGTGGACGGCATATATACATACACACAAACAAAAATTAACGTTTAAAAAATAGAAACTTGAAGGATGATTTTGCAAAACAACCTGGAAATTTGAAGATGTGAACTTCAAGTGTTCAACCATCCACCCTGCACCATGTGATTTCTGTTTGTTCCCTAGAGTGAAATCTATCATTGCTGAAGGTAATAAAATCCAGAACTTTTCAGTAACTTAACTTTGCGGATAATATCTTAATCAGAGTAGAGAAGACCTTTAATACATGGTTGTAACGCCTTTTAGAAAAACATTTGCAATTTTTAATGCCCCCTTGTAAAAAATTGCATTAAAAAAACTAAAAGAAAATAATTAACAGGAAATATATAAAAATGGCACGTTCTAGCATTTTCTGCGAAAATGACCATACATATATATGAAAAGAAAAATGAACGCCTTAAGCGGGATTTGAACCCGATACATCTACGCCATTCAGGCTCCCAGTACAAACAGTTTTTTTAAGACTATTGGGAGTGGGTGATCACTTGAAGCAAAATTTAAAAAAAAATCACTCTAACGGCAGCAATTTTTCGTAACGAATATATATATATACATATATAACATATATATATATATATATATATATATATATATATATATATATATATAAATTACGTGTCACGTTGTTTGTCCGCGATGGAATCCTAAACTACTGAACCGATTTTAATAAAATATTGCACACTGTGTGCTGTTTGATCCAACTTGAGACTTAGGGAAGTTTATAACTAAATTTATAGTCGCATTATTTTTATTGCAAATTAGTTGTTTATTATTTAACAAAGTTATCTGTGAGTTCCATACGATTCTAACAGATGACGGTGTAAGGTAATTGGTTTATTATTTAACCAGGTGGCGGTGCTTTTTGTTGCAACCGCGAATTTCAATTGAATTACAAATATTGATTATTTCATAATTTAAGTGTGTCTGTGTTTATTTTACTTTCAATATATTGATAATAAAATTAATTTCGTGCGTAAGTATTAGTTTTAAGTAATCTGGCTGAAAGACAGCAACTTAATTTAAATTTAACTGGACCGAGAAGGGCCACATTGAACAATATGGCGAATCAGTTCTAGAGACCATGAATGATAAGATATCAAGTGAATTTCCGCAAATTGGTATAGGCCTATGTGACATAAATCTTACATTTAAGAAGAATGTCAATTTAAAAACATATGAAGGTCCTAAGGAACGGAATAACAGAACTGTAAGTAAGAATGTTAGTTATAATAATATGCCTAATATTACAGAAACAATCTCCATGCCTCAAATGAAAAACAAGATGACTATAATATATCACAAGATGATATTACTATACAGAGACTTCTTGATGATGATGAGAATCCAAACTGCCGACAAGTTCGTAGGAAAAAAGAAAACAAAGTATAATGAAATTAGCAAGCCTCCTCAAATTATTCCATCAATAAATGTATATAATCCTTATGATACACTTATGGATGATACTGAGAATGCAGACAACATAAATTCATCTCAATCAACAAAACCACTTCCACATAAACCACCACCCATATTTATACCGGGTGTAGTTAACATACCAGAACTAAAAAATTGTGTAAAACAAAAACTTTCTGATTTAGATTTTTCACTTAGTTTACTACAACATAATTTAACGTATACCTTAGTCACAGCAACGCGTGGCCGGGACTTTATATATATAAAACAATGTCGGATTAGTTACACTATTACTCAAGAACGGCTGGACCTATTTTTATGATCTTTGATTTGTTGGATTTGTTTCCGCCCCGAAAAGCAGACAACTATTAAAACATCGGAAAAATTAACGTAAAAATATTTAAAGGCGATACGACGTTCGCCGGGCCAGCTAGTATATATATCTCCATCCATAGTAATTCTGCCCGAAGGCAGGTCCTTCACTGCAATCATAGAATTTTCATGCTAAGCTTGCAGCTTTACTAGGGAATTGTAGGTGTGGTAGCTTCCCGTTGTTTTCCACACCGGTGAAGGATGATGATGATGATGGCCATATGATTGCGGGGACCGTTTGGGCCTTAAAGTTTTCCTGAAATTTGTCTTACAGGTGACGAAAAACCCTGATAAAAACCTCACCCAGAAAAACTGCCCCGACCGGCGATCGAACCCGGGCCCGCTACGTGACATGGCAGCACGCTACCTCGAGACCAAATTAGCAAAATCGACCATTAGAAGTGGGCGTTTGCCAAAAACCTTAATTTAAAAATCGTTCTAGTGGCCGCCATATTTGTTTCATCGCAACATAATTGGAAACAGATGATTTAACAGAAAGACATTCCATAAACCAGTAAAATCGGACCATAAGTTCCGACTGATATGCGGCTATCAGAAAGGCATAGGAAACAGCAAAGCTTTTTGAAACCAGCTTGCATACCCATCAATATGAAAAAAAAAAAAAAAAAAAAAAAAAGAAGAGAGATCTTCACATATCCTATTGGTAACGTTCATAACCAAGTATCTTTAGTAGCAGTTTCATGTTGTCATTCGTTTCCAAAAGTTGCACAAAATAGGCAATTGGAATAGAAGGTTTTGTCAATTCATAATTAAAATAAATTAAACGGGTATACAAAATAAAATAAGGCGAAAGCTCAATAAATTATGGATTATAGCATCCAGACTTCGGTGCAAGGATTTATTGAAGTATCCATTCTGATAGTGCATGCTCTTGATCCAGTTTCTTGAATAAATCATAGGCCTAAATGTTTTGGCATGCCATTGGACCATAAACAAATAAAATTAAGTTATCATAAAGGGCAAACTTGGTATCATTATTTAATATTTTACTTTCCTTCAATCTAAAAGGAAAAAAAAAAAAGTTTTGTTTTTCGGTAAAGTAAGGTATGCAATTAAATCATCCAGTTCCTGCTGATTAAAAAACTTTGGGTCTATTTTCTTTCTCTTGGGGATATTTCATGATCATCAGTGTCGTCATCAATATAATTTTCTATACCCAAAGGAGGAATAGGAATTAATAATAGTATATTACGATATGAGATTGGGAAGTGGTATTTACAGAATCGAGGAAAATGTTTAAAAACCGAGCGATAGCGGAAAATGATTGTTGAGATTACAGCAGACCTTGATATCAATTTTGCATAAAATGGCTGCAAGTATGAATGATTGTATTATCGCCTCACTATGAGGCTTAACAAGCGACTCACTTTGTTTCCCCGCAGCTGTTATATGTTATTAAAATACAAAGATCCCGAGTTCCGCTACTACCACGATGTTGCCACATTGCTATTCTTCACTCAGTTTCAATTAAAACTCGGAACGTGGAGCAGTCGATCCAGTTATAAAATGGTATACCATAATTAATGTTATAATTATCAGTGATTTATTGTGATATGTAGATCTAATAATAATACAATATCTACATATTATATTTGTTTAATATATACATGATTTCAACATGTGACGGCCATGGGAAAATATTACAGACCGAATGGATATTGACACAAGAGGAAGAACCTCTTAATAGTTCAAGGAACAATAAATTACGTTCACAGACTCTTAGTAAGCAGTGTCAGCAGTTGGTTTGTAATGTTTATGATTATATTAAAGAAAACAATCTTGAAGAGGGTATCTAAGATAAACTTTGCTATTCTTCCTTCAGTTTCAATTAAAACTCGGAACGATTTGGAGCATTCGATCCAGTTATAAAATTGTATACCGTAATTAATGGTATAATTATCAGTGATTTATTGTGATATGTAGCTCGAATAATAATTAATATCTACATATTATATTAGTTTAATATGTGATTTTAACATATGGCGGCAATGGGAAAATATTTCAGACCAAACAGCTAATAATAATAATAAATTAAAATCCCAACTAAGGCCAATAATAAAGAAGAAATCATTTCGTTTATGCATGATAATAATTTGCCAGTACCTAATCAGATACCCAATAAAATCAGTGTTAATACAAATTATAAAGGAGGCTATAATATAATTCCAGAACATATAGTTCACGCTATAGCAAAAGACAATGTGTTGCGTTGGCCACCATATTATTGCTGCTTCAATCCGATCGAACTGATCTGGGCAAAATTTAAAAGAAAAATCTTTAAGAAAACGAAATATTACCTCATCAATGAACGAAAGTGTGTGCACTGCAATCCGCGAATGTGATAGACGCAAATTTGTGGTTTCAATGTGTTCGGCATGTGAAAGAGACGGTAGGACGTTACATGCGCTGGGACACACGTAATGAGAGCCCTTTCATCATACACGTCAACGATGATACTGAAGATACAAGTGAAGGTGAAAACTAAGGTATGTCAATTTTCAGCATGATGTATGAATATTAAATTTATGTAGACATACAAACTATATAATGTTGGAATTAAATTATTTAATCAATAAATGCATATATAATTTTAATGGTTAAACATTATTTATAATAAAAAAATTGAATACCTCAGAATTCAGTCTTCCTCAACTTTGGATGTGAGGTGTGGAGTACTTTCGAAGCATATGCTTCATCTTCAGCTTGTAAATCGGTACTCATGAATTTTAAAAGTATCAAGTTAAACAATACCAAATAATAACAAATAATCAATGTTTCTGTCCCTGTATAATAAACGCCCATAGCGCTATGACAAACGTGAAAATGCCGCATGTCAAGCATTGCCGCGCGGCACCCGCTTTTATATAAACTGTTAACCATCAGAGTGAGGCGATAATAATCAAAACGACGAAATTGAAGAAGCATGGAAAGTTGGGTGTGCTTCTTTAGTGCCAGAGAAATCTAAATTAAAATATGAAAAAACATACATTTAATTCAGAAAGTGGCTGGAGGAGAAGAATTGTAGTGTAAGTGAAAAGAGTATGGTTGCTTAATTCGTGCTTAGGAGTGAAACATTAAAGTCTCCAACGAGATTGTGGTCAGAATATTCAATGCTGTAGACGATGATAAATTTAAAAGGAGGTATCAATATTGCAGATTTTGTTACACTAATTAGCTTCCACAAAAAAGAAGAATATTGGAAGTAAAGCTAAAAAGTTCAGTTAATTTAAAAGGCAGTGACTTCTTTCATATAATGTATATTAACATTGCCTTTTGGATGTATTTTTCTGTATACATAATGGGCAATGGTTTTACTTCCCGCACGTGGGTTGTAATATGTAATATTACAGTATAGTTATTTACGTGGCAACCTCGATATGTAGGAAGTTGAACTTTCAATCATGGTCGCCATTGCTGGTAAGTACGACAAAATGCACTATCGTGCAAAAGAGTTATTGTGTAGGTTTGACGGGTCTAAATATGGATAAACATTTATATTTGTTGAGGAACTTTCAACGACGCAGCAAAAGTAGTAATCGTGAGTGTGATTACTTGGTTCTCGTAACACTCAAGGATTCTTCTCCTAATCACTCAATCCCTATGAGCGTTAACCACATATAATATTGGTGCCTAGCATCCTACAACTGATACCACTTATTAAGGATTTGTGTGATTGTAGACGGTTGAGACTTCGGTATGAATGATCCAACAACACAGCAGAAACTGTTTGGATGCTTCTTACACTTATGAAGGAATATAAATAAGCCATAAAACTACAATACTTCTCTATTTCACTAGTGTAAGAAATTAAATATAGATTTCACTAACGCTTTTCAAGGTAAACTGCTTGGTTTCACCTCACTAACTAGTTTCAAAGTAAACAGCTTTTTTGTCACATTTATTATATCAATTTAATATGATAAAACAGTACCCCAAATAGCTTCGGGCATTATGTAAGTTAAGAAAAACTTTTACAATTATTGCGCATGAAGTATTCTGTTGGAAAATAATATTTTGCAGTTAAAACTGTTTTCACATAGATGACTACACTTATTTCAAAGTTAAACTGATTGCACTAAAGGCCTCTGGAAGCCTTTAGGATAGCAGGAAGTAATGCTCCCACCTTTTTTAGACAATCGGGATGAGATGTAAATCATGCTATGAGACCTGCCTTTAGCCCCAGAACATGCGTCTGGTACTCATTTTAGTTATAAGCCGAGTCGGCCGGTACTAGAATAAAAAAAAACTAATAACAGATTTTAAATCAGCAGCCCAAACTTAGTCGAATCCATGTATTAGTTTTTTTGATTACTTTATTTGTAGAAGCGTAATTAAGTTAGTCATTGGAGTTGAGAACAATATGGTGTAGTATATTAACTGCATATGTGCTAGATATATATGCGGCACATTTAAGTGAGCAGGAATATCTGCTAATATATAGTTAGCATGCTGCATTGGGTTAAGTTTGAGTGCGGCACCGGGAAGGGCTCCCATGCTCATCTATGGTGCTGTAAAGTGGATTGGTGTCATCGCTTATATTTCGATAAGTGTGTATATGAGCAGAAGCATATGCCCATGTGACAGAGTTACGTTACATTGGATCAAATTAGAATAACTGGGGGTGTACATACGTAGTTATGCACACGCTGATAGACACATTCAGTAAGACGCTAGACGAACTTTAAAGTAACGTATTTATGAAAAAAAAAACTATGGACTTCAGCATTACATCTAAAAACTAAAACATGTAAATATGCACACTACTACAATAATGGGATAGAGGCTATATCTAGCTAAGTTTCGCCAGGACAAAAATAATCGGATAATTAACATGAAGACAAAAAATACTGCCAACATGCCATGTTTATGGTTACTTGACCTTCCATGCAGTCTGTTCCTGATCTCCACAGTTAAAATACATAAAAATACCATGGGATGTAAAACGTAGAGAAATCTCTATTGAAAAATGAAAATAATAATGAATCTGTATTAACAAGGGCTAAGTTATAGAAAATAACAAAAGCAGAATAGGAGTTTCTCAACTGTTATTGACATTATAAAAAGGGTAAAGAAATTAACACATTACTGAATGGTGTTCCGAAAGGCTGTCCAAGACAAGAAAGAAAATATGTTGATAAAATGAAAAAACTGCATCTGAAATAGCAGCACAGATCCATGCAGATGTGGGGAAAGATCTTCATCCAAAAACAATGAAGATAACTCTTCATAATACTGAATACTAAGAAAAAAACATGTATATCCAAGGTAAATAAAAAGAAAATCCCATTTTATAATGAATTTGTAGATAAGGATTTGAAGCTCTTTAGTAAAATCTTCTCAGATTAGAGTAGATTTCAGTTATTTAATTCTGGAGGGCGTGCCTCGTGTATAATTTATCTTTCTCAATCATGGTTAAAGTTATTCTCCCATGCCATTCTTGGCTTACCTACTGGGCACTTTCTCTCTGGTATTCAAGTTTCCATGCCATTCTCATTTCCAATTTGTGCCACAAGTCTTCCCCATTGCAATCTCTACAAGAATTAACTGTTCTTATTAAATCTGGTTCACCATAAGGATTCATTTGTCTGTTCATCAATCCTTGGCCCAAAATTCTTCACAATAAATTTATATTTTCAAATACTCGTAATCTTTCCTCCTCCCTTAAAGTAATAGTCCAAATTTCACTTCAATATAACTGGAACAACACCAGTTTTATATATTTTTGGTTAAACTTTTTTTTTAGATAAGTTAGGATGACAAGACTCTGCAATGCATAATAGAATGCATTTTTAGAATTGAGCCCATGTTTAATTTTCCTCTACACATCAGTTTGTTATTAATTGTTCACAGGTATTTGAATTCAGTCACTTCTTCTAAATCCTACCAGAAAAATAATTTTTACCACCTTAACTGAATTATACTACTGGCATGTACCAATCTACATAAAAAATCATGGCACCTTAATAAAACTGCACTTTTTACACTATTACAGAAGATATATCTGGAATTTTAACGAGACATTAACAAAACAGTAACAACTTCACTGCACAAATATAAAAAACTCACTGTTAGAATATTTTATGAAATACTAATGAACCAGCAAACATCACATATTGACACGATGCAAAGGATATACATAAGTGTTGGGTGAAACTTGAAAAACCAAAATGGATATTTTTATTATATACAACTTTCCTCATTAGAGGATTGCCTCAAGGACAAAGTGATATGGACAATTAATTTTTGCAATTGATGAAATACATTTTGTAAATACATTAAAAAATTTTAAATTGTAGACCTAATTGAAGTATACATACTATAAAGTAGAAATTTTGTAAATATGGTTTCTTAAAATTTAAATTGATCCTCTAATGGCAGCAAAGGCAATTTTTATAAAGATACACCCTGTCCAAATCTAAGATCCAAAATTTAGCTAAGGATCCTGGTATAGTACCTCTTGCCCCAACCAATCTTGTAACAGTTATACTATCTAATTGGTATTTACCTTTGTAATAGTCAATTGTTGGCTCTAATATGGCTTTCTTTTCACAGTCGGATGTGATGTATCTTCCTTAATATTTTATTTAAAATTAAGTTTTATTTCATTTTTATTTATTTGTAAATTCTTCAGGTTGGCCACTATGAATCTCAAAACGGATTGTGGGACCTAATATACCAATTTTAGAAGGTAGCCTAAATGCAATAATATCTATTTGTCTGTTATTTCCACTAGTGGCCACACCATGAACTTCCTCATAAACTGTGTATCCATAATCTCGCAAGGTTTCTGCCATCACATTTCGAAGTGTTGTGCCGAATGTTTCTCAGTGAGTCTCCAAACAGACAAGCTTCAAGGACGTGTGCAAGGGTTTCATGCTCTCTGCAACATCTACAGAGGGTATCATACCTAGATCTGCCCGGCAAAGAACGCACCTCTGATACATTGGCTTGCATTTTAATTGCTTCTCTCCATTCGGAACAAGACAATCCCTGATGATCACAAATCCATTGATTTGCCGGTGTACATTCATTGTAGAGAACGCCTTTTCCTTTATGAGGAAATTTTATTATTTTATATTAAATTTATTATAGTACCTATATATAGTTTATTTTATATAGGAAATTACATTACCTATATATATATATATCTGAACCTAATCTCAACTTGAATTTCACAAATTATCAAGAAATCAGCAGTATTTTCTAGGATCATCTAATATATCGTCGCTTAAGAAAAAATACCGCGTAACTGACACTTTTGGTGAAAATGACATTTTTATACTGTTGGCATCACTGAGGAAGCACGCTCACGTTAAAATATAGGTTATGATGAAATTTTGTACCGTGACCTCACAAAACATACAAACACAATACAGCATATCTGATATCAAATAAAATTTTACTGAAATACCGCATAACTATGTAAGACTACAATACCGCGTAACTGATATGAATGACAAGTTTTTGTAATACCACGTATCTCTGGTTACTCTCCATTGTACTTCACCCAGTTCACTCATCTAACATGTAATATTAATACAGAAATTATTTGCTGGTTTATATTAGTGGTTCTTATTACTGCAATACAAATCTGGCGGCTATATTTAGAATTTAACTAACTGCTTTTGATTGACTGACATGTCCACATTGTAAGTACTTTCGGATATCCAATGACACATAAACTGACGAACTTCCCTAAGAATTTTATCTCTATGTTTGGAACTTGCTCTTGCAAATACGATTTTTCCTTTGCGGACATAGCCACTAATTATTTTCAAAAGGGAGAATCTGATGTAGATGACCCAAGTTATGAAAATGATTCTTCAAAGGTATCATCTTTAGGAAAAGAAACCGTAAAGATAGAATAGAAAAAAACATAAAAATCAAAACTTGAGAATGGAAGGAAAAGCCTATGTTGGATATAGAAAAACCAAAGAAGGCAGTATTCAGCAAGACGTTCTCAGAGAAGAAAGAAAATGGGAGGTAATATGCAAATCAAAAACGTGTGAATATGGCAATTAAGAGAATTCAACATGATTAATGAAGAAGAAAAGAAAACTATATTTCGAGAATTATAGGATAAATTTTGTGGTGGGATCAACGGAGGGCTTACATTATAGGATTTATAGATAGTATTTTCAGGAAACGACCTAGTTCTGGTTAATCAAGACGCATCTACAAGAGAATGATACGAGAAAAAAAGATATGCAAAAAATGTTTTTGAACACTTTAGTATTAGATACCGGAAGAAGAAAATTCAGACAAAGGAATATTACTGAGTATAGATAATAGGCATCCCAACGCAAATAATGAAAAAAGAGATAAACATTTTGTTAGGGAATTTCTAGAATCTCTCCCATAATTGCCGCCGCACCATTATAGAAAGATGTTTTCCAAACTCTATCTGGAATCAGGGATACAGTCTGTAAGTAAGCTGTATGATCTCTATAGAGAACGATGTTAAGAGGAGAACAAGGGATCAATAAGTAGACAAACATTTGACAGTATTCTCTTGGACATGAATACAGGACTATCTAGGCCCAAATAAGGATGACTGCGACATATGCGTCGGCTACATAACAGGCAATATAAATGAAGAGTGTTTCCATGAAAGAAAAAGCTCGGGAAGAAAATACAAAAGATAAGAAAAGAAGCCGACTGTAGAGTGTATTCGATGGACTTACAGGCTGTGAAGGTAGGTTTTACCTTTATCTTTAAGTTATTTATTATTTTTTATAGGTTTCAAGCTTTTTTATTTCCCCTTATTATTTAGTGAACATATTTAAGTAGTCAATAAAATTAAAAGAGGAATTTAACCGGTAGGCTAGTGCATTATATTATAAAACTAAATTGGCTGTGCATAATTTTACCAAGCACAAATTGGCTAATCATGATGTTACCTGTTACTGGTTTGATGAAAGTTCAGCAGTGCTAGAGGCATCAATATTTTTTTTCTTTAATCATTGACACGTTGGAAAAAGTGGCAAAAGAGAGTGATGTGCCCATAATCTTATATTCAGGTGGATGTACGTACCAACATCGGAAAGTATTCTAATGCTTTGCTGAAGTTTGCAATGAACACAGAGATTACTGTTTTCCAGAAGATTTTAGAGAAGAGTCACACTTAAATGGAGTGTGACTCAGGTGCTATTGAATTTAAGCTAAAATCTCGAGAAATAACTCTTCCTAGTTAATATGCCACTGTGACAAGGAAAATTCCTTATCCATAGGCTTACAATATCCTTTACCTCAATCAGTTTTTTCACAGATTGTAGTGATGAAAGGCTCTGAATGTACAATTCAATTTCTTGCAGGACAAAAACTAAACGACCCGACTGTGACTGATTTAAGGGTAATGAAATATGACCCAAATTGTGTCATCTTTTATAAACTGGATTTCACTAAAGAATTCAAGGGGTGGATTTATCAACTTAAGTCTAAACCACGACCGCAGTTTTCCGATTTTTTATTGTTTCCATAACAACCATAAAAACTGAAAATCTACGGCTGTTAATTTCTTAAACAAATGTCTGAATCATGTCTGCGGTTTCATAACAATTTCTGTGAATATTCAGTCATTTTTATAGTTGTTATGGAAACAATAAATAATCGGAAAACCGCAGTCGTGGTTTAGACTTCGGTTGAGAAATCCACGCAAGGAGTTGCACCCCAAGATAGTGAAAGAGAAAGAATTTCTCAGGTTCCTCTTGGAAAGACTGAAGATAAACAAGTCGAAGTGAGAACATCTAGAGCAACTTAAAAAGGTTTTGCCACAATTGCCATCAATTCTATGATAAATTTCCTTGTAAGAAATGAAGGAACATTGTAAATTACCTGCAAACAATGTTTTGTAATAATTCTTGATTTTATTCTTAATTATTATATCCATCCATAGTAATTCTGCCTGAGGGCAGGTCTTTCACTGCAAATCATAGCATTTTCATGCTATGCTTTGCAAGCTTTACTACGGAAATATGTGTGTGGTAGCTTTCATGTTGCTTTCCACACCGATGAAGGATGATGGTAATGATAGGGATGATGATGATGGCCGGATAATTTTCGGGGACCACTGAGCCCACAGCTCCCTGAAAATAAAACCTCACCCAGGAGCCTGTCCCGACGGGGAATCCAACCCGTGCCCACTATGTGACAAGGCAGCACGCTACCTCAAGACCACGGGGGTGGACAACTATTATATTATGTATGAATTATTTTAGTATATATAGTATAATAAATTAGTTTGTTCATGAATTATATTATTTAATTAATTTTCAATACTGTAAATAATTAATTTTGAAAAGTTTCTTCTTAAATAACCAATTTTTTAATTCCGCTTAACTGACATATTCCTAAAATAAATTAATAGTTCAATACCGCATAACTAACACCATGATGTCTAATAAAGAAAAACAACTACATTGTTGCCAACATGTAAATCAGCAAGATATTTTCTTCATTTTCCTGCAAATGGTTTCAATCTACGAGCACTAAGAAGAAAATATACAGTTTTTTGCTTCTCCTGTAAAATTTGCATTTTATTAGTTTCTTAAGCGACGATATAAATATTAATGTTTGTTAATTATGCGCTGCCATACCATTCATCCAATTATGAAGGGGCTTTCTCCAAAATGTTCAGGAGATGCTCAGGATGAACATAGGCTATAAGAGAGTTGTAATACTCAACCCTTTTACCCCTAAAAATCACCCTTTCTGGTAAAAAAAAATCCCTTCGTTGATGCTTCAATGGCTTAAGCTGCCTAAACAATAACAAATACACTAAATTA
This sequence comes from Diploptera punctata, assembly GCA_030220185.1. NCBI lineage: Eukaryota > Metazoa > Arthropoda > Insecta > Blattodea > Blaberidae > Diploptera > Diploptera punctata. Next base: position 1,393,115 of record JASPKZ010004946.1, read on the forward strand.
ATGCGCACAAAGAATTAAATATCTAAAAAAACAATAAAAAAAAGTTTGTGAGAGCATATGTTTATCTTTTATGGATAACTCACAATAGTCATTTTTTTCTTTCATTGATGCCAAGAAGATCGAGATAAGTAGATTCCCAGGCAAGCGTGCGCTGCCGTACTGTTCATCCAATTGCAATGGGGCTTTTTTTGCAAAATGTTCAGGATTTTCCTGGGAGGGTTATAGACTATGAACGAGTTTTAATGCTCAAGCCCTTCACCCTTAAAAATCACCCTTTGTAGAAAAAAAAAAAAAAAGCTTTTTGGACGCTTAGATGGCTTACGCTGCCTAAATCATAACAAATACACCAAACTAATGTCCACAGAATTGAATATCTCAAAAAACTCTACAAAAAAAGTCTGCGACAGCATATGTTTATCTTTTACGGACAACTCACAATAACCATTTTTATCTTTCATTGATGCCACGAAGATCGAGAGAAGTAGATTTCTGGTCAAGCATAGCAGCACACATTGGGTATTCTTTTACGGATAAATCAAAATAACATTTCTCAGCTCATTTATGCCAAGTACATCAGGATACATAGATTCCTGGGCAACACCGGGTAATGTGCACATTGTATCAAAAATAATTAAGATATGGCTTTACTTATAGTGATTGCTTGAATATTAAATTTTGGAAGATGAAATTTTATTTACTACTTGGATTGTATGAAAGATACTTTGGAAATATAATTAGTTTATTGGTTGTTTTAGCAGCAATAACAAAGAGCAAATTTGTAATTATTTTTCTTTTACTTATTCAACTAAACATAAAAACACAATTTTCGTCTTTCAGCTAATTTATGCCAAGAAGATCGGGATAAGTAGATTCTTGGGCAATGCTAGATAATCAGTACGGGGTATCTAAAAATGATATAAATTTATAATTGTTTTTACTTTCAACTCAACTAAACGTTAAAACACATTCATTTCGGTGCAGCAGCGCATCCGGGTATTGGCTAGTATTTAATATATTAAGTTTTATATACAGGCAATATATTCTATCTACTAATGGATTTGATGTACTTTTTAACCATTTGATTCTACAGTGCAATTGATATATTTTTAACTCTCCAAACAGTGAAGCTGAAATGTTTACACCACCACTATTCATATTTAATTTTTTTTTGCCATAAGATTGAAACCATTGCTGAAAGAAATAAACTGATTTACCTCTTAATTATACATAACAATTGCAGCTATTTCAGTTTGGTTATCACTAATTCTTAAGATTAGCATTTATGGAAATTTTAGTTTATACAATGATTTTTATTTTAGTACTTTATGTAACAATAAAAGTCCAAAGTTATGCTTAGGCCACAATAAATACTCAAAATGTTCTGTATTAGATAATGAAATTGGCAAAATATAGACCTACACTGAATTGATTACACACATTATATTATAAAGTTACCAGGGAATAAGCAATTCAAATAACGTACCTATACTTATGAAATTCATTTTTTTATTATTTTATATGACACCATTGAGGCAATATTTTATTATAAATAAATTGTTTATACCTCTTTTTTCTTTGTATTTTTATGCTGTCTTTCTCAATATTTCTTTATTATTCTATATATTTTATCCTTGTGAAGCTTTTCGAAAATTTTATTTCATCTTGATGACATTTGTTTTATTTGTATTAATACTACAGTGTTTGTATTGGAGTACAATAAACTAGTTGTAACTGTTTAGTAGTAGGCACCACATGTGGTGGTTACGTCACCCATAGAGAGAAAGTAGGTATAGGAAGGAAGGAGAAATGAACCCCCAGGCCTAGAGTACTCTAATACCATCAGGGTCGAAAGAAACAAGAGGTCAGTCAAGGGAGACTGGATAGAAAAGTTGAAAGAGGGAATTGGTATGGGGAGGAGAAGTAATACCAATTCGGTCAAAAAAGAAAAACTCACCAAGCTGACCAAATGATGGTGGCACTGGTGCTGGTGCAGTATGTCCACTTTTTTTCCTTTTATCGTAAACTAAACACAAATTCAACAAACTTTGATGGCGAAATTCTAGCAATTTTCTTAAGTTTACAAAATCTTTTATATCACATCCAAAAATTTACAAAAGTTGTAATTCTATGTGACTCCAAAGCAGCCATTCTCGCTATAACACGAGACAACACCCAAAAGCATCAAAATTATCGAATGTAACAAAATGATAAAACAGTTATCCCATCTACATAAAAAAGTTGTACTTCAATGGATTCCGGCCCATTGTGGAGTGACAGGCAATGAAATAGCCGATTTTCTAGCCAAGAAGGGTAGCAAAATTGTTTCAAACCCAACTTCTACTCCAGTTTCCTTTCACTCTATCAAAAGAATTATCTCAAATAAATACATCAATAAACTTAGAGAAGTATACACCACCAAAACATCTGGAAAGGAACGGGAAAATCTATAAGCTTATGACATTACTACATTACAAAGAAAATCTGCAGTAGCAACATTCAGACTGCTAACGGGACATGACTGCTTGAATAAACACCTACACAGAATTGGTATAACAGATTCACCTAAATGCCCTTTTTGCAATTTAAATAAAGATATGGAAAGAAACCATCTCCTCCGTTGTCCAGCTTTTGTAGAAAAGACCAGCCTTTCTGCTAAATATTGGAGTGCAAGAGAGCGAATGATTTCATTATCAAGTGCTCGACATTAGATACCAACCAACCATACTACAGTGTTGCCTTTATCTGCTTTGGTGTGTATTATGTTTTCTGTTTTGAGTTTTTCTTTAAAATTTTTGAGAACATATTTAAAAAACAAACCATCAATTTGGCAGTATAGAGGAAACAATGAAAATAATACATAAAGAAGCAACAGACAGAAAATTAATATTTTAGAAGAAATAGAAATCATCAAGGAAGCAGGAAATACAAATTTATTAAACAAAATTTTACCTAGCAACCAAAACCCATTATATACAATTTACAAATAAATAAAACAAATGTCATGAAGAAAAGGCTCCAATCTAAGTCAGAATACAACTTAAAGCTTACCTTTCGCATCCATAAAAAGAATACTTAAAAACAAATATAAAATCAAATAAAAACCAAGACCTATGTAATAAAGCCAAAGACAAAACATGGAATATTTTAGTAAAGAAGCCAGATATTATTCCAGAAATTCCATGTAAAACTGCAGTAGCAAAATTTAGACTGCTTACAGAAAATGACTATTTGGCCAAACATTTATATAAAACAGGAATCTACACGAATCCAAATTGTCCTCTATGCAACAAAGACGAAGAAATGAACGAAGAACATCTACAAACCTGTGAAGTATTACCTGTTGGATCCACCATAGAGAAATATTGGAGAGCAAGAACGCTACTGGCTTCGTTGCCAAGGCCCAGCATTTCAAAACAACGTCATGAAGATGAAATAAAATTTTCGAAAAGCTTCATAAGAATAAAATACATAGAATAATAAAGAAATATTGAGGAAAACAGAGTGTAAAAATACAAAAGAAAAAAAAGTGTATACAATTTATTTATAATAAAATAAGGTAATTATTTAGTATGCAATCACAAAGTTTGTATAAAAGACATGTATGTATGTATATATATTTAATTAAATAAAAATAAAACTTCTAGTTTTATGTAAAAGTAAAGTAATCCCACTACAGGCCTCAGGAGGCCCTTCGGGTAGTAGGAGGTTAAGGCTCCCACTTTTTCTGGACTATTGGCACTTGATGTCAGCCCTGTATGATGGCCGCCTTTACTACCAGAACAAGCATTTGGTACTCATTTCCATTAGAGGCTGAGTCGACTCCAGGGTCATAATGCCATCAGAAGGTTTGGGTAAGTTTAAAAATTCTGACCCCACCTCGACCTTCCGGCTTGTAGTGCAGTGCCTTAACCTCTAGGCTACAGCATGCCCCAGTTTTATGTAATTTTCATATACACACACACACACATATACATACAGCTTCTTTTGCTGTCAAATTGTCCCATTGCACGGCACCTGGCAAAAGTAAGCGATGATAACCAAACTCTCTACACTGCAGCCAACTTTAATCTCCTTCGTAGGAGCAAGGGAGTCATTAAGTCTCTCAGAGGTTTTGTTTCAGCGTGGTTATTTGAAATGCTTAGTATGAAATGTTATTTCAGTATTAGTGCTATTTTGTTTGGTAGGCCTATTTAACATGATTTCTGTACTAGTGCCTCGATATACTTACACATTACAACATTATAGAATTTTTATGTATGATTCATACGTGCTAAATTCTTGAGGGAAGTTGTAAGAGGATTTTTAACTGAATCTCCAGCTATGCCTGTCTCACATAGAAATACTGTTGAAAACTTGTTACTAAATTCACTGAAACAGGGTAAATTCTTGATAAGAAGCAAAGGGTAAATAAATCTATGCTTACTGAAGAAAAACTAGATGAAGTGAGAGAAAAATTATAACATCTCCACAGAAATCCCACCTATGGATTACACAGGAAACTGAAATTTCAATATGGTATCAGCATGGCAAGCTATCAAACTCTTATGAAACCATACAGGCTCATTGTTGTTCAGGAAACTAAATGACAAAGCATAATGTAATCCATATAACAAATTAACTGGCATTATCTTACACCGAGCTCTCCATACATTCATATACTCGAGATTCTCAACTAAATGTGAAAATAAAAAACCCAACAATTAAATGAGTTGATTTTGTTATTAACTATTTCGGAAGATGGTAAATACACGGCTGCAGTGCAGCAAAAGTTTTGTTTTTAATTTGCCAGAAACTGGGCTATCAGCAATTGGTATTGATGGCCACCTTGCAATGGGGAGACCCATCAGCTAAAGGCACAGTATATATGTGTTACAGTTTGAGTGACTAATCAGTGATAATATTTAATTGCTTTAGCCATTATGAATAATATCTAACAAATATATTTAACATCCATCAAATTTGATGTGGTAATTATACATAATCACTGATTAAATCACTATAACCATAAAAAACATATACACACACACATGTATATGGTTAATTTTCCACATGACAATTATCAGTCACAAAAATTATTTTTATGTAATTACTATTAGCATAAATTTTCCTTCCATTATAAAGTTTTTAAGGATATGGTGCAAAAAGTGGACATCCGAATTTCGAGATAATTTTGGTTTTAAAATGAAGCTTAGGAACATCGAAGATGAAAACATGAAAAAAATTTGTGGACCATCCAGAAACAAAGTTGTAAAATAACAATTTATAAAGCACTATTACCTGTATTACCTGCTGCCATTGTGGTCGTGACGTCAGGTTTCATATTCAGACGTTATTCCAGGGCAAAAACATGTTTTCTTCGATAGAGATGCAAAAATAGAATAAATATTTTATTGTAATAAAAGTGCACTGTTGTGTTTCCAAAATGACATAGCAAAGAGTTTGAAATTTAATAAAAATCACATCCTCACATAGTTTCTTAAGAAAAAATGGTTTAACTGAATCGATTGTTGAAAATAATTGATGCATCATCGTACGTATTTCCAAAAATGAACAACGGCAAATTAGCCCTTACAAAATATTCAATAAATAGATGTCACTTATTTATAAAATAATCTTCGAAATTTGTAATATAATTTATTAAAGTACATGTATAATAACCTAGAAGCTAACCTAACTTACTTAAATTACTCTAACCTGTGAAAGTAATAAATAGAATGGCATTTAGACAATATTAAATTACAGGTATAAATTATACTATATGTGTAAGAAACTAAAAGTTAACCTAACCAAATTATGTATAAGAAATTATTACTCTAACCTAGTTTCTTTAGTGATGGTCAACAGATTTTCTTGGGTTTCCATCTTTGGTGATCCTAAGCTTCATTTTAATACCAAATTTATATCGAAAAGGGGATGTCTTGTACAGTACACTGGTGCTTATAAAATGTTATTTTACTGCTTTGTTTCTGGATGATCCGCAAAATTTTTGCATGTTTTCATGTTTAGTGATCCTAAACTTAATTTTAAAACCAAAATTATCTCATAATTCAGATGTCTACTTTTTGCACCATAACTAGTTTTAATTATAGATAATTTAAGTTAACCAATCTAATCAGCATCCTGGGTAAAATTGATTTGAAGACCACTAAAGTAGAGTTTACCTGACATTACATAACTTTGATGATTTAATTATTCATTTCATACATTTCAATGATATTTTCAATTTATATTTGAAGAGAAAAACTATATGCTCAGACTGGGGTTTCAACCCAGGACCTTTCACACTCTAGGTGAATGCTCTTACCAACTGAGCTATTTGAGAAACTCCAATCCAATTTTTTCTCTTATGTACGCTGTTAATTCCCGCACACCAAACGCTATGAAGCCATTGCTTCTATCTTGCAAATGGTGGCTTCTTTCAATATTTTTATTATTCATTTCGTACATCTTAATGATGGATAAATTATATTTGAAGAGAAAAATTACAAGTTCAAACCCCAGTCTGAGCATATAATTTTACTCTTTAAATATAATTACATAACTTTGTAATACTAAGACTTTCAATAGTAAATGTGAAAATTAAGTTGCTACATGGGTGTGAAACATGGAAAGGGACTTATACCATCACAAAATAAAATCTGAAAGGAGATTAAATATTGTGAATGGAAATGAATTGGACACACTCGCAGAAGTGATCTGGACAGTGTGCTAAAGAGAATAATGGAATGGAATTCACAGAGATTGCTTAGAAAAAGATGACTAGAAATTATGTGGTGCAGTACAGTATTAACAAAAATTTGAACAAGGAAAATGATCGAATGAAGTTAAGAATTTTGCAAAATAAAAGTCTCTAGTGTTGTGCTTTTACAAAATGCAAAAAGGGGTGACAGGCACTATTACTACTATATAACTTTTCATATAACTAAAAAACATGGTGATTGCAAATAAGATAAAATGGCTACTAGTATTAAAGATTGTGTGAAGTGAACATCTACTCAATATACAATTCTGGATCAACTTATCACATTCTTGATATAAGCAAAAGCCAATCTCACTCACATTTTTGAGTAAAAAGATGTCTTTGTGATTTAATTTCACAATGTTTATAAATATTGCTTAAAACTAAACCAAAGCAACTAGCTAAAATAATAAAGAAAATTTAGAAGTTTTGGAACACTTAATGTTAGTTATATTTATTACAAAACTATTCATATTTAAATACAAGTAACAACTGCACTATATCCCTCTTCATGTCTCACTTTAACACTAATTCTCTCTATGAATACTATATTCCTGAGGGTTAGAAGATAAGCTGAACAAGAAAAAGAAACAAAAAAATCCATTCTTTGCAGATCACCCACAGAATTAATACTAAATTACCTCTCAAAATTAAATGTTAATATAATAGGTACACCTTGAAGAAATAATGTTTACACCAGCTTGTTTCATTAGATATAATCATAATTTAAAAGGAAACAAATCCAAGCAAAATAATAAAACTGTCATACCTCTGGGATATAAATGAATGTTCTTTCTCCAAGTCCTCATGAGTATAACCTTGCACTTGGTCATTCAGCAACTATACTGATTACTGACAAGACTTGACTTCCTTGATAGTCACATCAAAACATAGGCTCTCTCTCACACCATGACTCAATACTTAGTACAAAGTCCACATTAATATTTTAACCTATTACTTTACTTCAACTGTTCAACATTATATATATATATATATAATTGAATGGGACGAAGTATAAATACAAAATAGAATATACAATATAAAAAGACGATGTACAAATAGAGGTTATGATCTCAGCACATTATTGCCGCCAATTTGAAAAGTAAAGGATTTTGTTTACCTATAATTATTATTCACCTGAGTTGTCTTTATAGTAAGTACTAATGACAACACATGACAGAGTGTGTATTTTAATTTTCAAAACTACATTTTGGGATCGAATACTTGCATTTGTTTTTAATATGCGTTAACATAAGAATCAGTGACAAACGGGGGGGGGGGGAAGAAAAAAGCAACGTTTTAAAAAAAGGGTTATTTTTTAAACATATGGGGCTGACACTGTGGTTCATATTTCAAAACCTTTCTCTCAAAGGCGCTAATACGAAACTTATTGTGATTTTTATTGTTCTAATCCGAAAGAGATAGTAAGAGAAGAAAGAGTCCAAAATAATTTGAAGGCCATTTGACCAAGTGTAAGACGTACTTTCGGACCGCCATCTTTATTTTCATTACTTACCGGAGGCACGCTGTTGCTTACTGCTAACATTTGTTTTGGTCCTCTTTTCTGTTTGTGATAATTTCAGCAACATGTTTCAAAGTTGTATAAGCCTCCACATAAGACAAAAGAGAATCAAGTAAAAAGTTTTTAAGACACTATTGGCTAAAACTCGCGATCAAATCTAACATCGACCGAATAGCGTCGGCCATTACCCTCCTTGACCACAGCTGAGTGCCTTACGCTCTTCTCATTGGTCCACATCTTACTGACGTCAATCATAACAACCGGATAATTCTGCTAGTACAGTAACGCTCATGAACATTTCTGCACCAATTACATTACAACAAAATTGCACCTGTATGAAAGTAAAGTTAATTTCTCAAGTACATTATGAGATTACCAATAATATATTATTTACTACTACTCGTAAGTAGTAAAATAACTTCACATTTCCTACTTTTTTTCCCCGAATATAAATTACTGAGGATGAAAATTTCATGAGAATTCTGTACTTTTTACCAAGGCCACCAGCTTGTAAAGAATAGTTTGTTTTTATTTTCATTACTAATTATTGTCTTTTACTGGAACAATGATGTTATGAGATAAACAATAAAAACACAATATATGTATGAACTACCTTTATTTATGATATAATGAAACTACATGCCCAGGCTTGTTCACTCTATTCTAAGCACAATGTATTATAATAAAACTCAAAACCAAAATGTTAATACAGGCAAAATTACAAAACAGTATGCAAAAATAGATATTTGAAGAAATTACAAAAAAAAACAGACTCTGCAAGAATTACTTCCATCATGACCCAAAGGGACAGGAATTCCTCAAGGCAACTAGGAAATGAGTTGTGAAGTTTTAAAGTGTTAGGGAATGGAATGGTTACAATAGTAAAGGTTTTGTAGACCCCTCTCCACAATAATGGCACTTAAAAACAGCTTTCTGTGCATCCATAAAATCTTTGGCAGGTGTTTTTTTTTTCTCTTTTCTTCTCTTAGCTTAACCATTCCACAATTTGCTAAACAATAGAGATTGAATGTATAACTACAAATGTAAAGATTTGAACAAAAGCTTTGCTATTACACAAACACGCCAGCCTACTACAATTCCAGCTAATAGTTTTTTTTGCATAAAACCCATCACAGAAGCTAGCTTGTGCTTTTAAATGTTCTCCCTTTTTAATAATACAGTCACTGGCAGTTCACAGCATTTATATCGTACCAAAAGCCAGACATATCAACATTTAGCTACCAAACAATACCAAATCACATAACAAAGCATCAAATGATGAATCCAATTTCTAAAAATTGCATCACCTCTGATGCTTCGTAATGGCCCCTTTTGAAATACACAACATACTAGAAGGTGAAAAAAAGGCAGTGAATTTTTTTATACCGCACAACCGGCAAATTTTGCTCCCTCCTTCCTCTCTGCACATGTTTCCGAACAAGAAAAGCATGGGGTAATATCTGTTGTAACACTGCCTACTTTGACAATCACACAAGAAAAAGGAGGCAAGTTTAAAAACATTGAAATACTAACAATGGATTTTTTATAAATTGAAAGGGCGTGTTTTTTAATCAAATTTCTTTTTCCGGTAGAAGCGGCTCAATGAATGACGAAAAGCTCTGTTCCTTGCTCGGAAGAGAAGAGGGGCTGGGTGGTTGGTCGTGCGTCCAACTAGCCTGAAGAAGCCGTCTCTTGCTCATCATTCTGATTGGCCATACGTTCTTTGTTCTGTCGCACCATCTCAGCTCGGCGTTCCTATAATAATGACATCAACATCAGAACTTACCCCTGATTGCTATAATCCAACCCAATTCAATGTAACTTCACATCTCCTGTTTGCCCAAGCATCTTACTATTTGTCTACTTCCAATCCCACACTTTGTCAAACTTCTGCGAGGATCACAATTTATTTCAAACAAGACTAAATATATGTATGTAAACAAACAGAATAATGACAAAATGTTTGGTATACATGCATTTCACAATAGTCCATCCAATTCTGTAAATGTAATTCCTTTACAGTTATGTCAAATCTTTACAAACATTTATTGATATACTATGAACATTATTGAAAAGGACTTTAAATAAGATACTTTAATTATCTTGACAAAAATCACTAAAATAAACCAAGAGAAAAATAATACAGTTAAATCAAATCAATGAGGAACCTGCAGGAAGAGAGAATGTTTAATGCATCTGGATTTGATAAAATATCACCATCTATTAAAAACTAAATAATATAAGCCACATAACCCATTACATGAGCCTTATTTTCCTATCAATCTATCTATCTTACCTCTCGGGAAGTTTATGTTAAGTTGAAAACACTCACATGTACGATGAATATGACTTCAATACTAGCTTAGTTAACATACCAGCAAAGGAAAATTTGTTCAAAAGAACTCAAGGCTCAAAGAGAAGTTCTGATTCAAATCCTAGGTCAGGTACAAAATTTTTCTCAGAAAATGCTTTCCGTGTAATTATTAATATATGAGTATATTGTAAATTTTTAAGGTACTGGTAGACTGTAACTGACTCCCAATTTTAGTGCATTTCTAATAGTCAATTTTTCACACTATTTGGAGGAGCTGGGTGCAATGTCAGAGAAAGACATGGCAGCATCTGTAAATTATTCCAGAGGATGCAATGGTGTATGGAACGTGCTGGAGAGTACTATGAAAAGATGCAATAGGTATGAAAATGTTATCATGGTCTATTGTTATACATAACAAAACTTATCTATTGACCATCATAAATTGGGGCAGGTAGGTCCATGTCCCAACATGAATTGAACGATGGGAGTCTAAGTCTCTAAGTAAAACATTAGTAAAATTATTACTGCTACTATGATAGACAATATTGTAACTGGGGCTATTGAACCCAACTGCATGGGTGAAAAGTCTTCACATATCCCTAAGGTGAACTAATATTCTCCAATCCTTCCCTAATAATTCATTTCCCTCAAATCAATTATACTCTCTTGATGTCAATTTTACTTTATTGAAAGATAATTCTATACTCTTTGCCCCAAATGGGAAATGTAAAACCCAGTGCCTATGATTGTCTCCACTCTTCTATAAGTAGATCTTTTTCCATTTTATATGTGGAAGCAAATGAAATAAAATAACACCTAGTAAATAAAAAATAATAAAGTTCTTATGTACAAAATCATGATTGTAAAGGTCTGAAGGTTCAATATTGAATGGACTTTGATTCAACAAATACAAACATACTTGAGCAAATAGAATACAAGTTATAAGTTACATGGAACTGAATTTACAGGTGGGCTGAACAAAAGACAACAAACAGCATGCATTCATGCAACAAAGGGAAGACATACGTGCTTGCGGATGTTCTCTAGCCTCTTTTCCAACTCCTTGACGCGGTTCTGACTAGCTATCTCCAGACGTTCTTGAAGACCTTTTCCAACTTTCTGCTCTATCTCCTTTGCATGATTTTCAATCGTCTGCCGAACCTCTGCTAGCTTTTCATTGTTCTGTTTACAATAATTTCATGCAACTCAAATTCAACTACTGTGCTTAATGTACATTCCACAGTAATCAACAACAAATTTACTCAATTACATGTCTTTTTAATCAATTTCTCATATTCTACCACAAATTCATTATTGGCAACTTAATTACCTTATAATTACTAACAGCACACAACAACAAAAAAGAATTACTCGCAGACTCAAAATGTATCAATAACTATGTTTTCGGAGTCGCAGAAGACGAAAATGATATTAGTTTTTTTCCAATCACCTAACTGGAGTCAGATATTTCGACGACAACCTTTAGCAGAAGTGATCGTTTCCTTGAGAGTCGCAGGCGCTATTGTCTCTCAAACTGGTCACCCTTCTTTTTCTTTTGTGCAGTTTTATTACTCTTAGGGATTGTTAAACCCTCAGGAATACACAGGTATACAAAATTTCCTGATTGCCACTGTCAAATACGCGAAGTAATGGCTTGTAATACCTCGTTCTGTGCAGTTCGTCTTACATTACATCATTGTGATTGTGAAGTGTCGATATATGCATTATTGTGTATCATTATAAAGAAACTGAATTAAAACAATCTACTATAATATATTTTAATACGTAAGTTTTAGTGTTTTTATAATTTTGCAATGTCTCGCTGCTGATAGAATTCTCCTAATTTATTTTGTTATGTATGTGGAGAGTATTGTACAAAATCTCAGCGCAGAACTAGTTATAAAGACGTAGAATTTATATTTCGGGAACTATGGTAAATTTAGAGATACTGATAAATATTGGGCCCCCAATTTTTGCTGTACGAACTGCCAAAGGATTTTAATACGGTGGTTAAAAGTTTTGCATTAGTGCATGCCATTTGCCATTCCAATGTTGTGGAGGGAACCTACGGACCACATCACTGACTTATTTCTGTATGGTCAATATATCTGGTTTCACTTTAAAAAATAAGCATTCTCTTCAGTATCCAAATTTGCGGTCAGCCATGCGACCTGTAAACATAGTGATTCTTCACCGAACTTAGGTGACGTCTGTGATGAACGTGGCAAAAGGTTCCACGAAGACATTTTAGAAATGGAAAGGTGTTATAAAGGGAAATCAATGACCAACATGCTTGCTGATTATTGCTGGCAACTTATCACAGACATTTCGGAGCCATCTTATCGGCTTAAGTCATCCAGGAAGAAGTTTTGAAAGGTGAGACTTTTGCTACAATTTAAACATGTGTTGTAACGTAACTACTTACTTATCCTTCTTAGAAAAAAATATATTAACTTTTTGGATTTTATACGATTTGGTTTTACATAGATCAATTGCTTCTAGCAATATTATTGAAAAAAAAATTGGAACTAAGTGCAGATAAGCAATAATATGCAAAATATAACGAAAAAAATTCAACACGTCCTCGCAAAAAACTATTAGGTGATAGAGAAAAACGGACTTCAAATTCGAAATCAGCGCATGCCAATTAACTAAAATCACCTATTTTCATTTCTGCAAGCGACAAAAAATTCAAATTTGTTGTTGTGTGTAGTATCTTATTTTCTGATAAATATCACAGTTCAAAAATAGGCACCACATGGCTAACATATCTTCTTCAGACACCTTTTAGGTCAAGTTGATTTATGTGCCATAAATCTATGACACTTCTCTTAAAAAAAAACACATTTTCAAATGTCTCACCTCAAAAAATCCATTGGCATCACCTGGATCTGAACGCACAAAGCTCAGATCCAGAGAACAGCCAGCCACTAATGATTGAAATAGTGATATCATTAAGTAACTGCTAAAGGTAAATTACAAAAATTTCAACACATTTGGCCGCCACAAGATCTGAATGGATATATTCTAAATTTAATAACCTGTACCATCAAATTTCTATAAGATAACCTCACACTCAGGACACCAGCATCTTCTTTTTTATTACCAACCTTAAATACTGTTTTATTAACTATTTCATTGCAAGTAGGATCCCCTAGAGAAGAGACATTTTAATTGCTGTATGGTTTTTGCATGCCCAGAAATTGCATTTAAATAATGATAAGTTGAAATAGTAAAACTTGTATTCAAGATATCAGTCATCTTCAACAAATTAAAATCCAATTAAAATAGTGTAGGCTCTTCAGAACTTGGTCTATCTTCAGCATCTGATTAGGTACTAACTGCTTCAATGAGCAAATTGTATAGAATGTTGAGGTGGTTAGGTGTGTTCTTGTTAAACAAGTTTTTGTTTCTCACTTTTTTCAATATTTTGATTTCTTCAAGGATATTTTATGGTTATTATACACTCTACATATAATTGAAAGTGTGTCGTCGATGGTCTTAAATTGATGACCTGCATTTATGATGAATTTTGAAAAAACTTTTTCCCTCCTTGAATTTAAATTCCTTAAAATGTTTGTTGAATCTTATATTAAAATTTCTGGTGGTTCTGCTAATAGGTTTTAACTTCTTATGCAATAATCTCAACAGTAGTTCAGAATGAATTTTAAATATGTGGAATGATAGATTTACTTCCTTCCCCATATACTGTAAATCCAAAACTTGTGATAATGATCTTGTGCTGTTTAATTATAATTTGATATCGTGGTGTGTATTTGTTTATTATAAAGTGAGGTGAAATATAAACATATCAAAGTCAAAATCCTAACATGCCTCCTTTCATTAAACTAGTTTAACTATCAACATTATCTGGTAGGCCTATATTATGGCATCTCTTAACTCAAATTCCAAAATGACATTTCAAATAACATACCAGAAATATTTATAGTAATGATTTTCTTTTCTCCTGAAAACCTGGCAAAATACAATTATGTCACGGATATGGAGCATAATTTATAAATTTTATTAAATATTATTATTTAGACAATATAAGATTCCATAAGAACAATAGTGATAAGAGGTATGTAAATATACAGTATACCAATAATTCTAAATATAAAAATTGGAAATAGCAAATCATCATTTTGCATAATCCAGGGCCTCATAACAAATGACCCGTCTTCTTTGGACATGTTTCAATTCAAGGAAGTAACATTGAGTGTTTATTATCTAAAATAAACACTCATAGTGTTAATTCCTTGAAATATTTAACAGCTTGGTATACTCACATTTTAGAAAATATGCACTACTCACCTCATATTTGTACGCTGCTTTTTTGCAAATATCAGGTGAGTAGTGCATATCTAACTCATTATCTATTCTAACCTGTGTCTATTTTGTTAGTGTTTCGGATTGTTTCATTACCACATTTTGAGAGAGCATTTTATTGTTTCACATTTTTTTATAGGACAGTGGCTGTATTGAATTATATTTCAGTAGATGGGAACTGTTTGTAACCAAAATATAGAGAAAAAAATGTACAATTTGGTACGGTATATCTAAAAATAGTTATTAAAAATTTAAAAATACAAAATAAAAGTAATAAAATAATGATAATTATTTAAATTTTGTTTGTTTAGTAGTTTTAATTAAATTCAGTTATGTTACAAGGATAACTGTAACATGAAACTCAGTTTTTAACTTCCCCTGAGAAAAATGCTGCATTCTAATATTTTTCTCACCCCCTCCCCAAAAAAATCCATCAATCTAGGTGTGGACTGAACCCAGGACTCTCAAATTCTGAGGCAGATACATTGTTCTAAGACCACCAACACACTAAGAAAAATATGTATGTGATTTTTTATAATAAGTACTACCCAAGCAGAAACTGTTGGATATATAAAGGTTTTACATGACATTCACAAGAAATGTGAATAGAGTATGAGGGACAAATAGTGTTGAGAATTTTGGTATTTCACACATTTTCCAACTCTTCAAAAGTTTTCCCAAGCAACTTCTATCTAAACTTAGGAACATGAAAATTGAACACAGTATGGATTTTTGTAAGAATTAACTTAAGTTGCCAATAACACAATTACAAAGGATTTGTAAAAATATACCATAAATCACCCTTCAATATATTAGGAATTACTAAGACTGCCAAAACCACCAGAGTTATTGGAATAAGAACAGAATAAGAATTAATAAAACCCAATGCCAAACAGAAACAAACAAAACACAAGAAAAATGCAAAGTAATACAAGAAGGAATTATGTTCCATAAAAAAGATCAGGTATCAGTAGGGCCACATTCCAAATGTTTATAACATTTTATCTTATCCATGCAGTATGTATACATGTAAACCAAACAATTATTCTGTTAATGTACAATATTTACTGATCCTACAGGTTACAAAGCTCTTATTATTTTGAACAATATTTTATTAAATATTTAAATTATGATGCATCCATCATATTTTGTTAAATGATCAACTTTAATATCTTCATTTTAACATGTACTAATCCTTGAAAAACTGTCTACAAATAGATTGCAATCCATCTCTTCTGGGAATATCCCGACAATATTTTCCCATTTGGTACGAAGGGTGTTCAATAAGGACTGGGCACTAATGGTAATATAATAACTAATTATCAAAGATTACTCATACCAACTTTTGTCTCCCTCAAAATATTTCCTTCCAAAGCAATGGACTTGCCCACCTCACTTGCCATTCCTGGAAGACATGCAGGAAGCCATTCCTTGACTTCCTCTTCAAGATCATTCCTAAAGCTTGTAATGCTTTGGTCTTGTCAAATCAATGTACCAATTGATCCAGGACTTCTTGTAGTAAACTGCAATGACTCTAGTGTATCCTGGAACTGTGTGAGTGTACCTAGTCCACTGGTAATAAAAAAAGTGATGACCATGGCCTTATTGGCACTCATGCCTTTTATGGTGTTGGTTGACCATAATGGACTCATTCTGTGCTGCTCTGGGTCATAACAATATGCCCCTGTTTTGTTGTCAGCACTGAGCATTTGCATCATCAACACATTGTTTCCAATAGAGGCACACATTGATGTGAGCCTGCTTTTGCAGCAGAGTAAGTAGTCATAGTATTCATCATGCACACATCCTAGAAATGTGCAAATTTTTAAATTATGCAAGTGCTTCCAAATTATATGCTAAGAATCCATGCAAGCTGTCTCATTACGAATAATGACACCTGCCATGTTTATTGTCGTTTCTTATTGCAGTAACAGATGCACCTTTTCCTTGTAATTCAGTGCTTTCCTGGCCATTTTTGAAAGCATGATGCCAATAGAAACATGCTCAATGAGATATTTTGGAGTCCCCATAAACTCTCTTCAGATTGTTGTAGGTTGCAGTAGAGTTTAAGAGAATCCAAAACTACACTGCATAATGCTGCAAAAATCAGCCATTACAATGTTTAGAAGTGATTATGAAAGGAGGAGGTTTATGACTCAAGGAGGTTATCACTGTGAAAATTCCAGTGATTAATAAGTAGAGTATGTAGTTGCTTTGCATGCAGACAGATGTCACAAGCAATCACTTAATGGAAGAAGAAAAAAAAAATTCAATGTCAGTCTTTATTGAATACCCTCATAATTTAATTCTTGGCCATGGGATCTAAACTCTGGGTACTCAGTTGAAATGCTGTAGTCATTTAATTATATTTTATTATTTAATTAAATTTACAGTGGGAGGAAACACTATGAAGTATTTATATTAATAAATGAGTTGGAGAAAATGTTTTAACATCTCACCTCACAAAGTTGCGTGTCTTCACGATACCGATTTCAAAAGTATAGTATTACTTCCATCTTCAGTCAAATTCCAACTGTTGAAATTTTGTCGTTAACATCATCTTCTGAACTGCCATCTGGTGTAGATTTTATGAACTTGGAGATTAAATTATTCCCGTCGGGGATATTGAAATTCATTGCTTTATATTTATTCTTCTGAATGTATATCTTTTCCCAACTTGTTAATTCTAAAGGTTTCTCCAAATGTTTCAAAAGTTCAGTGTCTTTTCCGATTTTATGATTTTCTAGCAAACTATGAGCTGCAATTGCCAATTTTTAATATATCTAAGGGGTTCTTTTGTACGAATTTCTAAATTCTTTTTAGTTTTTCCTGTATGTACTTTACTGCAGTCATTGCAACTGATTTCGTAAATTCCAGATTTTTTACTATCTGGGACATTAACTTTCTTATTGGTTACTAGTAGATTATCCAGGCTAAATTTGTTAATCGGTGCTAATGTAATATCAAATTTGTTAAAAATTGTATCGTATCGTGAAGACACGCAACTTTGTGAGGTGAGATGTTAAAACATTTTCTCCAACTCATTTATTATATTTTATTATGTTTATTAATAATGGCTATAAACAATTATGGAAATTAATACTAGATACTGATAAGCATCAATAAAAGTTATAACCCCACACAGAGGACTTGAGACAGTGTGCTAATAAGTTGAATTTTTCAAGTTATCATCAAATGAAAAATTAAAAGTTTAAGCAGTTTCAAATGACAAATTAAAAGTTGTGATAAAATATACATAGACAAAAATAAATTAATGACAAAATTGTTCTCTTACCACTTTGTTTATACCATATAGCATTATACTCATAACTATATTAATGAAATATTTAAAAATTATAATTGTCAACGAAAAAACAAACTATGATTATTGTATTCCTTGTACAGAATAAGTCAGTTCTTGCAGTCAAGAGGAAATATAAATAAAACCAATGTAATATAATAAACAGAGATAACATATGGTAGGTATGTACTCAACAATATTGATGTATGATTGCAAATCTTGTAGAATTAATGAAATGCCAGGTAAATGAAGTCAAACTTAACCAAGATAAAAGATTCCAGTTAGTAAGATGAAAATTATACAATTAATGAAATTATTAGAAAGTAATACAAATATTTTAAAACTATTTGAAGATAATACATTGTATTTTAAATAATATTTGGGATACTGCAAATCCCACATTTTTTATTGTTTATTCTAAACTGAGTATTTATACTAAGATTTAAACTGTTCTTTTTCTTAAGATCTTCAGAATACATAATGTAGAAGTGAAAGTTTTTACTATTAAGGCAAATAATTATCTCCTTTTCTAATGATTTCATTGTTATAGCTTAATTGTTACAAGTAAAATGTTGCAGACAGGAGAGAAACAATGCACTAAGAGCAAATCTCATATCTCATGTTACATTCCAGTTATCATTAAAATATTATTTTTAACTCTCCTCAACAAAACAAAATTTTCAATTTTTTTTTTTACATAAGAAATGTATTTCATTGATCATGAATGAGCAATGAATTCAAAACTTTTGGGCATTTTTTCTGACCTACTCCAAGACCACTCTACACAAATTAAAATTATATATTTATGACAAGCAGCCATACCATAGTTGGTTAAAGCAATATACTACAAGGAGAAGGTTGGAGATTTGAGTATCAATGGGGTCAACTCATCCTTTAATAGAAATGAGTATCAAATGTTTGTTCTGACGGTAAAGCTGCTGACTAGAAAGGTGGGACCCTCAACCTCCTGTTACCACAAGTTTTTAATGTTAAAACCTCACAGAAAGTAGCTCCAAAATATTTCTGCTGAGAGTACTTTATTAAAATATATTGGCTGAGGAAAAAAAAAAGTGATTATTTATTGCTCTTGTCTTGAGGTAGCATGTTGCCTTGTCATGCAGCGGGCCCAGGGTGATTCCCGGTCAGGACAAGTTTCCTGGGCGAGTTTTTATTCAGGGTTTTTCCTCACCTATAAGACAAATGTCAGGAAGCTTAGGGCCCAACGGTCCCCAAAAATCATCAATCCATCATCATCATCCGTCAACGGTGTGGAAAGAAACGGGAAGCTACCACACCTATAATTCCCTAATAAAGCTGCAAAGCATAGCATGTCCTCGGGCAGAATTACCATGAAACTGAATATACATATAGTAAAGAGGCCAGTGGAGAGAAAAAAAACCTTAATACAATTGACTTAGGCTTTCACGGCCGGAGTTATTATGATGATCTTGAAGTATTCACACCTCCAGACAGTATTCACAGCCAATGGATACACCAGAAAAGAAATCAACAAAGCTAATCACCCCAGACGATACAACAGCTACAGTAGCAAGGAATCAGAAGAAAAAACTTCAACTAGGGTATTTTTTACCGTTCATTAAGAATGTAACGGACTGCATTGGAAAACTACTAAGGAAATAAGACATAAAACAATATCCAGGCCTATCAAGAACCTCCTCAGACCTATAAAGGATCAACCATACAGCAGACATATACAAGATACCATGCAATTGTGGCAAAGACTATGTAGGCACCACCAAGTGCAACATCACAACCAGACTAAAGGAACATAAAAGACACAGCCATCTTAAACAAATGGATAAGTCGGCAGTAGCAGAACACACTTTACTTGATGGCCTCATAGTACAATACCAGAATACATACATATTATCAAACTGCACACACTATTTTACCCGTCTACAAAGAGAAGTCATCGAGATATACAAACATAAAAACAGTTTTAATAGAAAAGAAGAATCATTAAAAGTCAAGAAAGTACGGATAGCAGCTCTAAAAAATGCAAAATGCAAACCTCTACAAGAACATCATACAGCAACCTCATTGGTGCAATGGAAGTCCCTACTGCTAATCAATCAGAAGGGAGATATAACTTATGAAGGAATGGATTGTGCAGAGAACACATCACGGTGAATGGTATTAATAGGACAGGCAGTGGACAAAATTGCCAGCCTCAAGACAATCCTTTAGGATGCTGGATGCAATCTCTGGCAAAACGTCGGGGAACTTTCAAGCCTCAAGACCATGGCCTACAGCCCGGAAATCTTCTTCAAGATCATCTTAATACAATATTTTTATTATTAATTTGAAACTTCTAACTGAAGGACAAATTATATTTGAAGAGAAAAAATTATATGCTCAGACCGGGGTTTGAACCCAGGACCTTCGGCTTTCTAGGCCAATGCTCCACAACTGAGCTACCTGAGCATTCTAATCTAAATGCAAATTTTTCTCTTATACATTGTTAATTCCCAAGCACTGAATGCTACGAACATTTGCTCGATTACGCAAATGGCGGCTTCTTATTTTAAGAAGGCATTTATTGGAAATTTAAACACTAATTTATAAACCTGGTAAGGCTTCTTTCAATGTTTTTATAATTAATTTAATACTTTTCACTGAAGGACAAATTATATTTGAAAGAAAAATTATACACTCAAAGCAGGGTTTGAACCCAGGGAGAAATATTAAATCAATAATAAAAACATTGAAAGAAGCCCTACTGGCTTTATAAAGTAGTGTTTATATTCCCAATAAATGTCTTCTTAAAATAAGAAGCCACCATTTGTGTAATCAAGCAAATACTCATAGCATTTGGCACTTGGGAATTAACAATGTATAAGAGAAAAATGTATGTTTAGATTGGAGTGCTCAGGCAGCTCAGTGGTAGAGAATTGGCCTAAAAAGCAAAAGGTCCTGGGTTCAAAAAACCCAGTTTGAGCACATAATTTTTCTCTTCAAATATAAACTTTAGTACTTTTGTCACCTGATTCTCCTAAATTAAAGTACATCCTGCAGTGGAGCTGAGAGGTTCAAAGGCAACATCCCTTGGCACAGAATTACAAGACTTGTGCTGGTTTCAGTCCCAATGTAGGAAGAAGGAATTTTGGTCAGCATGGGCAAAAACCCATCCAGCTTCATAAGGAATTTGATCCAGGTTGAGAAAACCAGCAATAACACCTGGGGACCTGATATGCTCACCACACTTCACCCCTATACTGACTGCATGATTGTCCATCTCTGTCATTAATACATGTGGATGCGAGGCCAACAGACACCTCATTAGCCAATGGTCTTCTAGGCCTATCATGCAATGGAGTTTGTATTGAAGTATATTTAAAATTCTGAAGTATATTTAAAATTCTCTATCATAATAATATACGAACCTAAATAAAAATGTCTTCCACTCTCATGCAAAGAATTTTGTTTTGTATATAACACAGCAATAAAGTAAAGGAACAAAGGTATATTGTCAAACTTCAGTGGAAATTTTCATTATTGTATTAAAACTGCCACTGCCAACATAACCTGAATCATAATTACACAGCTTAAAAAAAAGAAAAAAGACATCAGAGAATTATATTACGGAATAAGGATAGAAATGAAGAGTTTCAGACTAGAACAAACATAATTAGGAATGAAAGTGGGGATATGTTTGGGAGTAAATTATATAGATGGAAAAATTATTTTAACCTTTAAACGCCCAGGAGCCCATATGCTGGGTTTTAAATTGTACGTCCAGTCTGCCAGCAGACCCAGCGTATGGGTTCTGAGCAGGCGGACCTGTTTGGTTGCTTGAAATTATACTGGATAATACTACTTTTGTAACATACCTTTTTTCAGGGTTATCAGATGCTTGGCAACATGATGTGAAGATAGCATTTGTTTATTAAATGTTTGTTTTTGTGTGATATGCCTCGAAACAATCACCAATTCACAAACCGACATCATACTTTTTACACTTCACTTACACACGTTTTCTGATTCCTCCTTCCCGAACACACACGACAAATTAGTCTTTGTAAAGCTACCGCCCAATGTTGACTAAAGTTAACTTCAAGTCACAAAATGTCTGTACTCATTATACTATGTCTACCAACCAGGGAGTCATCTACAGGGTGTTCTACCAGCCTGTTCCAAAAAGTCTGTGACAAGTCTAAGTCGGAAGTCTCTATGTGTTGTTTTGGCCCAATGTTGACTAAAGTTGACTTCAAATCACGAAATGTCTGTACTCAATATACTAGGTCTATCCAGGGAGTCGTCTACAGAGTGTTCTATCAGCCTGTTGCAAAACGTCTCTGACAAGTCTAATTCTGAAGTCTCTATCTGTTGTTTTGGCACCAATGAAGTCAGAAGAAGAAAACTGTATAGAATGGTCAAGTCTAACAAACGAAAAAATAATTTTTTGGTTGAGTAAACAAGCTATAACGGCTTGAGGACTCGACATGCTGACTACATGTCACCCATGCACTGGCTCGATGATCATCTACCTTTGTGATTGACACATGTGAGTGTGAGGCCAGCAGCTGGATGGTAGGCTAAGGGCCTTCTAGGCCTGTCGCACCATGGAATTATTATTATTATTTTTAGATTATTAGGCATCCCTTTTTTCTTAGGTCTTACTATGCCACAACACGTCATTTCACATTAGAATAATTACTCCAAGAAAAAGGTACATTTCTTATTCTGTCACATCAGGGGGAAGAGTACAGTTTTCTTCGCTGTCAATTCTAGTTTCACGAACCCAAGGCCTGACAAAAGTCAGGTGTCTCACAGCTATAAGTGTCAGTTGATTGTAGCTTGTGATTGTCATTGATATTGTTTTCGTCATGTCACAATCCGAGAATGCCTTGTATTTCAGCGGAACGTAGTGAATTTGTACTAGACATATTGTAAACTTCACTCAGAGTCACAAAACTGTGAATGAATAAGGGCTGTGGGTGGAATGTGACCTGCTTTTTTTTTCAAAACTTTCCTGCTTAGGGGGAAAACTGACTGGATGCAATAATAAACAAAAGAATGAATGAGGGTTAGAACATACCTAAATCTATATATAGTTTTTCACTTCTAACCTGATTCACAACACTCTAAAGTCCCTAAAGTTATTTGGTAACTATCGTGAATTTAAAAATTATCTCTATGGTATAAAATATAACTATGGGTTTTTGCCGTGAATACCACTGATTTTACAATAATATTTAACACTTTAAACGTTGTTTGGTGTTTGTGACCCCCACAGATTTTAAAATATGAGTTAATAAAATCAGCAAAGTTATAGTCAAAAGCCAAAGAGTTTAAAAGCTAGGTGGACATTTAAACATGGGCAGCCTGCTGCTACCTGGCCATTTAAACTTGGGCGCTTAAAGGTTAAACAACTATTAAATGAACATGCAGAACAGGATACTGATGAGGATGAGTTGCAGACAACAGACATATTAGTCACAGAGACAAGCACATTAGAGTTGAAATGGCAATCGAAAAATTGAAGATGTAAAAAGCATCAGGTTCAGATGAGGTCTCAGCACAATCTTACAAAATCAGGACAAGAAAATTGATGGACAAGATACATAAGTTGTTTATAACCTGTTTTCTCTAAAGAAGAAAAGATCCCACCACTATTTTCAAACTGTACAACTTCGCCCTTCTTAGGTGCGGTTTTGTGATAGGATATTTCACAATCCTCCTTATAAACATCATTGGCTTTCCCTTTCTCTGTGTTGAAACGAGTTGGTAGGATCCTTCCTTAGCAGGCAGAGAGAGAGAGAGAGAGAGTAAAACTACTGTAGTGTCATTTGGGAAACGGAGACACTTCCAAATGAATGAAAACATTATATATATACACACACTAGAAGTACCGCCCATGCGTTGCTGTGGCTAAGGTATACATTAAAAATATAAATTAAGTTGCTGTCTTTCAGCCAGATTACTTAAAACTAATACTTCCACACGAAATGAATAATATTGAAAATAAAATAAACACTGAACACACTTAAATTATGAAATAATCAATATTTGTAATTCAATTGGAATTTGCGGTTGCAACAAAAAGCACAGCCATCTGGATCTCTCTTTGCTAAATAATAAACGAATTACCTTATCAAATTACCTTACACCGCCATCTGTTAGAATCGTATGGAACTCACAGATAATTATTACTCTTTGTTAAATAATAAACAAATAATTTGCAATAAAAAAATAATGCAACCATAAATTTAGTTACAAACAAACTACCCTAAGTCTCAAGTTGGATCAAACTGCACACAGTGTGCAAAATTTTATTAAAATCGGTTCAGTAGTTTAGGATTCCATCGTGGACAAACAATGTGACAAATTTTAATATATTAAGATATATTATTTTCATTCATTTGGAAGTGCCTGTGTTTCCCAAACCACACTATAGTATTTTTTTTATATTAAAGGAGATAAAATTGATTGTAACACCTGCAGGGGTATCTCAATACTTTCAACCCCATACAAAATTATAAACAAAAATATTAGTAATTAGTAGAGACCAGATTATATGCAATGTAACAAGCTCAAAATATGCATGAAAAAGTCAATATATGCAATACCAAATAATATGTTTGATAGTAAGGTTGTGTCTTCGATCATTCAATGTGTGTTTATAAACAGAAAATCACCGTTCTACATCAGCTGAAGTAACTGGACAGTATTTGAATTTGGGTGCTATTTTGGCACTTACTATTTCTGGCAAAAGCTCGTCCGTACCATTTATAAAACTATTAATTAGACACAAAGGTTCAAAGTCAGGGTTATCGTTCAAAATGTTTTCAAACTTTTCCTAAGTTTGCTTGGAAATATCTCCGGCAATATGGAGCTCAGTTGACAGATTTTATCCATTAACTGAATAGAATCAATTAACTCCAAACCTTCAGTTTCAAGCTTTTTAATAGTTGCAGGCATATGGGAAAAATTAGTGCTAATCACAGCAATGTTTTTTTTAAATACTGGAATCGTTAAATGCTTCCTTGCACTGACAAACTGCCAAAGCCTCTGCACTATCGAAATCATTTACTACATTCTTGATTGTTGATTGTAAAACAACACAGATTCTTAAAATGTTATCACTAGTTTTTAGTTTAAAATATGCAATAACAGGAGAAAAAGGTCTAAATATGCAAATGGATATAATCTGGTCTCTAGTAATTAGTATCCAGACTTATTACCTACATTGATGACATATAATAGCCGATGATCAATGTGGATTATAAGAAATAGATCTAAAATAGATCATTAATGTAGTTTTAGAAGATATAGTCTACAAGGAAAATGACCACAATAAAGATGGATTAACCAAGTGAAGAAAAGTCTACAAGAGAGAGGATACGACTGGGAAGAACTAAAAAGAAGCAAAGCATGGGGAGATAGAGATGGTTGGAGGCATATTTGGAATTGTTCTTTCGAAAGAAGGACACGATAAGAAGATGATCATGAGTCTACAATCGATCAGATTTTAGTATAAGGTAGATTTGAGAGATAGATAGATAGATATATATATAGAGAGAGAGAGAGAAAAAAGGGGGGATCACT
This sequence comes from Diploptera punctata, assembly GCA_030220185.1. Lineage (NCBI taxonomy): Eukaryota > Metazoa > Arthropoda > Insecta > Blattodea > Blaberidae > Diploptera > Diploptera punctata. The sequence continues at coordinate 1,418,889 of JASPKZ010004946.1, forward strand.
ATACATAGACTTCAGAAAGGCATACAATTCAATTAAGAGGGAGAAATTGTGTACTAATATTTTCAAACTTACAGACTGAATAAATAAATATAGGAACGACTGGAAAGAACATATTGATAGAATGCCAGAAGGAAGATTTCCAAAATTATTGCAAAATTATAAACCACACGGAAGGAGAAATGTTGGACGCTCATACAGAAGATGGTCTGAACAATTTTAACAATTCTAGCTTTCATGATACCAGAACGAGCCAACAGGCTTAATCCCTGGATGATGATGAAATTGTGTAGTATCCTGCTGGACTACATATTTCCTAAAAGTTAAGACTTCAAAATAATTATTCCAAAACCGAAGTAAAATGAAGACTACATTTGAAGAGAAGTGTTATTTTTATTAATATTAAATTAATTAGACTTATCTGAATGTATCTTACTGGCACAAAGAGTAGGGTGCAGGTAGGCGAACAGTTTTTATATACTTTTGAAATGAACTATTGGTTACAGCAAAGAATTGTACTATCTCCTTTACTATTCAGTATTGTATTACAGCTTGCCATCAAATCTTAATAGGATAAAGAAGGCATAAAACTCTATGGTATTAATAATCTGCTGTTATATGCTATGATGTAATATTATTAGGCAAAAGGGCCAACTTGCATATCCTATAGAGTAATACTAAGAAATTGGGACTGGAAGTAAACATCAATAAAACTAAATATATGTTCACACATAGAAATACATTATATAATGGAAATGGACAGTTAATAACAAATGAGGGAAATTTTTTATTTAAAATACCTAGGAACAATAATTGCAAACAGGAATGAGATGCAGAAACAAATTTTAATTATACTCAATTCTGGAAACATGTGCTATTACCCAATATAGGGATCTTGTCATCTCAACTTCTCTAAAGAAAATATTAAACTAATTATATATAAAACACATTTTTCCAGTTATATTATATGGATGCAAAACATGAGCTCTTACTTTAAGGGGAGAGAAAAAATTACGAGTATTTGGAATAAAGTTCTTAGTAAAGTATTTGGGCTATATAGAAACAGAGTTATCTATATTATCTCTATGGGAACTGAAATGATACGAACAGTTAAAAGGTCATGAATGATGTGGGGAATAACATTAACCAAAATCTGAGGGAGGAAATTATACAGGGGATGATAGAAAAACATTAACTCAGTGTAAGGTTGTATGGAAAGCTTATGTCCATAGGGTCATGAACTTTTGGGTTCGAAACAGTCAATGATTTAGAATTAATTACAACTATAAAATATTAAAAATCCTGGTAATTATTCTAAAATCATAATGCTGACTTTATTTCAGCAATAGACTGTGTGTATCTCTCCTGTCCACAAGATGTCATGTTAGTACTACCAAGCTGGAAACCTGTAAATCATACTCACATGACTACGCAACTTCTCCAGCTGTTCCTGTTCCAGCTGCTCACGTCGTGACTGTGCCAGGTCCAGTTTGCTCTGAATCTGCGTCTCCAACTGGCTTACTTTCTCCTGTAGCCCTGTCCGCACTCGCTGCACCTGCTCCTCCTGTCCCCATACTCAACACTCAGTACAAACAAACATGCAGCCACTTTGCATCTATTTCACAAACTAGTGCTATTTCCTCAATATATACGAACAAGTAGATTTTTTCTTTAATATTTAAAGGAAGTGACGCTATGAGGTTAATTTTAATTAATATGAGTGGAATATTCATGACTCACCCCAGAATTGATAATGATGCATAACACATTGAAACATTGGTCTTCAAGAAATCTACAAATATGAGGCGAGTCGTGAATATTCCAACTCTTGTTAAATAAGAATATTTTTAACTTTTTTAAGAAGAATATTTTTGATCAATGCAGTCATATGTGACTTAACTAATTTTGTTTAAATCTGCAGTCTAAATACTGTATCCTTACATAATTTAAATACTTACAATTTTTTATAGGACAACAATTTAGAGTAAACCTATTCAAAGAAGGGATATTCATAGTGTCCCATGCCTCAGCCAAGCAGTTTATGGTACCATGCCTTGGTTAAGAGCTAAAAGGCTTGTGCTTGTTCGAGTCCTCATGAGCGAAGACATTTTTTCATGGAATTTCAGCCAGTATGAAACCAGTGCCCCTAGCATCGTGAGTAATTTGGAATAGCTGCAATAAGTAGCAACTCCAGGTTGAAAAAAAGAGCTCTAATGGATGAAGTGCCAACATGTAGAAAACATGTGACCACAATATTGACTCATCCACCTCTATGATTAACACACGCAGATGTGAACCCAGCAGCCAACTGATATGCCAAGGACCTTCAAAACCTATCACGCCAAGGAACTAATATGAGTATATTATAGATCAAATCATTAACTTGACTAATAGGATAATGATTAATTATGAATATATGGGAATAAGATAGTTAACAAGTTAATATTGTAAATTATAGAGACCTTTGACGAGGTTTGTTGAGTTTACAGTCACATGATGGGTGTTATGTGCAACAGCCTACCATTACAGTGCGAAGATTATGATAATTAAGAAAGGTTATATTTCAATATTAACCCATTACTTGAGGCAATTTCAATAAAATATTACTACATATTTTATAACCTAAATAAAAATTCTAGTGATTTGTTACAGCATTGCATCAAGTGTGTAAAAAATATTTATCAATGTAATGATGAATTGTTTATTTCCTGCTGTGCAAATAATTAGGCTTATTCTTAAATTAATGAGTCATTTTTACATCTTACCTCATATTTCACGTTTTCTTTAAACACGGGAACTAGTTTTCAAGAGAAACATCCCTCAACAACGTTGCCATCTGGTGTTGATTTGATGAACTTTGAGATCAGGTCACGATCATTAGGAATCTCGAAATTCATGGATCTAAATTTGTTCTTCTGAATATATATCTTCTCCCAAATTGTCAATTCTAAAAGTTTTTCCAAATGTTTTAAAAGTAGGGCTTCTTTTTCAATTTTATGATTCTCCAACAAACTATGTGCTGCTATAGCCGATTTTTCAATTTCACCATTTTTAATATTTCTAAAATGTTCCTGTGTGCGAGTGTCCAAATACCTTTTTGTTTTTACAATGTATACTTTCTTACAATCATTACAATTAATTTGATAAATTCCAGATTTTTTGCTATCTGGGGTGTTAAATTTCTTATTGGTTATTAATAGATTACCAAGGCTAAATTCATTTATCGGTGCCAATGTAATATTGAATTTCTTGAACATTTTTTTAAATTTGTTATGTATTTCAGGATAAGTAATTTTCTTAAATTGTTTTCCTTTCTTTGACTCAGATTACAAGGTAGTGTATTCTTTTAATCTTTTTTGTTGTCCGAATTTCTTTAATTTATTTATGATTATCTCTTTTCCAAAACTATTTAAATTGGCTATGTTCAAAATGTGATTGTATTCTTTCTTAAAATCTTCTTCATTTAATGGAACATTTAATAATCCATGTATTAAACTGCTGAAAATTGCATGTTTATGTGCAATATGATTGAAACCTGAAGACTTTATATAATTGTCAGTACGAGTATCCTTCCTATATATATTGAATTCAATTTTAACTTGTAGTTTATTCCTTATCATGTAAAGGTCCAAAAATGGGATTTTGCTATTTATTTATTTTTAGTATTTTGATAAAAAATTTTACTTACATCATGCTTTACATGATAAGGAATGAACTACAAGGAAAAATTAAATTCAATATATCGTTGCTTAAGAAACAATACCACGTAACTGACACTTTTGGGGAAATTGACATTTTTATACTGTTAGCACCACTGAAGAAGTGCACTCAGTTCAAACATAGGTTAGGATGACATTTTGTACCATGATCTCGTTAAACTTATAGATACAACGGTTTCAATCCATAGGTACTAAGGAGAAAAATGAACAGTTTTTTGTTTCTCGTGTAAAATTTGTATTTTGTTAGTTACGTGGTATTGTTTCTTAAGCGACGATATATAGGAAGGACACTCATACAGACAATTATATAAAGTCTTCCTCTTGTTCTTCTCCCGTCCATTGGTCTATCTTCTTTAGCTCTTTTTGCAAGTCAGTTTTCTTCCATTCTTTCTATATGACCCTTCCAATATTTTCGTCTATCTATAATAAATTTGGTTATGTCTTGAATATGACATTTGTCCCTAATTTCTATGTTGTGTATTTTATCAAATAATGTTTTCCCCTGAATAGTTCTTAAGATTTTCATTTCACATGTGCTTATTATTTGTTTAGTTTTTGTTGTATCAGCCCTAGTTTCTGCTACATATATAACTGGTCGAACTATCAGAGAAGTAAATATCAGTAAAACTAAATATATGGTCACATGTAGAAATACATTATATAATAGAAATGGACAGCTAATTACAAATGAGGGAAATTTTGAGGAAGTGGCTGAATTCAAATACCTAAGAATAATAATCACAAATAGGAATGAGATGCACAAAGAAATTAAACATAGGTTCAATTCTGGAAATGTGTGCTATTATGCATTACAGGGACTCTTGACGCCCCAATCTGCTTTCAAAAAACTTTAAACTGAAAATATATAAAACTATTATTCTACCAGTTATATTATATGGATGCGAAACATAGACCCTTACTTTAAGGGAGGAAAGGAGATTATGTGTATTTGAGAATAAAGTTCTTAGGAAAATTTTTGGACCAAAGACAGATGAACAGACAGGTGAATGGAGAAGACTCCATAACAATGAACTAAATGGTCTTTATAGGAAACCAGATATAATAAGAACAGTTAAGTCTCATAGAATGCGATGGGCAGTACATGTGGCACGTATAGGGAATGAAAGATGTGAATGGAAACTTCTTGTAGGAAAACTAGAGGGAAAATGCTCAGTTGGTAGACTGAGTATGAGGTGGGAGAATAACATTAACTATGATTTGAGAGAAGTAGATTATACAGGGAATGATTGGAAAGCATTAGCTCAGGATAAGGATATATGGAGAACTTATGTCTGCAAGGCCATGAATCTACAGGTTCGATAGTGCCAGTGAGTAAGTAAGTAATACTTGTAATTAATATTTAATTTTAGGAAGTGATACTTTGAGGTTTTTTAATTATATTATTTTTAGTCTGATCATCTTACCTCGATATTAATGTTGACTTGTTCGTTAACATGTTTCAAAACAATTCTGTTTTATCGCCAGCTTGTCTAGACTGGTTTGATTTATGCTGCATTATGTTGCACACCCTGGATGTCGATGTCAGCTCCATCCTGTGGTTGGCCAAAGAACCTCCAAAGAAGGTCACGCTCCATCGGTATTTCAAAATTCATAACTCTGTTTTTGTTCTTCTGAATATAGATTTTTTCCCAAATAGTCAGCTCTTTTGTATTTTCTAACTGTTTTAATAATTTAGTGCCTGAATTTATATTACGTTTTTCAGACCAAACATGAGCAGCAACTGCAGCTTTTTCTATTTCCCTACTTTCAATATTTCTTATGTGTTCTTTGGTTCCAATTTTTAGGTTTATTTTTGTTTTTCACATATATATATATATCTTCTTCTTCTTCACTTCCTGGTTTAGGCAAGAGTTGCCTGTTCCATCTTCACTAATAGATCTAAGACCATCTCTTCCGAGGACGTCCGACATCTCTTCTTTCTCTTGGAAAATAATGGAAGATTTTATTTGGTAATCTTCTTTCTTCCATTCTTTCTACATGTTCTTTCCACTGTATCTTGTTGTTAAATATCTTTTCTTTTATGGAGTAGATCTGCAGTTCTTCAAGGATATCCTAGTTTCTTATCTGGTCCATTCTAGTGCAGCCTTTTACTCTTCTTAAAAATTTCATCTCGGGTGCTTGGATTTTACTTTCTTGTTTGGTAGTGGTAATCCAAGATTCACTCCCATACAAAAGGACAGGGACAAGCCATTGTTTAATAAAATTTTAATTTTGTTGTGGTTATGGGGCTTTATTATGTCAATGGTCTATTTATTGTACCACAAATAACTTGAAACTGATGTGTTTTGTGTTCAATATCTTTATCATACCCATAGCTGATGTCACATCCTAAATATTTAAAGTGGGATACTTGTTCAATAATTTCGTCTGTAATTACTATATTTGCACGCAGAGTATTTCTTCCACATATATATATCTCTTTTCACAACCCATGCATTCAATTTGATATATTCCTGACATTTTATTTTTATCAGTTTTTTTCATTTTTGTTGGTTTTTATTAGTTTATTTAAACTGATAAAAATAAAATGTCAGGAATATATCAAATTGAATGCATGGGTTGTGAAAAGATATATATATAGGAAAAACAAAAAGAAACCTAAAAATTAGAACCAAAGAACACATAAGAAATATTAAAAATGGGGAAATAGAAAAATCTGCAGTTGCTGCTCATGTTTGGTCTGAAAAAACATAATATAAATTCAGACACTAAATTATTAAAACAGTTAGAAAATACAAAAGAGCTGACTATTTGGGAAAAAATCTATATTCAGAAGAACAAAAACAGAGTTATGAATTTTGAAATACCGATGGAGCGTGACCTTCTTTGGCCAACCACAGAATGGAGCTGACGATAAAACAGAATTGTTTCGAAACATGTCCAAGAACAAATCAGCGGAAAGGCTACTGTCTTTAACAGGGAGGAGACCCTTTAATTCCTTCCATCGAAGGCTTAAAGGAACCGACCTGGACAGTAGCCTAATGTCCAATTCCTCACCTTCTCGTGGTGCAGCTGTTAGTAATCATGCTTATGCATGATGAACGAAAGGGAAGGGCTACACACCAATAAACACTGGTCAGCTTGGTAAGTTTTTTTTTTGACCGAATTGGTATTACTTCTTCTTCCCATACCAATTCCCCCTTTCAAATTTTCTATTCAGTCTCCCTTGACTGACCTCTTGTTTCTTTCGACCCTGATGGTATTAGAGTATTCGAGGCCTAGGGGTTCATTTCTCCTTCCTTCCTATACCTACTTTCTCTCTATGGGTGACGTAACCACCACATGTGGTGCCTACTACTAAACGGTTACAACTAGTTTATTGTACTCCAATACAAACATGAAGCCTTGGAAAAAGAAATACAAATCCAGAGGTAAAATAGTCCCACATTCGGATCTCCGGATGGGGACCTTTCTTCAAGGAAATAAATATACCAAACCAATTAATTATTAATTAAGAACCTCATAATGTGTTTCCCAATTTTAACTTTGAATACCAAACCAAACTCGATCAAAATCCTCCAGTGGAATACTGGAGGACTATCACAAGATAAAAAGACTGAACTTACCAAAATGCTATCTGACCACCAAATTGATGTATTCACAATTCAAGAAGCAAATCTGACACAGGAACAGTTACAATATTACCACTTCAAGGATTTTACTGTTCACATACTTCCTAAAGGACGACAAATAAGTAGTGGTATTTTAGTTGGAATTCAAACACACATGACTTCGTCCGTTCAAATTATCAAAGAAATGGACAATGTAGACAAAATTGAAATAATTAAAATTAACATATGGATAAATAAATCTCAGTATAATATATATTCAATTTATAATCCACCAAATAACTCCCTTAATCTTGAACATATTAGAATAAACCCAAATACAATTATAATGGGAGATTTTAATGCTCATTCACGACGATGGGGCTATACCAATTCAAATAATGCTGGGAAAATTGTAGAAGACTTATTAAATTCAACACCCATAGAAATAATAAACAACAAAGAGGATCCTCCAACATATATACATTACTCTGGTTCAGGAACCAATCCTGACTTACTCTTTGTATCTTCTAATTTATACTCCAAAACCAAAAAAACAAATTGTAGAAGATCCTGGCTCAGGACATAGAGCCATCATTGCTACTATTCAACTGGGGAATAACAACTTACTTCCAATGCATCTTAAACCCAGGTGCAACTTCAAAAAAGCCAATTGGAAACTGTACACAGACAAACTGGAAACTGAATTTGAAAATCCTTTAAACGAATCACTTCAATCAGATCAAATTAACAAATCTATATGCGAAATAATATTAAAAACAGAAAAAAAATATATACCACGAGGAATAGTTAAAAACTACAAACCCTTCTGGAATTCAAAACTAGAAAGAATGAAAATAGACCGAGATCTTGCTAGAAATAAAGCAGAAAAAACAAAAGACCCAAAAGATGTACAAAATTGGAGAAAACTGTGCACACAATTCAAAAAAGAAATTAACAGTAATAAAAGAGAAAATTTTAATAACTTTCTCCAAAAAATGGATTATAAAAAAGATGGCCAGAAAGCATATAGATTTGTACACAATATACAAAATAAAAAAAGAACGACAAAAAACACCATTTATCCACAACAAACAAATTACAAATGAAAGTGAAATAGCCAACAAATTCAACAAACACTATGCTAACACCTATACTTTGTCCTTAGAGAACAAAAAGGAACAAAAAACAATAAAAGAGAATCTAAAAAATTACATAAAATCAACAAGCTGTACAAAAGATAATATTTTTAATAAGAATTTCAACATTAAAGAGTTAAACATAGCCATTAATAGTTTAAAATCAAATAAATCTCCAGGAGCAGATAATATACATGCAGAATTTCTCAAACACCTTTGCAATAAAGCCAAAACTCAATTACTCTCCCTTTATAATCTTTCTTGGAACACAAAAGTTCCTGATGATTGGAAAAAAGCTATTATAATACCTATTTTGAAAACAAAAAAATCAGCAAATAATTTTTCAAATTATCGCTCAATAGCACTAACTAGTGTAATTGTTAAAACTATGGAAAAAATGATTACAAATCGATTAAAATTCATCGGAGAACATATTGTTTAAACAACTCACCTCATAGGATTCATGCTTCCATGATATCGCGATTTCAAACATAGTCATGTTCATCGTCAGCCATAACTCCGACTGACGAAATTCTTCGGCCGTCAACTATTCTATTGTCGCCATGTTCAGTGCTGCCATCTATGGTTGAATTTATGAACTTCGAAATCAATGTAATTTCGTTAGGGATATCAAAATTCATTGATCTATTTTTGTTTTTCTGAATGTATATTTTTTCCCAAACTGTCAATTCCAAAGGTTTCTCTACTTGTTTTAAAAGTTTAGCTTCTCTTCCAATTTTATGATGTTCTAATAAACTATGTGCAGCAATTGCAGATTTTTCAATTTCACAATTTTTAATATTTCTGAAATGTTCTTTTGTCCGAATTTCCAAATTCCTTTTTGTTTTTCCTATATAAACTTTATTGCAATCTTCACAATTTATTTGATAAATTCCAGATTTCTTACTGTCTGGAACATTGTCTTTTTTATTGGTACCAATTTTATGAATTTTTGGTAATAAGATGAGACCTATAGTCAACAACATTGGTTCACCATGCTATTATTTATCTAAATGGCTGGTACAAAAATTTAATGAGTTTCCCAAATTTGACACTAAAAGTATTCAGAACTCTTTGGAATTGGTTGACAAATTGAAAAATATGAGTCTAGGACATGATGACAGATTGGTTTCATTTGATGTAATTTCATTGTTTCCTAGTATACCAGTTGAAAAAATGCTAAATTTTTTGAGGAAATGGTTAAGTTCTCTAAATATTAAAAATGAAATATTAGAGGAATATATAACTCTTACTAAGCTATGTGTCAGTAATTCTTATTTTACCTATAATGGAAAATTTTACCAACAGGTTTCGGGTTTGTCAATGGGTAATCCGCTCTCAACATCTTTTTAGCTGATTTGTTCATGAGTTACTTGGAGTGTCAAATCACTAAAGCATACCCATGGATGTTTAAGACTTGGTACAGATATGTGGATGATATTTTTGCAATAATAAATTCTAAAGATATTGAAGATGCTCTTAAATTATTGAACCTTCAGGATGAATCAGTAAAGTTTACCGTTGAATTAGAAAAAGAAAACAAAATTCCTTTTTTGGATTTATGTATAATTAGGAATGATCAAACATTGAAAATCGAATTTGATATATTTAGAAAAGGAACTCATACAGATAATTACATTAAATCATCAGGCTTCAATCACATTGCTCATAAGCATGCAATATTCAATAGCTTAATTTACAGATTGACAAATGTACCATTAAACGAAGAAAATTTCAATAAAGAGTTTAAACATATCTTAAACACTGCTAGATTAAATGGTTTTGATAAAGAATTAATTATAAATAAGTTGAAGAAATTCAAACACAAAAAAAGACTTAATGAATATACTACTCTACAAAATTGCAAAGAAAAGAAAAAATACAAGAAAATTACTTACCATCCTGAAATGCATAGGAAATTTCAAAAATTTTTTGACAAATACAACATTTCTTTGGCACCAATAAATAAATTTAGTCTGGGTAATCTTCTAAGTACCAATAAAAAAGTCAATGTTCCAGACAGTAAGAAATCTGGAATTTATCAAATAAATTGTGAAGATTGCAATAAAGTTTATATAGGAAAAACAAAAATGAATTTGGAAATTCGGACAAAAGAACATTTCAGAAATATTAAAAATTGTGAAATTGAAAAATCTGCAATTGCTGCACATAGTTTATTAGAACATCATAAAATTGGAAGAGAAGCTAAACTTTTAAAACAAGTAGAGAAACCTTTGGAATTGACAGTTTGGGAAAAAATATACATTCAGAAAAACAAAAATAGATCAATGAATTTTGATATCCCTAACGAAATTACATTGATTTCGAAGTTCATAAATTCAACCATAGATGGCAGCACTGAAGATGGCGACAATAGAATAGTTGACGGCCGAAGAATTTCGTCAGTCGGAGTTATGGCTGACAATGAACATGACTATGTTTGAAATCGCGATATCATGGAAGCATGAATCCTATGAGGTGAGTTGTTTAAACAATATGTTCTCCAATGAATTTTAATGATTATACCTCATAATGTTTACTTCCGAACATTAATTAAATATACAAATCGATTAAATTGGTATTTAGAAACCAATAATTTACTTTCACCCAATCAAGCTGGATTTAGAGAATTACAATCAACAAATTGTACACCTAACTCAAGATATTAAAGACAGTTTCAACAGAAAAGAAGACACTCTGGCAATGTTTATTGATTTCCAAGGAGCATATGACTATTTGGAGATATAAATTATTAGAAAAAATGCAGACTTTAGGCATTCAAGGAAATATGCTAATCTGGATCAGCAATTTTCTTATCCAACGGTTCATCGCTGCTAAGCATAATAATCACCTCTCTAAATACCAACAAACACATCGAGGTTTACCACAAGGTTCTGTACTCAGTACCACCCTCTTTAATATCTACATTAATGATCTACCTAAGCATATAGAAAAGCTCCAAACAAAAACTCTACTTTTTGCTGCTGATGTTGTAATATGGGTCTCCAAACCGAAAAACCAAAGTCAACAATTAATAACCATAGCCCAACAATCACTAATACAGTTAGAGAATTGGACATCCCAGAACTTAATGAAGATAAATATACAGAAGACAAATTATCAACTATTTACATTAAGAAAGAAACCACTACCCATCACTCTGAAATTGGAGGGTGAATTATTAACTCAAACACATGAAGCAAAATATTTAGGAATAACTCTGGACACAAAATTAACAAGGAAGAAACACACAGAGAATAGATGTACAAAGATAGAAACAAGGTTACCATTATTAAAATGATTAGCAGGGAAAAAGTGGGGTTGCAACACACAAACCCTAAACACCTTCTACCAAATGTACATAAAACCTGTACTTCATTATTGTGAAGAAATCCTAGTAACTACTAAAGTGGAAAAACTTAATAAATTGCAGAACCAAATCCTCCGCCTGATAACAGGAGCCATTAAAACAACACCAATCACTGCCATGCAAATCTTAACAAATAACCCAAACATAGCATTTGAAATTGAGAAAACAACAATCACACAATATGAAAAATTTTTAAGGCTACCCCATAATAACTGGGGGCACACCGTAGCGTAGTGGTTAAGGCACTGAGCTACAAGCCGGAGGGTCGAGGGTTCAAGTCCTGGTGGGGTCAGCATTTTTAAACTGACCAAAACCTTCTGGCAGCACTATGGCCCTGGGGTCGACTCAGCCTCTAACGGAAATGAGCACCAGGCGCTTGTTCTGGGGTAAAGGCGGCCGTCACGCAGGGCTGACAACCCGACTGACATCAAGTGCCGATTGCCTAGAAAAAGTGGGAGCCTTAACCTCCTACTACCCCAAGGGCCTCCGGGCCTGTTGTGGGATCACTTTACTTTCTTTACTTTACCCCATAATAACTGGACCCAAAGAAAACCACAAGTATGTTTAAAATCTCAGCAAAGCTTCTTAAGCATAGTACAAGAAATCAAACAGAAATTGCAACTTCCACATTCAAAAGAAAATATGCAGATATGAGAAACAACCCTCTAGAATTTTTGGAAATTGAATATAACCTTCATTTAACAGAAGACATCAAGAAATCTGAAACTCCCCCATATATTTTAAAACAAATGTCACTGGAAATAATAAATCTAAGATACCCTGCTCCTGAATGGATACATATTTTTACAGATGGCTCCAGCCTACCAAATGACGGTGGCACTGGTGCTGGTGCAGTATGTCCACTTTTTTCCTTTTATCGTAAACTAAACACAAATTCAACAAACTTTGATGGCGAAATTCTAGCAATTTTCTTAAGTTTACAAAATCTTTTATATCACATCCAAAAATTTACAAAAGTTGTAATTCTATGTGACTCCAAAGCAGCCATCCTCGCTATAACACGAGACAGAACACCCAAAAGCATCAAAATTATTGAATGTCACAAAATGATAAAAAAGTTATCCCGTCTACATAAAAAAGTTGTACTTCAATGTATTCCGGCCCATTGTGGAGTGACAGGCAATGAAATAGCCGATTTTCTGGCCAAGAAGGGTAGCAAAATTGTTTCAAACCCAACTTCTACTCCAGTTTCCTTTCACTCTATCAAAAGAATTATCTCAAATAAATATATCAATAAACTTAGAGAAGAATACAGCACAAAAAATATGGAAAGGAATGAGAAAATCTACAAGCTTATGACATTACTACATTACAAAGAAAATCTGCAGTAGCAACATTCAGACTGCTAACAGGACATGACTGCCTGAATAAACACCTACACAGACTTGGCATAACAGATTCACCTAAATGCCCTTTTTGCAATTTAAATGAAGATATGGAAAGAAACCATCTCCTCCATTGTCCAGCTTTTGTAGAAGAGACCAGCCTTCCTGCTAAATATTGGAGTGCAAGAGAGTGAATGATTTCATTATCAAGTGCTCTACATTAGATACCAACCAACCAACCACATTAATATTGAGGTAAGATGATCAGACTAAAAATAATATAAGTGATACTTGTCCATGAATTTGGAAGTCAGTGATTAAGATTTGATCTTGAAGTTTATCAAACATACACCAGATGAGAGTTGGAAATTTGGTGGTGTTGATGGAAGTTCAACAGTTGGAGTTTCTAGTTAAGGATGAAGAAGACATCCTATGAAACTGATCCAGTGGAAATCATGGATTATTATGAGATTCAAAAGTAATATCCAATTAATTTATATAAGAGTAAATTGCAGCAAATGACCTGTTCCTGGGCATATGAATCAGACTTTCTAAAATAATCCAATTTTAGTACTCTGATAAATTTTGCTCAATTTAAAGTATTTGATTAAATACATCAATTTTTTTTTAAATTTTAGTTTGTTAATAAAGTTTTCTATTTCAATAAAAATTATGATGGGAAGCAACACTATGAGATAATTACAATTTATATAATAAATTGAAGAAATATTTTTACATCTCACCTCATAAAACTCTGTCATTTTCACAGGACCAGCTTTAGGAGCCATCACTCCTATTCTCAGCCAAAACTTAGCAGAATAGGAGCGATGGCACCTGACACCGGGGCTGTGAAAATCACGGAGTTTTATGAGGCGAGATGTAAAATTATTTCTCTGATTCATTATATAAAAAGTTTACTATACTAAGGACAGTTTTTAATACTTAAATATCTGATTTAATATTGCAAAATTCTCCAAAAAAATTGTGTCCGTTTCCTAAATTGACCTCACAGCCATAAATTAAAAACACAAAATTATTTAAATACCCTCTTAAATTGTTGTTTGTGAAATAATACAAAGTGGCATTTGAAACAGGCACAGTAGCAGAAAATGTGAGCAAATGCACTAAACCTAATCTCTAAAAAGAATTCAGCTTATTGCATGCAGTGCACATAAAAAAAGTACAATGCGAAAACCATGAAAATACTGGAACTAGGGCCCAGACTACTTCATAATGATATTAAACCAAAATATTGTCTTATGGACAAAACATTAAATCTTGTTTGCTTATAAATGTCAGGAAAGAAAGATGAAAAATGGGCTCACAATTTTGGATATAAAACAATGAAATAAAAAAAAATACATACCTCAAATAGAAAAATTAAGAACAATGAAGAAAAATATATACTGGTACTAAATGTTAAGAATCTACACCTCACCCCATAATTTGTACAATTCTTGAAAACAATATTTTAGGCTTGCCTTCTGAAACATTGTCCTCAAGAATTCTACAAATTATGAGGTAAGGTGCCAATTTTCCAATTCTTAATGTTTCTTTTTAAGAATTAGTTCATTCTCTCTAATTCAGAGAGAAGGAGTATCTGACACCAAACACATAATTACGTAGTCATCAATTTGGTAGAGCAGTCTTTCAAACATATCCTGATTCAGAATTTTGAATATCAAAATCGTTATGTAAATACATTAGTAAGTAACATTAAGAGGCTCTACTTAATAAGTTTGGTCTGTCTTCATTTTACCTCATAAATAGTTATTTATGAGTTAAGATGAAGACAGGCCAAACTTATTTATCAAAATCTTTAATGACATTTCTAATCTGAATGATAAAATGAAAGCATAAAAATACAACAAAACTTATTGATTCAATTACACATCATTAAAAATTTACAGGATTCTGGGCTATAGTTTTCTATTTAATTTGTCTTTTTTGATATTTTATTTTCAACTGTGGCAGCATCTACACGAGTTTATTGGCAACTTGGCAATTCTCTCAAGACGCTGCCTACAGAAGGAAATTAAATTTAAAAAAGAGATTAAATAGAAAAAGATGGCCTCCAATTCTGGAATCATTTTCTAATTGCAACACTGATTACAAGACAACTCATTTCAAAATTATTTTAAATTATCATCTTGGTGATCAGTCCTAGAGTATGTCCTCTTTAAAAAAAACTATTTTTACATATATAAACAAGTTAAATATTATGAAATGAAAGGAAGAATTCTTTTAATCCAAATGTGTACATTTGAAACAATATGTGCCCCTAATTTTCATATTTTGTCTGTGTACATCTGTGCAGATAACCAACATTAAACATTATTCCTTCATTTCTACATATTTACCTTGATATATATATTTTTTAATTATCCTGTACCATATTGTTTTCGATGCTCGCATATTTTAATTTATAAATTACAACTTGGCTCCTTGAACTATTAGATGCAGCATTTAGTTTTTACAAAAAACAGCTGAAACACTCATTTTTTGTTATAATTAATTAAATCAAAGGAATTTATATGATTATAAAGAAATTGCAGACAAAACAATTAGAAATTGAGAATCCAGAATCTCATGCTAAGATATCTATGTTTTCACTTGTTAAGTTCCTTACATTCGATACCCATAATAGAGTAGTAAAATTAAATAAAAATAAGATTAATGGTTTTGGATCTTAATTTAGGGATTGGAACAAACTCGATTACTGAGAATTAATCAACTCTACTTCCAAAATACAGCTTTACAAGAATTGGTAGCAAATAATGAATAACTTTGAAAATATAACTGATTAGATCTTAATAGTTGGATATCATCCAACACCTAATTAAGGTCAGAAGCCATTTCACTCCAAATTACCCTTATTTAATTTCAATACTGGGTTACAAATATCAAGTTGCTCCATGGCGTAAGTGGTTTAGAGACTCACTTTCTAACTCTGGGACAGAGTTTACATCTCGGTCACTCCACATGGAGTTCGTGGACAAATCTGAACCAGGAGAGATTTCTCCCATTTACCCCTCCCAAAATTTAATTTGCCATTCATTTTGTCCATTTTAATTTCATCTGATATTGTGATGGTGCAACAGGTCAGGTTAGCCAACATAGCCACATATCACAGAAACTTCATAATATGGGCTTCATCTCCTGACCTGGCATATCTCTCGACACAAGTAGTAGAAGGTTTATTTTTACATGAATATCAAATATAAACAACTCTAAGAACGGATAACTCATTTTCTTTGACCCTGTTTGCTCAATTTAAATTTGTTTAACTGTGACTCCTCTATAACCCACTAAATTTCTTCAGTTTACTTCATCTACAAAATATGGTATGAAATGATTTATTTTGTATGAAACCAGATTATTCTCTTGATTTTTTTTATTCAATATTTGTAGGAAATAACACTGTGAGGTTTCTTTTAATCATTATGGGTTAGTTATTTTGACTCACATATTTTTTTTTTTTATTCTGCAGACTCTAGTTTCATCTCATCTATGTGACATTATAGATGCATTCTAACTGTTTGCGGTTGTCATTCTGTAGGCTGATTTCTACTCCCTCTGTTCGCTGACCGATGAACTTCCAAATCAATTTCTCCCCCCTTCCCCAGGAATTCCAAATTCGTAGTTTTCTTATTCTTGTGCATGTAAATTTTCTTCCAAATTGTGAGTTCCTTAGATTTATCTAATTGTTTCAGTAATTTGACCGT
Organism: Diploptera punctata; assembly: GCA_030220185.1. Lineage (NCBI taxonomy): Eukaryota > Metazoa > Arthropoda > Insecta > Blattodea > Blaberidae > Diploptera > Diploptera punctata. Next base: position 1,435,754 of record JASPKZ010004946.1, read on the forward strand.
TGTTTCGATTCTGTGTTTTTCTGACAATGCATTTGCAACTATTGCAGACTTTTCTACTTCTCCATTTTTAACATTTCTAAGGTGTTCTTTCAATCTTGCATTCAAGTTCCTTTTTGTTTTTCCTATGTATATTTTTTCACAATCTTTACAATCAATTTGATCTATATAAAAAATATACATAGGAAAAACAAAAAGAAACTTGAATACAAGATTGAAAGAACGCCTTAGAAATGTTAAAAATGGAGAAATAGAAAAGTCTGCAATAGCTGCACATGCATGGTCAGAAAAACACAGAATCGAAACAATGAAACAGTTATAGATAAATCTAATGAACTCACAATTTTGGAGAAAATTTACACCCACAAGAATAAGGAAACACTATGAATTTTAAAATTCCCAGGGAAAGGAAAGAAAAGAAAAGGAAGTTCATCGGTCAGCCAACAGAGGGAGTAGAAATCAACCTACAGGATGACAACTGCAAACACAACAGTTAGAATGCATCGACAATGCTGCATAGATGAGATGAATCTGTAGTCTGCAGAATATAAAAAAAAGTATGGCTTGAGTCAAAATAATAATTATTCTCTTGATATTAAGTTTTAAAAAATATTTTAATTGGAATGACATGAAAGTTTTTTTTCAATTAAATTACCACAATATTTCAGTTCTGTTATCTTAATTCACTGACATACTTGTATATAGGGAAATAAGTGTAACTAAATTAGCACGGTTAATAAAACTCCTTGAGAGGAGGGCACCCATTTCTCAATGAGTATACTAAGACGAAGAACAAGTATATCTGAAGAATTTAATATAATAAATTTGGGAATTTTAACATTATGAGGTTTTCTTAATAAGAATCAAATTAATTGTGAATCCTCCTTACCTCATATATCTATGTTTTTTTAACACAGCACCACAGTATAGGAAAAAAACATTTTCTGATACTGCAGTGCTGTGTTAAAAAAACAGATATATAAGGTAAGAAGGATTCACAATTCATTTGATTCTTATATCTGAAGAAATTAAATGTCATAATATAATTATAATAATATTGTCTTGTATTTTGTAAGCCCATGTTTCCCTTAACAGAGATTTAGGCACTCTCCCCCTACAGGGAATAATTTGAACCATACTAATTTAGTTGCACTTGTTTTCGTATAGATGTCATTTGAGTGATGAGTGGTCCATGGTCAGCATTCTGCCTCATACTGACATGTAGGAAACCAAGGTAGTACTAAGACGGGAAAAATCGGTAAATTTTGCTTAGAGGCCTTTCATTCAGGCTTAAGGATCTTGTACGAGCCTGAAAATCTTCAGACTTGGGACCTACGGCTTAAAGTCCCCCGGAGGACTTGCTTCTTGGATTTTTCCATCCTAAAAAAAATCTATCGACCCCAGCCGGGTTTGAACCTGCGACCCTCGGGACCAGAGGCAAGGAGCATAACCACTAGACCACCACTATTCCACAGAAATTCAGATTCTGGTGTTATATCTAATTATGAGACGCTTAGAATATAATATATTTATAATTAAGTTTATCAAATGCAGGACTTGTTTTATCAGATATGGGATATTCCAAAGATTCAGTCAACAGTATTCTAGGATTGAGTTAGCATTGTTTCACTTTGAAGAAACCAACATTCAGAATGGAAATTATTCATAACATAATGAAAATAAGAAATATGATTAAATGTTTCATAAAATTGAACTTTGGGGAATTTGGTAAAAAATTTCAAATATGGATAAAGTTTAATTTTATCCCATTACTTTCCAATACAGTAAGTGTAACTGTGTAATACTTTATATATATAAACTCTTGATTTAACATATTTTGAAATTAATGGGTATACGTAACTAAGAAAAATTATAAAAATCTACAATAATATGACAATAATAGGAAGCGGTAGATCATATTTACGAATTTGGATATGATCTCTTACATACATTTACAATCTGTTTCTCAGTAGCATTAGATCAGAATCTGTTTCAGGAGCAAATACTGTGCATTGTGTTCCACTATCAGCGTACAAAATATGGTAATTAGTGACAAAAAGAAATAAAACTATTCTTAATTTATTTTTATTCAATGCCACTTCATTGTCATTTTGACATTCTGCTATTCTCTCCTGGCATGGCATTATTGTATTCCACTTCTGAGGTTGGGGTGCCTGGAAGGCAGAGTTTTGCTGCCCTGATGATATATGATAGGTGATAATTATGGTAATGATGGCCAGATGATGTTTGGGAAACATTTGGGCCTTAAAGTTTCCAGACATTTGTCTTACAGGTAAGGAAAAACACACAAAAAAAACCACCCAGGAAACTTATCCTAGCCAGGGATTGAACTCAGATCCACTACCTCGAGACCACAGCAGTGGACACTATTCTTAAAATAGAAGGTTATAAATTTGAGGAAGTAGATATAACTTTGTCTACTTAGGATCCTTATAAATAATACCAACGATCTTAAAGAAGAAATAAGTAAATGAACATAAAGTGCCAAAAGATGTTATTTTGCAGCACTTAATATTATTAATGACTATTTAACTCATGTCGCAAATGGTAGTCAATGACCAATCACATTTCAATGAATTCTGTTTTGCACCAATGACAGTCGTGTTTCACCTCACTCTTTATCAGCTCCTGCTTTTGTGATAAAGAAAGCTCCTCCTTTTTAATATTCTGAAAAGGTTAGACCATTATTTTTCTCCAACAAATACATTGAATATAGCAAATAATGAATAGATTCAGTGATTTTACTGAGTTGTTTATTCAAAATATAAATGATTAACCTATAATGTTGATTTTAATAGTTTGATGTGTTTCATTATTTCTCCACTAGAGTGCATTCTTACAATATTGCGATCCTATTTGGCAATAAATAATATGATCGAGTTGCAGTGAATATACATAACCTCACATTTCTAATTTGTTTTCAAACATCGCCGTTTACATTAACTATATAAATATTTTAAAACACCGGTAATTATATTCAAATAATTATTTTTTTGTAAAGATCTTAATTTTATTCGTTAAATAGTCCTAACAAATGCCACTCTTGATTTCCAAATTCCCTAGATAAATTGGAAATCACTTGTGGCATTACTTATGAAAAATACATGAGAAACAATGAGAAGACTTTATATGACATTGATAAAACCTGTACTAAGACATAGAGCAGAGATATTGGTACTATTTGATGTGCAATATGGCTAGATTCTGGGTGTATGAAAGGAAGATTTTGAGGAAGGTCTATAGATCCATCTAGGAAAAGATTGTATGAATAAGGTACAATAGAGAACTCTATTAGCTATATGATTTCTCAGGAAATACAGATTTCAGAGTGGCAAGGCTAAGATAAAGACATGTTCAGAGGAAAAAAATTAGTGAAGAAGATAATGGAGAGTAAAGTGGAGAACAGAATAAATGTAAGGAAACCAAACAAATGGATGAACAGGGTTAAAAAAAGATGTAAAATGTCTGGGGATCAGAATTTCAGAATTGCTGGCAGGTTATAAGAAATAAGCTTTGATGGATGTTGTGGCCTGCTTCAGACTGTTAAACGAATGATTACTCAACATACATTACCAGTGTATAATGTTTAATCATAAATAATATTTCTGTTCTACAAACATTTAACAGGAGTATTCACATTATTAGCCTATCTATGACAAGAATTTCTCGTAAAATGTTCATTAAATGTTTATCACCACAACAGGAAATTCTACAGTCAAAAGTCAGAACTTGCAATGGGGAACTCATTAACCCCATTTTTGGCAAACATGTTCATGGGCAATTCTGAATGCCAAATAATGAAAGCACAAATTTTCAGACATATGTAGACTACATAATTTCAATAGTTAAACAAACACATACAGAAAATGCTTTCAAACTTCTAAATATTCAGAGTAAAACAATTATAAACTGGAAACAACAGACAATTAGCATTTTTGGACATCAAATTGATCAGAAATGAAGAAAGAAGCAAAATATAATTTGGAATTCACAGGAAGAAATGCACACTGATAATTATATTAAAGCAACAGGATTAAACCAAACTGCACAAAAACAGGCAGTTTTCAAAATCTTAACATATAGACTGGCAAACATTCCCATGAGCAGAGAAAATTGTAAAATGGAGAAAAACAATAAAGATAGTAAAAGATAATGGCTCAAAGAAAAAATATTTCTCAAAAAAAATAAACAGGTTCAAGGAACAAAAATTGATCATAAGTAATGCCATGAGTGATTTCCAAATTATTGATAAATTCACAATGTCATGAGTGAATTTATCTAGATAATTTGGAAATCAAGAGTGGCATTTGTTAGGACTATTTTACAAATAAAATTAAGCTGTTTACTCACAAATCATTATTTAAATATAGTTATTTTAAAATATTTATATATTTAATGTAAATGGTGATGTTTGAAAACAAATGAGAAACGTTTATTATGTTTCACTTGTTCAACACTGCAACCAGATATGATATTATTTATTGCAAAAGGATCCCAATATTGTAAAAATGCACCCTAGTGGAGAAAAAATGAAACATATCAAACTGTTTATAACCAACATTATAGGTTATTCATTAATTTCTGATGTCCTATGATGTAAATATGTCATTTATATTTTTCTGGATCATAAATACCTGGGAAATAATATGAAAAAGAAAGCGTAAACAGTAGTTTTTTTTGGTATAATCAATTGCTACAAATGTTTTTCTATTTTATCTCGCAAGCAGTACCTTGGTTACATTCGTGCACTATATATACAATCAGGGAGCCACTTGCATTCTACAATTCTTACATCTTAATACTGTACTTAAATTGTTATATTCAACGTATTTCTTAGAGAGTCAGTCACTGCAAAATAATGCTCTGACCTATTCAGAATGTTTAAAATTAAATTGATAAAATTGAGGTGAAAAACGACTGTGAATGGTTGTAAATCAAAATTTATTGAAATGTCACTTGTCGTTGACTCCCAATTGGGGCACGAGTTTAAATAGTCAATGAAAGCACTCTTCAGACCGAAAATAAATTGATAAGAAATTCAGAAAATTTACATATTTATTTTGGCATACAACAAATTTAAAAAAATGTTTCAACAAATTCAATATCAAGTCGGAACCAAAAAATGTTTATAGCCAAAATAAACTAATCAAAACAAACAAAAATGAAAAGATTGACAAAGGTAAAAAAAAAATCAGGAATTTACTAGATAAAATATGCAGATTGTAAAAAGATGAGAAATATACACAGGTAAAACAAAAAGAAATTTTAACATTAAAATGAATTAACACGATAGAAATGTGAAAAATGGGGAAGTAGATAAATCTGCAGTTGCTGCTTATGCTTGGTCAAAAAAATATAGAATCCTGAAGTGAAAGCAAAATTATTAAAACAGCTAGAAATGTCCTAAGAATTAACAGTTTGGGAGAAGCACAAGGAAAATGAGCCTGTGTTTGAGCCTTTGGCATGGATTCCTTGAAGTAGAGAACCGAATGGGAGACTATTTTATCTCCGGAGAATTTTACTCCAGTGGAGCCCATGTCCATGTTTCTTGATGGTTGAATTTTTACAGTGAAAGATCATCACTCTTTCGACCAGGTACATTTTTCGTCTGGTTTATCACCTTTGACCTGTCTGGCATGTGGTAACCCTTTCGGCAGCAATGCTACTGCCGGCATAACCCTCATTGCTCATTTAAGCACGCAAGCCACTCCACCATGACAAGGTAAAGATACAAATAGTATTTGAGAATAAAGTTCTTAGGAAAATGTTTGTGCCAAAAAAGAGATGAACAAACGGATGAATGGAGAAAACTACATAATAGTAAGCTACATTATACGTATAGGAAGCCAGATATAACAACAGTTAAGTCCCGTAGGCTGTGATGGGCAGGACATGTAGCACATATGGGGAATGAAAGAGGTGCACTGAAGCTTCTGGTAAGAAAACCAGAGAGAAAACGCCCAGTTGGTAGGCCAAGAATGAGGTGGGAGAATAACATTACCCATGATTTGATAGAAATAGATTATACAGGGATGACTGGAAAACATTAGCTCAGGATAGGGATGTATGGAGAGCTTATGTCCGTGTGGCCATGAACCTATTGGTTCGATAGAACCAGTGAGTTAGCAAAAGGATAATGTCATGAATTATGACATTCGCAGGGAAAAGGATTTGATTTGGAAGTTCACATGGCTACATAAAGAGGTAAGAAGAATATTTACAAATGTACCCCTCCATGTATCACAGCCTTAACACCGTAATTTATTAAATTGCAAATTAGATATATTCCAATTCAAATTCTACCCCCCTTTAAAAATAGAACTTTACAAGTACAGTGGAAGTGTGTGGAACCGAAGCAACATTCAGGATCGCCAAGAAATAATTTAACCGTCGGAAAGAGATGATGATAGTATCCATAGATGCTGAAACACATTCTTAAGAATTCAATAAAATATTAGTTAATAATACGATACTGATTCAATTAAAATTTATTACAAATTTATCTAACAGTTTCAACAATATAAAAGGTTGAAAAGAAGCAGCGACTTAGCATTCATTATCGTTATAAGAATTTGCGATCGATAATGCAGACATTTCTCCTCTCTAGGGGTTGTATAACCTTGATATTGGTGAGAGGGCAGCGAGGTCCCGTGATTCTTTGGGCTATATCGGCGGTAGCATAGCTACAGCAGGGTCTCCCATGCCAGACAGGCCAAAGATGAGGATCCAGACAAAGAAGCAATCCAGAAGAGGTTGCCCGATGGTTCTAAAGGCAGAAGAGGAATGAGAATCCTGACGGCAGATGAAGCAGAAGAGGCAATCCACGGGTAGATCAGACTCGTAAACTATGGTAGAAGCAACTGGTCCAGGGGGAGAAAACCCCGAAATCAAGTAACCCAGTCTTCCAGGTTGGGGGTTGGATATGTGGCTGACAACCCTGTAGAAAACTTACCATTAAGAAACCTAAATGGCCTCAGAAGGACTGCTCTACCGGACAAAGACCACAGCAAAGAAAAAGGATTAATGATTTTAACTCCATGACGTGGAACATACTGGAAGAATGAAAGAATTAGCAGAACTACCTACATACAAAATAGACATATGTGGACTGCAAGAGATGAGATGGCCATGTAATGGGTTAATACATCAAAATAAATACACAATATTTTATAATGGTAATGAAATAGGGAAACGAGTTTGGAATAGGTTTTAATGTGACAAAGAGAGTGGTGGATAAAGTTATTGATTTTAAACCATAACAATGAGAGAATTTTTATATTTATATGACACATGCAATTTTCAATAGTCTATTACACAGATTGATAAATATTCCACTTAATGTAGAAGATTTTGATAATGAATATAATCATATTGTACATGTTGCTAAAATAAATGGTTTTGATAAAGACATAATAAAGAATAAATTAAAGAAATTTAAACAACAGAAAAGGTTACAGGAATACACCACCCTACAACATGATTCCAAGAAAGATGTAAAATTCAAGAAATTTACTTACCATCCTGGAGTTCATAATAAGTTTCAAAAAATTTAATATAATATTGGCTCCAATTAACAAAATCAGCCTGGGTAATCTTCTGTTAACTAATAATAAAGTTAACACCACAGACAACAAAAAATCTGGAATTTATCAAATTGCTTGCAAAGATTGCAACAGGATATATATAGGAAAAAGAAAAAGCAAATTGGAAACTCGTAAAAAAGAACACTTCAGAAACATAAAGAATGGAGAAATTTAAAAATCAGCTATAGCAGCACATAGTTTATTAGACTAAATATGATGCTCTAATAGCTCAGGACATAGAGCCATCATTGCTACTATTCAACTGGGGAATAACAACTTACTTCCAATGCATCTTAAACCCAGGTGGAACTTCAAAAAAGCCAATTGGAAACTGTACACAGACGAACTGGAAACCAAATTTGAAAATCCTTTAAACGTATCACTTCAGTCAGATCAAATTAACAAATCTATATGCGAAATAATATTAAAAACAGCAAAAAAATATATACCACGAGGAATAGTTAAAAACTACAAACCCTTCTGGAATTCAAAATTAGAAAGAATGAAAATAGACCGAGATCTCGCTAGAAATAAAGCAGAAAAAACAAAAGACCCAAAAGATGTACAAAATTGGAGAAAACTGTGCGCACAACTCAAAAAAGAAATTAACAGCAATAAAAGAGAAAATTTTAATAACTTCCTCCAAAAAATGGATTATAGGAAAGATGGCCAGAAAGCATATAGATTTGTACACAATATACAAAATAAAAAAGAATGGCAAAAAACACCATTTATCCAGAACAACAAACAGATTACAAATGAAAGTGAAATAGCCAACAAATTCAACAAACACTACGCTAACACCTATACTTTGTCCTCAGAGAACAAAAAAGAACAAAAAACAATAAAAGAGAACCTAAAAAATTACATAAAATCAACAAACAGTACAAAAGATAATATCTTTAATAAGAATTTCAACATTAAAGAGTTAAACATAGCCATTAATAGTTTAAAATCAAATAAATCTCCAGGAGCAGATAATATACATGCAGAATTTCTCAAACACCTTGGCAATAAAGCCAAAACTCAATTGCTCTCGCTTTATAATCTTTCTTGGAACACAAAAGTTCCTGATGATTGGAAAAAAGCTATTATAATACCTATTTCGAAAACAAAAAAATCAACAAATACTTTTTCAAATTATCGCCCAATAGCACTAACTAATGTAATTGTTAAAACTATGGAAAAAATGATTTCAAATCGATTAAATTGGTATTTAGAAACCAATAATTTACTTTCACCCAATCAAGCTGGATTTAGAGAATTACAATCAACAAATCAACAAATTGTACACCTAAGTCAAGCTATTAAAGACAGTTTCAACAGAAAAGAAGACACTCTGGCAATGTTTGTTGATTTCCAAGGAGCATATGACTCTATTTGGAGATATAAATTATTAGAAAAAATGCAGACTTTAGGCATTCAAGGGAATATACTACTCTGGATCAGCAATTTTCTCATCCAACGGTTCATCGCTACAAAGTATAATAATCACCTCTCTAAATACCAACAAACACATCGAGGTTTACCACAGGGTTCTGTACTCAGTACCATTCTCTTCAATATCTACATTAATGATCTACCTAAGCATATAGAAAAGCTCGAAACGAAAACCCTACTTTTTGCTGATGATGTTGTAATATGGGTCTCCAAACCGAAAAACCAAAGTCAACAATTAATAACCATAGCCCAACAATCACTAATACAGTTAGAGAATTGGACATCCCAGAACTTAATGAAGATAAATGTACAGAAGACAAATTATCAACTATTTACATCAAGAAAGAAACCACTACCCATCACTCTGAAATTGGAGGGTGAATTATTAACTCAAACACATGAAGCAAAACACTTAGGAATAACTCTGGACACAAAATTAACATGGAAGAAACACATGGAGAATATATGTACAAAGATAGAAACAAGGTTACCATTATTAAAACGATTAGCAGGGAAAAAGTGGGGTTGCAACACATAAACCCTAAATACCTTCTACCAAATGTACATAAAACCTGTACTTCAATATTGTGAAGAAATCCTAGTAACTACTAAAGTGGAAAAACTTAATAAATTGCAGAACCAAATCCTCCGTCTGATAACAGGAGCCGTTAAAACAACACCAATCACTGCCATGCAAATCTTAACAAAAAACCCAAACATAGTATCTGAAATTGAGAAAACAGCAGTCACACAGTATGAAAAATTTTTAAGGCTACCCCATAATAACTGGACCCAAAGAAAACCACAAGTATGTTTAAAATCTCAGCAAAGCTTCCTAAGCATTGTACAAGAAATCAAACAGAAATTGCAACTTCCACATTCAAAAGAAAATATGCAGATGAGAAACAACCCTCTAGAATTTTTGGAAATCGAATATAACCTTCATTTAACAGAAGACATCAAGAAATCTGAAACTCCTCCATATATTTTAAAACAAATGTCACTGGAAATGATAAATCTAAGATACCCAGCTCCTGAATGGATACATATTTTTACAGATGGCTCCAGCCTACCAAATGATGGTGGCACTGGTGCTGGTGCAGTATGTCCACTTTTTTCCTTTTATCGTAAACTAAACACAAATTCAACAAACTTTGATGGCAAAATTCTAGCAATTTTCTTAAGTTTACAAAATCTTTTATATCACATCATCCAAAAATTTACAAAAGTTGTAATTCTATGTGACTCCAAAGCAGCCATTCTTGCTATAACACGAGACACAACACCCAAAAGCATCAAAATTATCGAATATCACAAAATGATAAAACATTTATCCCGTCTACATAAAAAAGTTGTACTTCAATGGATTCCGGCCCATTGTGGAGTGACAGGCAATGAAATAGCCGATTTTCTAGCCAAGAAGGGTAGCAAAATTGTTTCAAACCCAACTTCTGCTCCAGTTTCCTTTCACTCTATCAAAAGAATTATCTCAAATAAATACATCAATAAACTTAGAGAAGAATACACCACCAAAACATCTGGAAAGGAATGGGAAAATCTACAAGCTTATGACATTACTAAATTACAAAGAAAATCTGCAGTAGCAACATTCAGACTGCTAACGGGACATGACTGCTTGAATAAACACCTACATAGAATTGGCATAACAGATTCACCTAAATGCCCTTTTTGCAATTTAAATGAAGATATGGAAAGAAACCATCTCCTCCGTTGTCCAGCTTTTGTAGAAGAGACCAGCCTTTCTGCTAAATATTGGAGTGCAAGAGAGCGAATGATTTCATTATCAAGTGCTCGACATTAGATACCAACCAACCATAATGCTACTTTGTACAGTTTACAAAATTTTGACCAAAATCTTGTATATATATATATATATATATATATATAAAAAATGCTGCCATATACAGAAGGGATAATGGGGGACCATCAATGTGGATTCAGACCAGGAAGATCAACAGTCGACAAGAAGCAGAAAAATGCTGGGAACAGAACATCGATCTACACTACCTCTTTTTACATTTTGAGTATGCATATGATAACCTAATACTTAAGACAATATGGGGACACATGCATCAACCTGGTTTACCAAGGAAACTGACCAATGTATGCAGAATTGTATCATTTGAACCATAGGCAATGGTGAAATTAGGAAGGATCCACAACTAAAAATTTTGAATTAGAGGAAGGAGCTAGACAAGGAGATGGGCTGGCCCTTCTACTATTTAATATAGCTTTACACATCACATTGCAATAATAAAATCAGAAGTGCAAATTAATGGAACCGTTTTTCATAAGACACAATAGATTTTAGGTTATGCGGACAATGTGGAAATTGCTGAAAGAAGGATACAAGATGTTGAAGTCTTATTAGTGATGGACAATGGAATTCAGAAGTTGGGATTTAAAATAAATACAAAGAAATCAAAATTTATGTCAATTACCAAAAGACAAAACGACCAAGTTAAAATTAGTGCATATAAGTTTGAAAGGTAAATGAATTTATTTATCTTGGGTCAATGTCTATAGCAAATAATGATATAAAGAGTGAGGGCAACGAAGAATATATCTGGCTAACAGGGCATATTTTTCACTCTTAAGAAATTGTTAAAAACGAAATAATATCTAGAGAAATCAAAATTAAGATTTATAAAACTTCAATAAGACCCATTATAACATATGGTATCGAAACATGGGTCTTAAATAAAAATACATGCAAACAACTAGCAGTATTTGAAAGGAAAATCTTGAGAAGGATTTTGGAGCAATTGAAACAGAGGGTGGATGGAGAGCCAGATACAATGACGAGATATATGAATTGTATAAGGAATTGGATATGGAGACACACACAAGATGTCAAAGATTCAGATGGTTACGACATCACAAGGATGAAAACTACAAGGAAAGAGAAGATTGTCTTCAACAACAATCCAGAAGGAACCAGATTAAGAGGAAGACCAAGAACAAGATGGTGGAATTGCATACAAGCAGATGTGAAAGGATATGGAATAAAGATATGGAGGGAGTTGGCGATGGATAGAGAAGGATGGAAGAAGGCCATAGAGCAGGTTAAGGCCCACTTGGACTGTAATATCAAATAAGAAGAAGAATGCAGACATTTCAATGTTGGCATTCTCTTTAAGATATGGTAGAGTGATATGAGATTATCATTTAATTATAATTCTGGGACTTGTATTGGGGAATCCCTAGTTCATATTCCAGTATTGACCTACTTATGTTTTCCTCAATTGTCAAGCCTAATGCTGGGTTGGAATACCACAACCCATTTTATCATATTCACCATTTTAAAGTATCAGTATAAATAAAAACACAAAGAAATAAAATAAATAGATGGTATTAAATATATGTAGGAAATAACACTGAGATTTCTTTTAATAATTAATGTGTTATATATTTTGACTCGCCTCATATTTCTTGATTTTTATGCAGACTAGTTTCGTCTTGAGAATGTCACAAAGAAGCGACGAAACTAGTCTGCATAAAAATCAAGAAACATGAGGTGAGTCAAAATATAAAACTCATTAATAATTTAAATAGACAATATATTGTTGACGTTAAAGGTGTTTTTCAATAAAAAAAATATCAATCTGTTACCCTAAATGGAAATTAACATTAACACACTTACATAATTCCATGGTTCAGTAATATTAACAAGCTTGTTTTTATTATTAATTTAACATTTCTCACTGAATATATAATATTAACAAGCGTTAAGTTATTTTTATATAAATGTGCTAAAATCATAATACATCAGGGAATTGAAGTTTGTAATATTTATTTTTTGATCAAATTTTAATTTGTATAATTAGTGATGGATGGCAATTCAATTTAAGCTCAGCATTGCCTTTGTAACAGAACAACCATGAAAAAATTCATGTTGTTTGGATCGAGGATTTAAACTCGGTTCCTCCAAACTACTAACTATGCTAACTCATTCCATAGCTATACTTTTATAAGCCTTGATTTATATAAAAGTCAAATCACTAAAAAAAATATTAACATAATTCATTATTAATATTGGCATAATTTACTGTACCTGGATTCTCTTTAAACCAAAATATTGTAATTTTTTAAATACCATATAAGTATAGATCCATGAAAGTGGTTTTAGTTTTAGGGAAAATTCATTTTAAAATTTTAAGATTTTGATGTTATTGGGAATCTGGCAGTGTCATTCTAAAAAATGTAAATTTGTGTCTTTTTAATCCTAGTTTAGTATATTAAACTCAATAAGAATGATATATCCATTAGTTTAAGGTGAACTTTTAGCTTGTACAATTTATATTGATTTTAATACACCAAAAATCCATAATATTTTAAATGTAGTCACTGATTTGTAATCAAAATTTACCTTTTAAGAAAAAGCAACCATGGTAAGTATCTCTGCATTCTCAGGTTTCAATCTCCACCTTCGATCACTCACCACAACACCATGCTGAGAAATAGATCTTTCTGAGTCCACATTTGAAGTTGGATACCAGATGGCTTCAAGAGATATCTTGACAAACTCAGTATACTCTTCCCTCAAAGAGCAAATCATTTTGCAAATGTCTACATGGGTACACTCTGGTCGTTTCAGCTCTTCTTTTATGAGGCCTTGGAGAAAAACATAGCCTTCATAGAATTTAAAAGATTCAATGGTACTTGCATATGAAAATTTTTTTCAATTCCACCATGGCACTGTCAGCATTGATTACTTCCAGGTGTCAAATAATTTACTAACTGCTGCAAACACCAATTTTGAAGAGTCTTCAGCAATCAAGTTTTTCAGCTTCCTAAAACTCTTTCTTGCAGTAGTTTTCAACTGGTTCACCACTTCAGCTTTCCTGAGAGCTGTCATCTCTTGCAACAAAGTTGTGAGTTGTGTCGAGGACACCTTTTGTTAATAAATCAAGCATGTTCTCCATAACCTTTAGTTTGGAATGAAGAACATGAGTTGTGGAATAACTGCTACCTTCCAAGAAGGTAATCAAATTAACAAATCGGTTGCAGTTATCAGCAACAAATTGAGCCTGAACTATTGTGATGGCTAAGAATTGGGGACTTACATATTTAAGAAACCTCATGCCCTCACCCAGCTGCTCCATATATTCCAATGTATCATCAAGGTATTCATGTATATACCTTACAGCTTTAAACCGTGTGTTCCATCTAGCTGTACTGGCATGGGCAAATGACCAATTTTTCCAGGATAATTCTCATATTTCTCACAAAGAAAGTCAAGATACAAATGCTTCCTTTTTCTTGTATTGAAAAATGCAGCTTTGGTTTTAGCAACATTTAAGTTCAATTCATCTATACTGCATTGCCAAATCTGACCCACCAAGTTGATTTTGTGGGCCCAGCATTGAATATGGGCAAGTTTCTCCCCCACTAAGCCTTTTAGAGTAGTGGCACATAAAGTCATGCACCGTGCTGAGTCGGTAATAATCCCTAGCACATTGTCATATCCAACATCATATTTAAAGTGTCCACAGTAATTTGAGTGCATGTTGAACCGGTGGATTTGTCAAGCACAGCACTGGCAGCCAAGTAAACTCCTTGCTGATCCGGGGCCTCCAAAAGACAAAACAGAATATTAAACATTCAGTTCCCAGACTTGTCAGTTGATTCATCACACATGATGAAAGTTTTTGTCCTTTACTATTTGTTTCAATTCCTCCACTTTTTTGTCCCAATAATTGGTATGTCCACCCATCCATAGTAATTCTGCCCGAGGGCAGGTCCTTCACTGTAATCATAGCACTTTCATGCTATGCTTGCATCTTCTTCTTCTTCTTCCTTCCAAGTATTAGGCCAAGGCCTGTTACGATCCTATAGAAAATTTTCCATCCAGCATTTCATAGGACGGCCCAGTGGTCTTCGTCCTCTTGGTATATAATTATAAACAGCTTTGGGGATCCAATTTGAACTTTACTAGGGAATTGTAGGTGTGGTAGCTTCCCGTTGCTTTCCACACCGGTGAAGAAGGATGGTGATGATGGCCATATGATTTCGGGGACCGTTTGGGCCTTAAAGTTTTCCTGACATTTGTCTTACAGGTGAGGAAAAACCCAGATAAAAACCTCAACCAGGAAAACTGCCCTGACCGGGGATCGAACCCGGGCCCACTGCATGAAAAGGCAGCACACTAGCTTGAGACCACAGCAGTGGACAATTGGTATGTAATGTTGCCGAATTCTATCTGCAGAAGGCAAGTCACAACTGCCCTTTATATATTTGCCCAAACATTCTCTCATCTTGGGATGATCTAACTTTTCCACAGAAATTCCTGCACTCAAAAATGCCACCATAGTATCAACAATGAACCCTGTTTTGTCATCTTTTGCTTTTTTAGCCTGTAAAAAGGACCCTTCAACAGATAATTGGCACTTCATTGATGTCTTCTTATTCGTAACATTTTTGTGAGTTTCACTGGCTATATGTTTTAGTAGTAATAAAAATTCAATGCGCACAACGTGCAAAGAAGATTGTTCTTAGTCACTGCAGAATTTCACTAACGACTCTGATCTCATCCTACAGTTTAGCACATGATATTTCTTGTTCTACTGTTCGCCACATCTTGCACACATGCAGTCTGGGCTGGGCTTGTGGAATCTCTTGTTGCTGCACAGTTTGTGGTGAAATCCATGAACAGCGAGTCTGGTCACTGTGTGGCACAAATCATATCCTCCCTGAGTCCATTCACGGTTTGTCATGGCGTCAGTAATGTAGAATTCTTCCCATATTTTGTGTTTAGTCTCTTGCAGGAGGTCCCGGTAAGCTGGTGTCACTGATAGTAGGAACTTCAGCATCAGCTCTCCTACGTAGAATGGTTCTCTGGAGAGTTCATACACAAGTCACGAAGGTGTGTATTTGGATAGACAGAGCACCCTATTTAGGTATGTGGCTTTCAGTTTCTCTAATTTTTCTAGGTTCTTAATCTTTAAATGGGCCCATA
Organism: Diploptera punctata; assembly: GCA_030220185.1. Classification (NCBI taxonomy): domain Eukaryota; kingdom Metazoa; phylum Arthropoda; class Insecta; order Blattodea; family Blaberidae; genus Diploptera; species Diploptera punctata. Next base: position 1,451,774 of record JASPKZ010004946.1, read on the forward strand.
TATTCTCTAACCCATATGTTGCTACGGGATCAACTTTAAGTTCAAAAAGTTGTAGAGTCTGCTTATTGACTTAATGTCGCTTATGGCTCTTATCGCAGCATTTACTCTGTCATTTACATGGTGTGTAAATAAACTTCCCTGTATTAAATTAATGTTGGGAAGTAAACATTATGAGGTATAATCATTCAAATTCATCAGAGAACATATTGTTTAAACAACTCACCTCATAGGATTCATGCTTCCATGATATCGCGATTTCAAACATAGTCATGTTCATCTTCAGCCATAATGACTATGACTATGTTTGAAATCGCGATATCATGGAAGCATGAATCCTATGAGGTGAGTTGTTTAAACAATATGTTCTCCGATGAATTTTAAACTTCCCTATGTTTGGAAAGGGACTCCCAGATATGCGAAGTTAGTTACTAATTTTAGTGTTTTCACCAATGTAGAAAATGCCTCAGCTGCCCCTCTTCTAAAGGTCATGGAGACTGTTTTCTCTTCATTTAGGGTCAAATTTTTTAATGCATTAGACCGTAAAAAGCGTTCTCTGCTGAGAAAGTTTTATCCTAATACGATTTTGCTTACTCAGAAATCTATTCATGCAATAATAATTCGTAAGCTACCTGACGAGGTAACTTAAGATACAAACTTATTGTGAGAATCCTGAAGGGAACCGATGGTAACTGATGTAGTTTGAAACCTTGCCGCTTTATCCAAGATGTCGGACCTTGAATACTTCGATCATGTTTTCGGTATACACGGAGAATAGGAATTTGATAGAGTCTACCAAAGAATTCAACTGGAAGGACAGGAAAATCGGCGTAATATCGCACGATGCAGACGTTGTTGTATACGGTATTATTTGCGGGACGCAAGCGTAAATGCATTCCTCTATAGCAGACGAAAATAACGGAAGTGGTTTTATTGCTGAGAATTCTGGGTAATTTCTTGCCAATATTACAAAAACGATGACTTTCATGCGTGACCAGTTTGTGGGTAGCTAATTCGATCTTTGCACTTGCTCACGGTGAGTCAGCTCACCAGTGATTGGAAGTAATTTGAGTAGAGACTAATGTTGTTTATTTTTTATTATTTCACTCACCTCATACTTCATAATTCATAGCATATCCAGGGTTTCTTCACATCTACATAACTTAATTAAGAGACTAATGTATTTGCATGCGACCCTTAGTGTCAATTCATTTTCTTTTGCCTAGTCCACGAATTGGTTGAAGGCTTTCTGCAGGTCACTATCCGAAGTTGAGGTCAATACCATGTCATCTGCGTACAGAAGCAGGTTTACGTTGTCAGGTTTTATTGCTTTGATGATGTCCGCTGTACCTAAAATGAACAGCAAGGGGCTTAGTGGGCCCCCCTGTAGTACCCCAACAGTTTGCTGTATCAAGTTCGATTTGTCTATACCATCACTTATTTCCACCCAGTCGTAGGTGAGGAGGTCTCTGATAGGCAGTAGTAGGTAGTGTTTTAGACCTTCCAATTTCTTCATTAGATGGTTCTATTTATTGTGTCAAATGCCTTAGAGGTCCCGCGCCGTAGCCGAGCGGTTAATGTAGGAAGCCTTGGCGCAGAGCTACGGGACTTGCGCTGGTTCAAGTCTCCATGGGGGAAGAAATTTCAGCCAGTATGGGACCGGTGCCCACCCAGCATCGTGAGGCAATTGGGTAGCTACAATAAGTAGCGGCTCCAGGTTGAGGAACCAGCTATAACGGCTGGGGGACTCGACATGCTAACCACATGTCACCCCTACACTGGCTGTTGATCATCTACCCCTGTGATTGACACATGTGGATGTGAAGGGCCAGCAGCCGGCTGGTAAAAGGGCAACCGCTGAAAAGTGGAAAGACCCTCAATCGGAAATGCCTTAGAGTAGTCAATAAATATAGCATGTAGTTTTCCTCCACGGTTTGCTATGGCTGTTTCTATATCAGGTTGGAGACAATGTACAGCTTGTGTCATTGATCTCCCACTTCTGAATCTGAACTGTGAATCTGGTAGTTTCTCATCAATAATACACCTGAGATGCTTGCACAGTAATGTAAGAGTTTTGAGTAGAGTATTCTCTAAGGCAATGCTCCTATATGCATTTGGGTCAGCCATGCTGACTTTTCCCTTGTATAGGATTATTACCTTTGACTTTTCCATCTATCTGGTATAGCTCCTTGTCTCAAGCATTCATTGAAGAGGGCTGTGAGTGGTTTCGCTAGCACTGGGAGCATGGTTTTTCAAGTGTTCATTATATATGTTATCTAGACCACATGCTTTATTGTTCTTTGTACTCATAATAGTATGAATTACTTCTTTTTCTGTGAAAAATTCTGTCTCTTGTATTTGGACCTGAGTCACTGAGCTTACCGGGCATGTGTCTCTAGCCTGCAAGATTGAGCTTAAATGTCTCTCCCATACCTCCATTGGGATATTTCTTGGGAATTTCGGTTGAAGTGCTTTGTATGGACTTTGTTTGGCCATTTCAATTAACAGTTTTTCCTCTTCCTCCCAGAATAGCCTCTGTGATTCTTTTATCTTGATTCTGTACTCTCCCCTCAGTTTAACGTATGAGTCCAACTCATCCGGTGATCCAGTTGTTCTTGCTTTGTGCATGGAGTTAATGGCTTTTCTTCTGGCTTCATAGCATTCTTTGTTGAACCATGGCTTAGACTTTTGATTTATATTATCTACTATATGAGTGGTTTTTAGAATCAGTTCTTCTACCAGAGATGCTGCTTCATTCATCGTATTAGTTTGCATTAATGTTGTTGTTTTAGTACTGACATTGTCCAGTGCTGATAGATTGGCTCTCCTGCTTAGTTTGATTGGATTTTTGGTTCTCTTCCTTGTTGTATTTTCTAGCTGTAGTGTTGTTTCTACGAGAAGGTACTTCCTCTCCACTTCTGGGATGATGTTTTGTTTCAATGATTTAAATTTAGAGTTAATAAATACTAAGTCTATGGTGCTTGAGCCATTATGGCTGACACAGGTTTTAGTTACCTGGTCATTAACTAGCACAAAGCCTTCTTCTTCCAGATAGTTCACAACTTCTGTTGTTTTTTGAGAGACAATATCACACTACAGTTCAGGTCTCTGCGAGTATGACAGGGTCATATCTAGTAATGGTGTTCAAACATTGACTGATTTCATCTATAATATTAGCTGGTGAGAACCCTGCTTGGAAGTATACACATATAAGAGTGCACATGGTGGTCCTTACTACTAGGGCATTTTTTATTTATATGATATTGCAAAATGTGAGAAGATTACTTTGATTAGAGAGGTGACGCCGCCTTTGGGTCTACCCGTTGGGCCTTGTTCTGCCAAGATATTGATCGAGTAGCGTGTGTTTATTGTATTCCAATCTTTTGTAAGGAAGGTTTCTGTTAAGAACACTATGTCCTAAGCCTTAAAGAAATTATATGTTTTAGCAACATGTCCTTTCTTTCATATTCTAGTCTTTTGTCACAGTATCAGCACATCAATATTTTTTATCATTTACAAAAAAACTTTCACTGCTGAATTTTTGGGCCATACTTGTGGCTGGCACACTTGGTTTTCGCATGACAATAGGTAGAAAATTAAAAAAAACAAAAAACAAATGATGATGAAAATTCCTTGAGACAAACTGACCAATGTATACATTTCACATTCACTGAATGTATCTGTTGATTGAAACAAAGTTTCAAGGAGGTAAGATTTTCTTCTGTATTCAGACATACAATCACAAGATAGTTATTACGACTATTTGATAACATAACCTCCAACAAAAAGGCGTCTGGAAGTTCGTTAAATTTAAATTCATTAACAAGTTTCAATACAACATTTTTCGATCCTAAACCCAACATAAAGAAGTCTTGAGATTAAAAGAAAAAAAAAATGAAGAAAACTTTGGTGGATATTACATTTATAGATAAATGCATTAAAAATAATGTGACACCAAAAATTCATGAGCAAAATTGTAAAATTCAATTATAACTCAAAAGAACAAATGAGTGCAGAGAAGAAAGTTGTTAAAGAAGAAAAAATAATTTTACGAAAAATTAAGTAATCTGGATTTAGAAATTTATTCTCTCCATTTGAAATTGGCAAAATTATTGGGTGATATTTGCTTAGAAAATTTAACAAGAAACTTTTTTGGAAGTTTGAATTTCACAATTCAAAAGAAAATTGCTACACAAAACAAAAAATTTAAAATCTAATCCAGAAGAGTAATAATGTACCTAAAACAAAAACTAAAAAAGGTGGCCATAGAAATGAATCAATAAACCAAATACACAATTCAAATCACAACAATAACAATGTAGTTAACCTTTCAAAAATAGAATTGACCAAAGAAGAAAACAAATTATTGAATCTTGGACTAAAAACTTGTGTGAATTTTTCAAATAAAATAGAAGATTATGTTGCTGACATTGAGATCGCAATTTTAAATCTTAAAGTTGAAGATAAAATTATCATTAGGAAAAATGTTGAAAAAGTTTTTGAAAATATAAAACAAAAACCAAAAAATAATATCCATTAAAAATATGAAAACTTTGAGAAATATAAATGACCAGAAAGCAGTAATATCTAAAGCCGATAAAGGAAATAAAATTATTTTAGATCAAGATGATTATTTAAATAGAATGAACCTTCTCTTAAATTCAAATGAATATGAAGAAATTACATGCAATCCTCTTCCAAAATCAATAAAATCATTTAATAATACATTGAAAAACATAAAATATATCATCAAGGATCAAGACAAATATAAGTTAAAAACCACAGAATCAAAACTGTATGGACTCCCAAAAATACACAAGGAGGGGAAAAAAGATGAGACCTATTATTAATAATATTGGCTCACTGTGTTATATTTTAGCAAAATGGCTTACCAAGAAATTTAAAGAATTACCAAGTTTTGACAACAAAAGTATTGAAAATTCTACTGAATTAGTAAAAGAATTAAATAATGTATTATTGGATTGTAATGACAGATTTGTTTATTTCGACATCATTTCATTATTTCGAGCATCCCAATTGGGAAGATGTTAACTATTTTGGAAAAATGGCTAAATTCCTTAAAACTAAAAAGAGAAATAATAGAAGAATATTTAAATCTTACAAAACTTTGCATTGACGATAATGTTTTCACATTCTATGGGAAATTTTACAAACAAATCTCAGGTCTGGTTAATGGGAAACCCACTTTCACCATTTTTGGCAAATTTATTTATGGGTTATTTAGAGTGGCATATCACCAATGCTTATCCCTGGATGTTGAAATGTTGGTATAGATATGTGGATGATATTTTCTGTGATAAATTCTAAACATATTGAAGATGCATGGAAATTACTCAACCTTCAAGATGAAACTTTAAAATTTACTATGGAATTAGAAAAGAATAACCAAATAATCCCATTTTTGGATGTCTACATAATAAGGAATGAACTACATAAAAAAATGCAATATATATAGGAAGAATACTCATACTGACAATGATATAAAGTCTTCAGGTTTCAATCATTTTGTGCATAAACATGCAATTTTCAACAGTTTGATATATGGATTATTAAATGTTCCATTAGATGAAGAAGATTTTAAGAAAGAATACAATCACATTTTGAACATAGCCAATTTAAATGGTTTTGGAAAAGAGATACTCATAAATAAATTAAAGAAATTCAGACAACAAAAAAGATTAAAAGAATACACAACCCTACAATCTGATTCAAAGAAAGGAAAACAATTTAAAAAAATTACTTATCCTGAAATACATAACAAATTTAAAAAAATGTTCAAGAAATTCAATATTACATTGGCACCGATAAATAAATTTAGCCTTGGTAATCTATTAATAACCAATAAGAAATTGAACACCCAGATAGCAAAAAATCTGGAATTTATCAAATTAATTGTAACGACTGTAATAAAGTATACATAGGAAAAACAAAAAGGAATTTGGACACTCGCACAAAGAAACCCTTTAGAAATATTAAAAATGGTGAAATTGAAAAATCGGCTGTAGCAGCACATAGTTTGATGGAGAATCATCAAATCAACACCAGATGGCAACATTATTAAGATTCCAACGGAAATCCAGTAGTCATAACGTCGGTTGAAAATGAGAGAGATGGTTCTCTTGAAAACTAGTTCCCATGTTTAAGGAAACACAAGATATTAGGTAAGATTTAATAAATGACTCATTAATTTACAAGATACTATGTCCTAACAAACTCAAAATGGTCAGACAAAATTAAAATAGCCCACACTTAATTTTGTGAACCTTACCTGTGATCTATCCTGACATTCCTCACTCCACCCAGAATATCAAAGCACTGGAAAATATTGTTTTAAACTCTTAAAGTGTATTCAATTTTTAAAATAGTTATCTTTAATAGCATCATGATGTAACTGATTTTTTAAAGTGTTACAAGTCAGGAAAAAAATAATGAGGCTAAGATTTTCCTCAAAAATCATAAATCTTACTTAATTTTAGCATTTTGGGATTTTCCGTATAATTTTTTCTTAGAAGATCATAAACCTTTTGAGAGTTTGTATTGTAAATCAATAAATCAATAAATTAATGAGTCATTTTAACATCTTACCTCATATTTCATGTTTTTCAAACACGGTAACTATAGTTTTCAAATGATCTTGTCATTCATTTTCAACCGCCATTATGATGGTTGAAAATGAATGACAAGATCATTTGAAAACTATAGTTACCGTGTTTGAAAAACATGAAATATGAGGTAAGATGTTAAAATGACTCATTAATTTATTAATTAAGAACCTCATAATGTGTTTCCCAATTTTAACTTTGAAGAACCCTCTTTACTTGATGGCCACATAGTACAATACCAGAATACAGACATATTATCTAACTGCACATACTATTTTACCCATCTACAACAAGAAACCATCGAAATATTCAAACATAAAAACAGTAAAGGTAAAGTGATCCCACTACAGGCCTCAAGAGGCCCTTGGGGTAGTAGGAGGTTAAGGCTCCCACTTTTTCTTGACAATCGGCACTTGATGTCAGCCGGGTTGTCAGCCCTGCGTGACGGCCGCCTTTACCCCAGAACAAGCATCTGGTACTCATTTCAGTTAGAGGCTGAGGACCCCAGGGCCATAGTGGGTCAGTTTAAAAATCCTGACCCCACCGGGACTCGAACCCTCGACCTTCTGGCTTGTAGCGCAGTGCCTTAACCACTACGCTATGGCGTGCCCCCGTTTTCTATAGAAAAGAAGAATCATTAAAAGTCAACAAAGTATGGATACCGGTTCTAAAAAATGCAAAACTCTACAAGTAGAGTCGACTAGACCATCAAACAGCAATCTCATTGGAGCAATGGAAGTCCCTACCGCTGACCAATCAGAAGGCAGATATAACTTACGAACACATCGCAGTGAATGTATAAATAGGACAGACAGCGGACAGAATTGACAGTCTCAAGACAACCCTTGAGGATGCCAGACGCAGTCTCTGGCGAAACGTCGGGGAACTACAAGACTCACGACCATGGCCTACAGCCTGAATATCTTCAAGATCATCATAGCAACTCCGGCAATGAAAGTCTACGTCAATACAAGGTATATGTTGTTTTTATAAGTAAATTCACAATTTAAGTAGCATTTATTTACATTTATATGAAATCAACTATTTTCAAAATTTACCTTTTGCCCTCGACCAAAAAAATTATCGCCTTAGAAGGGTTAATTAGCCTGCCAGGTTACCCCAGGATTTAAATACCCATGCTGCCATAATTAGGCTACGTATATCCTCATTATTTTTTTTATGTATCTAAGTGTAAACTAAAATTACCCCAGGATTTAAATACCCATGCTGCCATAATTAGGCTACGTATATCCTCATTATTTTTTTATGTATCTAAGTGTAAACTAAAATTAATTTTTAATAAATAACAGAATGAGAAATGAGGAAAACTATCATAAAATCTCAATCAAGATGGTAGAAACTGGTACTTCAATTTAGTAATCTACCAAACTCAATATAATTTACTAACAATCGACCTAGAATGATATAAGATAAGAGGTACGTAAACTGATCACCAAAGAAATTTAGTTAGCTTGGACCCTCCTTCCAGAAAAAAGTGACAACACAATTATCCCTGACTTACATGTTCCCGGAGTCGGTCCAACATTTTCTTTATGTTTTCATCTCGCTGGGCTGAGGCAGTTTTTAGTTTTTCTTCCACAGCATTCCTGACTTCATTGGTCTGCTGTTCTAGGGACAGTCTTGTCTTCTCCACACTCTCCAACTGCAACATGAATATTAAAATTGTATCAATGTAAAAATATACCAGATACAGATAATTTTGAATTTGGCGGAAAAAAAAAGCTTTTAAGGAGTTTTATATCATGGTGTAGAATTAAAATAATAAAAATAAATATTCAAACTATTTGCTTCTTGCAAAAATAAAATATTAAACAATGATGTTTAAGAGAAAAATTAAAATATATACATAACAGCAATAAATAGAAAATTATATTTGGAAATTAAAAATGAAATGTCTAAACTCCATCATTGCTCAAAACTCACACAACACAGATCAATGCAATTTTTTCTACAATGTTCTACATCTCTACAAATTTTATTTTCTTATAGATTTGATTTGAAAGACAATGATATATTACTCTTCTTCTACTTAAGGGGTTAGACATTTCTGTCCGTTTCAGCCCTGAAAATATTACATGTTTTGATACGTCCATCAACTGTCGTCATTTGGCTTTGAATAGCAGTGCCTGTTTTGCTATATTTTCTATTAGTTGCCAGTTTTAAATGGTCTTCCATTTTGTCCTATATTTATTTGTTTTAAGTTAAATATATTTAGTTCTTAATTAATAATAGAGTTAGAATTTAATACCTCACCTCATAATTGCAGATTTCTCGAAAATGAGTTTTGATACTTCTTTTTAACCATCTTTAGCTCCAACTAACTGTCTATATAGTTCGATAGAGCTGAAGATGGTACAAAGTACCGAAACTAATCTTCGAGAATCCACAATAATGAGATGAGGTGTTAAAATTAAAATAACCCCATAATGTTGCTTTCTTGAAATATTAATGAATATTTAGATCTTGCCTAATTTTGTAATTTTTTAATCCATTAATTTATAACCCATCACTGCTCTCAGAAATTTCATTTCAGCAGCTTGTATTCATAGGCAGTCTTTTTTAGTTAATGTCCAAGTTTCACTTCTGTACAACACTGATGTGACTGCCATTACTTTGTAAAATTCTATCAGAATGTCTCAGTGAATTTTTCTATAAGCTTCTTAAAATTCAAAAGCTCAAATGTAAGAAATCAATTTTTTTTGTTAATGCTGCTATTCTTACAAGCATGTTTCAGAAAGTATGTTAGGTAAATATTCACCCTAGATATCCTCTAAATTGCATTTGCATGAATAGCAGCTTGAGATCAGCAGTGTCCACCAAAAGAGGAAGGAAGAAGTAGTTCTTCTGATCGACATAATATCAGTCAATGAGAAATTATTGAAGATGAAGTTGCCCAGGTTTCGAAACCGGAATATTTAGAAGACTGGATATGAGGTGAGGTATAAAACACTTTAATTTAAATGTTAGTGTGTTTATTGTTGAGTCCGTCGCAGGAGTAAGGGCACACATACAGCAGTTGGTTGGTTAAAACTTACTGCTGCACTGCATATCAGTTACCAGATTTGCCTATACTCTTCCTAGTTGAGACAATGTTGTTCATGTCCTGGCATGAATTTCATTATTCTTCAATGTTTTTATTTTAAATTAACATCTCACTGAATGATAAATTGTATTTGAAGAGAAAACTTTATGCCTAGACTGGGTTCGAACCCAATGGCTCTAGTTCTATACACTATAGCTTGAAGTTCAAGCCTACAGGACTGTATAAGAGACAAATTTCTGTCTAGATCAGGAGACTAGATACTTAATGCCTAAATCACTGGAATAGAGATCTAGGGATCCTGGGTTCAAATCCCGGTTTAGGACTAAAATTTTTCTCTTAAAATATTAATTTGCACTTTAATATAAGTGACAAAAAAATTCAAAATATGTGCTTTACTAGCTAAAAAAGTAATGTTGAAAGAATAATAAAAACAATTCTTTCAATGTTTTTATTATCAGTTTAGATTGAATGCCTAGGTAGCTCACTTGGAAGAGCATTGACATAGAGAGTCAAAGGTTCTGGGTTCAAACTCCAATCTAGGCATATATTTTTCATTTCAAATATAACATTATAATTCTTGTTTGAACACATTAAATGCTAGTCAGTATTGTATTTGTGCATCCAGGTACATTTCTCTCTTAGTTATGTGAAAGTTAGTGTGATACTAACAAATAATGGTAGATCAAGGAGAATGCAAATGCGGTTTGAGAAGTGGATTGTGAACAAGTGTAAGAAAAGAAATAGTGGCAAAGAGTTATGTTTCAAGACAAACCAAAAAAGGAGGTTCCTGCTTGTACAACAGATGATCCTTGTACAAGTAAACAGAAGTATTTTACGAACTTGGGGATGGAAATTATTCAAGGTCATTCCATGGTAACTCACGTTACATAATATGATATGTAAATTAATGAGTCATTTTTTCACATCTTACCTCATATTTTATGTTTCTTTAAACATGGGAACTAGTTTTCAAGAGAAACATCTCTCATTTTCAACCAACATTATGACTACCGGCTTTTCGTTGGAATCTCCATCAATAATTTTGCCATCTGGTGTTGATTTGATGAACATTAAGATCAGGTCACGTTCATCAGGAATCTCGAAATTCATGGATCTAAATTTGTTCTTCTGAATATATATCTTCTCCCAAATTGTCAATTCTAAAGGTTTTTCCAAATGTTTTAAAAGTTGGGCTTCTTTTTCAATTTCACTATTTTTAATATTTCTAAAGTGTTCCTTAGTTCGAGTGTCCAAATTCCTTTTTGTTTTTCCTATGTATACTTTATTGCAGTCCTTACAATTAATTTGATAAATTCCAGAATTTTTGCTATCTGGGGTGTTCAATTTCTTATTAGTTATTAATAGATTACCAAGGCTAAATTTTTAGCCATTTTTTTCAAAATACGAGGGCGGATCGGAAAGTAACGCACAATAATTTTTTTAAAAAGTTTAATAGTAAAAAAAAGGAAAAAAATCACAAATGAACTTACATCTTTTACCTACTTTTCGACATAGTCACCAACTTTCTCAACACATTTTTCCCATCGTGTTACCAGTTTCAATATGCCCTGTTCGTAGAAGTCCGTTTGGTTGGAGTGTAGCCATCTGCACACTGCTGATTTCACTTCCACATCTGTCTCAAAGCGTTTGCCGGCCAGGAATTTCTTCACGGGACCAAACAGATGAAAGTCCGATGGTGCAAGATCCGGACTGTATGGTGGATGCTGGAGCACCTCCCAACCAAATTCGGCGATTTTCTGACGAACGACAGCAGCAACATGGGGGCGAGCATTGTCATGAAGAAGTTTAATGTTAATGTTGTGATGTTTGTCACGAATGGCACAACACAACTTCACCAAAGTTTTAATGTAGGCCGCAGCATTCACAGTGGTCCCGTGTTCAGCAAAGTCCACCAATAAAACACCATGCATATCCCAGAACACTGTCACAAGCACTTTCCTGGCAGATTGAGTCACTTTGAATTTTTTTCTTTATTGGGGAACCAGCATGTTTCCACTCCATTGATGCCTGCTTTGTTTCGGGCGTGTAGTGGTACGCCCACGACTCATCACCTGTGACGATTCCTTCCAGAAAGTCATGTCCTTGTGCGGTGTACCGCATTAAGTGGTCCAAGCTTGCCATCATTCGCTGGCCCTTGTGGTCGTCTGTCAGGTTCTTAGGCACTCAGCGAGCACTAACTTTACAGAATTTCAAATTTTCATGAACAATATCGTACACCGCACCATAGGAAATGTTGAACTTCTGCGATAAGGCTCGCAGTTGCACACGCCGGTTGTTCAGAATTGCCGCCTCAATGCCTCTGACATTCTGCGGGATTGCTGCTGTTGTCGGCCGGCCGGAGCGTGGCGAATCACTAAGGTTCACGCGTCCCTCTTGGAAGAATGTGCACCACCTGGAGACATTGCTACGGTCCATACAATCATCCCCATACACGCCACGCATGTCCCTGTGAATTTCACTGGGTTTATGCTCTTTGGCCCACAAAAATCGAACAACACTTCTCTGTTCCTCACAGGTGGACGACTGTAGCATGCATGCCATTTTTGTTGCATAGTTCAAGCTTCTCTCGCAAGAGGTGCACCTGAGAAAAAAATACCATCTGTAGTGAAAACTTCAAACTATATCTCTGTGAAATTTCAACATTCTAGCTGCAATACCAAGGCAGAAAAAAATTATTGTGCGTTACTTTCCGATCTGCCCTCGTAGTTAACATCTTCCCAATTGGGATGCTCGAAATAAAGAAATGACGTCAAAATAAACAAATCTGTCATTACAATCCAATGATACATTATTTAGTTCTTTTACTAATTCAATAGTATTTTCAATGCTTTTGTTGTCGAAACTTGGTAACTCTTTAAATTTCTTGGTATGCCATTTTGCTAAAATATAACACAGTGAGCCAATATTATTAATAATGGGTCTCATCTTTTTCCCCTCCTTGTGTATTTTTGGGAGTCCATACAGTTTTGATTCTGTGGGTTTGAAACTTTTAACTTATATTTGTCTTGATCCTTGATGATCTATTTTATGTTTTTCAATGTATTATTAAATGATTTTATTGATTTTGGAAGAGGATTGCATGTAATTTCTTCATATTCATTTGAATTTAAGAGAAGGTTCATTCTATTTAAATAATCATCTTGATCTAAAATAATTTTATTTCCTTTATCGGCTTTAGATATTACTGCTTTCTGGTCATTTATATTCCTCAAAGTTTTCATATTTTTAATGGATATTATTTTTTGGTTTTTGTTTTATATTTTCAAAAACTTTTTCAACATTTTTCCTAATGATAATTTTATCTTCAACTTTAAGATTTAAAATTGCAATCTCAATGTCAGCAACATAATCTTCTATTTTATTTGAAAAATTCACAGAAGTTTTTAGTCCAAGATTCAATAACTTGTTTTCTTCTTCGGTCAATTCTATTTTCGAAAGGTTAGCTATATTGTTGTTATTGTTATTTGAATTGTGTATTTGGTTTATTGATTCATTTCTATGGCCACCTTTTTTAGTTTTTGGTTTAGGTACATTATTACTCTTCTGGATTAGATTTAAAATTTTTTGTTTTGTGTAGCAATTTTCTTTCAAATTGTGAAATTCAAACTTCCAAAAAAAAGTTTCTTGTTAAATTTTCTAAGCAAATATCACCCAATAATTTTGCCAATTTCAAATGGAGAGAATAAATTTCTAAATCCAGATTACTTAATTTTTCGTAAAATTATTTTTTCTTCTTTAACAACTTTCTTCTCTACACTCATTTGTTCTTTTGAGTTATAATTGAATTTTACAATGTAAAATTCAAACAAGTTTTTAGTCCAAGATTCAATATTTTTTTTCTTCTTTGGTCAATTCTATTTTCGAAAGGTTAACTACATTGTTGTTATTTGAATTATGTATTTGGTTTATTGATTCATTTCTATATGGCTACTATTGGTTAATGTATGCTATTTTAATGTGTATCTTAATCTCTAAACTTGCTACACGTTAGCCAATATGTGAAATGTTATAATAATTGTCTGGAAATTAGGATATTTTATATATAGTGGCACCTATAAATGCATAACCAGTAGTCTGTGATAATGTTAGTACCTCACGTTACAGGATTTAATGACCGTGTTACATTGTTGATGGTTGTACTAAAAATTATTGTTAGTGATATTTTACTTAGTCACACATGCAGTAAGCAGGAAATTAAGTATGAACCTTTTATTCATACTTGAAAAGGCAGAATTTTAAAAATATTGTAATTTGGTAACTCACGTTACAAGAAGTGTTTACGTTTAAAACAACATAATTCAATTAGGGTCAAAAATTAAATAAAAATTAAAATGACAATATCATTAAAGGACTCATGACCTTTGAATTTTAATAAATAAAAGTGAAGATTTATAGAAAAATAATTATTTCTCTTGCCTTGCAATACAGTATAAATTTCTTCTGTGGAATTCTTCTATAACTTGTTACATAAAAATGGCTCCTATATGTAAATTCAGATATTGTAGGGAGAAAAAAAAAATGCTGGCAACAAACTACAATGAGTCAGCATAATATAAAATATAAATAAACTTCCCTATATTATATAAATTTTTTCAAACGTATATCCATATTTTCATGGAATGACCCTCAACACCTTTTTATTTTTGGAACATTGGAGACTACAACATGCAAAACCGTTATTTATGTAAGTTGGAATGACTAGGATTATAATAATTAAGAACAGGCCAAGCAGAAAACTTTTTACAATCCAATATTCAGTCTTTGTAAATGGTGAATTGAAAGATATCAGTTCACAAGCTTTTTATAGCGTTCATGGAATCATGGAAAAGAATGGGACTTGCAATGGAAAATCTATTATCACCATTTTTGGCGAATATGTTTATAGGAAACTTTGAATGTCAGATACCAAAGCATACCCTTTGATTTTTAAATTTTGGAGTAGATATATGGACGATATCATATAGCAATACTCAAACAAAAATAATTAAAAGATGCCGTTAAACTTTAAAAATATCCATAATAAAAGAATTAAATTCACTATGGAAGTGGAAAATAACCAAGAAATACCATTTTTAGACCTTAAATTGATCAGGAATAAAGAAAAAAGGAAAATAGAATTTGGAATCTACAGGAAAGAAACACACATTAATAATTATTATACAGACTTGTGAATTTTCCCATTAACAGAGAAAATTTTAAGGAAGAGAAAAAACAAATTATAAAAATAGCAAAAGAGAATGATTTTCAGGAAAAGATGATTCATAAGAAAATAAATAAATTCAAGAAATAAAAAGTGGTAAATGAAAATACTCTTCAGAGAGATAAAGATATTAGTAAAAATTCAAGAAATTTACATACCATCCTTTTGTCTTTAATAAGTTTCAAAAAATGTTCAGCAAATTTAACATTATTGTATATCTGGCTTAACTTGGCAAAGAGAGAGATGGAGATATAAGGGTAGATCCTTGACCACTTTTGCCTGTTACAAAAGAAAGAACCCACCCTATTGTCAGTTTTAGTCTTCCCCTTACCCTTATTAACATCTAGTGAAGAAACACCAACAACATTGGTGCAAGTGAGAGTGAGCACAGCTACCTCTTTCTAAAAATTTCTTGTAAAGTTAAGCCAGACGAACTATAAATTAGCACCGAAAAATAATTACAGTATTAATAAATTAATCAAAACCAACAAAAATGAAAAGACAACAAATCAGGAATTTATCAAATTGATTGTAAACATTGTGAAAAAATATACATAGGAAAAACAAAAAGGAACTTTAATACAAGATTGAAAGAACACCTTAGAAACGTTAAAAATGAAGAAATAGAAATGTCTGCAATAGCTGCATATGCATAGTCAGAAAAATCGAAGGAACTCACAATTTGGGAGAAAATTTACATCTGTAAAAAAATATTGGTCTGGTGGACTAGTGGTTATATGCTCCTTGCCTCTGGTCTGAAGGGTCGCAGGTTCAAACCCGGCCAGGGTCGATGGATTTATTTTAGGATAAAAAATCCAAGGAGCAAGTCCTCCGGCAGGGACTTTAAGCCATGGGTCCTGAGTCTGAAGATTTTCAGGCTCGTAAAAGATCCTTAAGCCTGAATGAAAAGGCCTCTAAGCAAAATTTTCCGAATTTTCCCATCCTAGTACTACCTTGGTTTCCAAGATGTCAGTATGAGGCAGAACACTGACTACAGACCACTCAAATGACATCTATACGAAAACAAGTGTAACTAAATTAGTATGGTTAAAATTCTTCCCTGTAGGGGGAGAGCGCCTAAATCTCTGTTAAGGTAAACATGGGCTTACAAGAAGAAGAAGAATAAAAATAAAACCATGAATTTTGTAATTTCCAGTCAAAGAGAAAAAAATTTGGAAGTTCGTCAGTTAGCCAGTAGAGGGAGCAGAAATCAACTCTCAGGATGAACAACCGCAAGGCAACAATTGTATTGCATCGAGAATGTCGCACAGAAGTGATGAAACCGGTCTGCATAAATATCAAGAAATATGAAGTGAGTTAAAATATACAACTCATCAATAATTAGAAGAGGTAAAATCTGATTCATTTAATGATAATTAAATAAACCCCATACTAGGAAGTAACACTAAGAGGTACTAAAAATTATATATTAAAAATGTAACACCTCACATCATATTATGTCTTCTTTTTAGACCAGTTTTGAAATTATTCCATGACTTAGGAATATTAAGGAATTAAATTACCTTTACAATGAAATGGATTTGTTAATGTCAATTTAGGTAAAAAATTAATGTGGATGGGTTGTGGAGGAAGAAGCAGTGCATCACCATGACAGAACAACTATTGCAAAAATACTAAAGATGGAAAAATTCTGAGACAAGTCTAAAAAGAAGAAATTATGAGGTGAGGTGATACATTTTTAATATTCAATAAAGCCTCATAGTGTTACTTCCTAAATATATGAACTTATTTCAGGTTTGAGGTTCTTTGTATGTTATAAATCTATAATACAGTACAATGCAGCTTATGTCCCTCCAGAAGGGAACCATACCAGAGATTTTTATGTTCTGGAGAGAAAATGAACAACTGAATTATTTTAAAATTACAATAGGAAGTAATATTAAGAGATTTTCTTCATGGTCATAATATCGGTTGAAAATGGGAGGGATGTTCCACTTGAAAGCTGCAGTTCATATGTTTAAGGAAACTATGAGGTAAGATAGAAATTTTAATATTCGTTTTTAAACATCTTAGTGATGGACAAATTATATTTGAAAAGAAAAATAGATGCCTAGACTTTGAACCCAGGACCTTTGATTTTCTATGTCAATGCTCTTCCATCTGAGCCACCTAGGTCTCCAATCTTTTCAAATATAATTTGTCCATCATTAAGATGTTTAAAAACGAATAATATTAACATTGAAAGAAGCACTACTGGCTTTGTCAGTAATGTTTAAATTCCCAATAAAAAGTCTTCTTAATAAAGAAGCCGCCATTTGCAAAAATCGTAGCATTTGGGGTTAGGGAATTAACTATGTGTAAGAGAAAAATACGCGTTTAGATTGGAGGCCTAGGTGGCTCAGATGGAAGAGTATTGACATAGAAAGTCAAAGGTCCTGGGTTCAAACCGCAGTCTAGGCGTATATTTTCCTTTTCAAATATAAGATAGAAATTACTCATTCATTCATTGAATTAAGAGGTTTACTTAATAATTAAGTTATTTGGTCTGTATATTCTTACCTCTTATGGTTGTTTTTATTGGATATATGTTTCAAGGCTTGTTAGCCCCATCTTCAGCTATTACAGACTATAATAGCAATAGTAATAGTCTGTAATAGCTGAAGATGGGGCTAACAAGCCTTGAAACATATGTTTAATGAAAACAACCATAAGAGGTAAGAATGTAGAGACGAATAACTCAATTATTGAACAGCTGAGTTTGATCCCATGAATATTGGATCTAGTTAACTACTAGTTGACCAAAATTGACAAGAATAAAATAAATATAAGATATTCAAGTAATGACAAAAGTTTTCAATTCTGCTCTTTAACAACTTAAGTCTGACTGGACATCACAGCCTGTAAAGGCAAACTGTGCTACGGCATGACAAACTTGACAAATCACTATTTCAATCAAACACATGCAATACATACATGATCTTTAAGTTTAGATTTCAGGTCATTGATATAGGCTTCTCGTTTTTCAATGTGTGTTTCCATCTTCTGTTCTAGTGCTTCTCGAGTTTGCGAGATAAACGTATTTGCTTGTTCATCTTTCTTCTTTGACGCTTCTTCTATCTTAGACATTTTAGCTGCAAGAACAGCCATTTTATTTGCTTCCAGAGACTGAAAATTAAATACATTATTCAATTAATAAACAGTGCAACAGAATCAATGTTAAAGAGAAAAAATTCTGCCTGAACCTTCAGCTTTACATGCTGATGCTGTGACCAATGATCTAATTCAGGCTTCTTTCCCATCGAAGCACAAATTCTCCTCTCAATTTATTCTCTTAACCCACATCCAATACAATGAACCATCATTCGCAAGTACACATTGCATTGCTTTTATATTAAGAAGACAAGATGGTCTGGGGTTCAATTCCCAGTTCAGACAGAATTTTTTTTATATTTTATAATTTTTTTCCCTTACTATTTATTACAATAGTTTAGTTGCATATGTTAATTTACTTATTTGATCATAGTAATAGCTTTAGTTTCTTAATATTTATGTAATAATTTAATAGTACAACAGAAATTGTGAATTTTCTAAATGTTTATCTAGTAGATAAAACCTATATCTCCCAAAATACCTTATAAAAGAAAATTGTAATTCCTAATCATCTGTAGCACCTTTAAATACATTATATATTAATAATAAAAAAAATGTAGAAAATAATAAGCTTCCTAAGAGTATACATTGGACAGCCAAATTGGTCATAAATTTAGGAAAACTTAAAAAATCTATATAGAGCAAAACCTCTTTTAAAGACAACTCTTATTAAGCAAGATCAATTTTTCTAGCAATGAACATTAAACTCCATAAAATCAATATACTTCATACTCCTATTAAAAGATAACATTTCTCCCTGATCACTGACGCAATGTAAATAGATTAAACCCTAATTAGAGAACAAAACTATTAAAAAAAAGTACAGTGTAATATTTTAGAGTTAATCTTATAAAGATGAAGACTAGTGGATGCCAGTAATTAATTAATTATGCTACTATTGGCAATACTATTTCCCTGTTAACGTGGACAGACAACAAATATATATTGACCCAACAATTGCAACCAATTAAACCACAATCTAAGAATGCTGGTTGCTGCCCACATTAAAATAATTAATAGCTTAGGCTATTTATTCAATTATTTTTCAAATGTTTAATGTTGATAAAGCATTTTAAATCATAATTTACAGTGTATACTTAATTTCAAAGTTTATAAGGTACAACATTTCTCCTATTAAATGACTGCTCCTCACAAGACTATTTTATTTCTCTTGGGATCGTCAATGACCTTTACCAGTGGTTTACTGTATCTTTAAAAAATAAAAATACATAATATTTTAATTAAAATAAAATACATTAAGAAAAGGCATCTCATGTCATAGCAAATGGTTTAAGATATAGTGCCTTGGTGCAGAGCTATGAAATTGGCACAAAATAGAGTCCATGGAGATGCTTTGTGGATGTCCTACGATCTTGCTAGCAGATAAAAGAGATTACTTTTTTTTTTTTGAATCAACAACTATAGTGCACACAGTGAAAGAAGCCAACTTCTAATATTCATGGAACATTAGCTTTTAATATCCCTTCTATCTACTAACCGCTTGGATTAATCAATAGAAATCAATTACATTGCTTTCCATACAGGGGATTATGATGATGATGGCCAGATGATGTTCGGGGACCATTTGAGCCTCAAAGCTACCTAACATTTCTATTAGAGGCAAGGAAAAACCCTGAAAAAACCTCATCCAGAAAGCTTGTCCCGACCGGGGATCAGCAGCACTACCTCGAGACCACAGCAGTGGATTTATATATATATACACATATATATATATACACACACATATATATATATATATATATATATATATATATATATATATATATATATATACACACATATATATATATATATAATATTTCAATTGACGATACCCCTTACAGTCTACTATTCACACAGTATCCAAAAGATAAAGTGGTCCCACTACAGGCTTTAGGAGCAGCTTGGGGTATTAGTAGGTTAAGGAAGGCTCCCACATTTTGTAGAAAATCGGCACTTGATATAAGCCAGGTTCTTATCTCTGCTTGACGGCCATCTTTATCCCCATAACAAGCATCTGGTACTCATTTCAATTAGAGGCTGAGTCGACCCAAGGGCCAAACTGATGCCTGAATGTTTGGTTCAGTTTAAAAATCCTGACCCACTGGGACTCGAACCCTTGATCTTCAGCTTGTAGCATGTTGATCTTTCAAATCCACATCTCACTTGAAGTTATTATAGGCACATATCAACTGGTTTCACCTTGGAAACTAGAAGGAAGACAAATTGAAAATTAGAGTTGATGAAGATCTTTCAGCACAACAGGAATCATGTGTAGAAAGAAAATTCTCTGAAGGCACAGGACCTAAAATAATGTTTCTAGAGTATTAGAACGACACATTTGGAGAAGACTGCCCCTACAGGAAAGAAGGTCAACCCATGAAAGCAATGTATTTATTTGTAATAAACATGGAAAGGGGGGGGGATCCACTTATTGGTGCCCAGAGTGTCAAATTGCTTTATGCTTTGAATATTTATCACACCAAACCAATTTCTTCTATTCTGGTCTCTCTCTCTCTCTCCCTCTTTAAGACCTTTCTCTTTGTATAAATATTTCATTGTGTTATTAGGTAGTGGCTGTTATCTGAATTCTTCATCGAATTCCTAGTGTTTTATTTATGTGAGAAACTTACATATAGGGTCTATTTCAACTGTGGCACAACAATCATCAATAAGTCTACACATACGGAGATGTTAGGTGAGAACCATAACAAATTAAATTAATTAAATATTGTCACAGATGACCAGGATTTTTCTTTGCAATATTTTGACGTACATAAGCACACTTAATTTGTTCAAAATTTCACTAACACTATTTCTTTCCACAATTAATCTTCTTTTAATTTTGATCACAGTCACTGCTAAGTTTCTCGTTCAATTAACACTGTCGAGACTGATTGTCGCAGTTGCCAAACACAGACTGACTGTTGTCTGATTCCGATTTCAAAGTGGAGAATATGACTTGTAGTACGTGGTGTTGCTGGTAATCATCAGCCCGGGTTCCTGTCTTAGTGACATTAGCTCTGGCTTTAATTAACTTGGTATGTTAGTACAGATAATATTGAGTGTAACGATGGCTTAGTAGTACACAGTACTATTTTGTAGTATTACGGCTCCTGCAATATTTACAATGATTAGATACCCTCAGGGGTCCTCATCTAGGGGATATGTGGATGGCGACCACAAGGTGCCCAAGCTGTGCAAAACATTTCTTCCACTTATGTGTTTTGCGCTCTTTTAACTTTTCTATCTAACCTCTCTTGGTTAACTCTTGTTTTTTTGACCCCGACGCTATTAGGGCATCCGAGGGCTAGGGAGTCCTTCCTTTCTTCCATTTCTCCTTTCCTTTTATTTTCTTTTCTTCTCCAGAAAAGCCTGACCAGAGGCTATAAGATGGCAGCCCCATCACTGGTCTTGCCTTCCTTTGGCCAGCAACTAATCGAAGGGACTATTATTATGCTTTCAAGTCTTATACGAGAATTTCCCATAAGGAAAATTTTCTATAGGATCGTAACAGGCCTTGGCCTAATACTTGGAAGGAAGAAGAAGAAGATTCATTAATGAGTTATTTTTATTAATTTTTTATAGTTAAAACTAATTACACTATGTAGTAGGTCGGAGTGATGACCACTGTAGTGAGTTTAGTAGTAATGATATTCCGAGTGTGGAATCTAAAAATATGGGTCAATATGTGTCTGTCTTATGTGATATTTATTTTATATTTGGATTTTATATAAATTTATTCAATATGATATCGTTATATATGTTAACTTGTGAAGTTGGTGCTATGAGTATTGTTGTTTTTAGTGATAATCGCTGATAAATAGTTGTTTAAATGTTAGTATCCTGTGGGCCAATCAGAATGCAGGATTGGTCCCACCCCAGCTTCGGATATAGTGATGGCAGGCAGTGAGCCTGCACTGTGGGGGTCTTTTCTGTAGAAAATGTCGAATGTTTGAACACATTAGACAGTAAAAGGCGTTCTCTGCTGATAAAGTTTTATCCAAACACATTTTTCTTACTCAGAAATCTATTCACGCGGTAATAATTGTAAGCTACCTGACAAGGTACCTTAAGATCGTAGCTCAAGATATAAACTTATGTGAAAATCCCAAAGGGAACCGATGTAGTTTGAAACTTATCCAAGATGTCGGACCTTGAAGACTTCGATCATGGTTTTGGTATACGCGGAGAAGAGGAATTTGATAGAGTCTACCAAAGAATTCAACTGGAAGAACAGGAGAATCAGTGTAATACTGCACGTCGCAGACGTGTTTGTATACGGTATTATTTGCGAGATGCAAGCATAAATGCATTCCTCTATAGCAGACGAAAATAACGGAAGTGGTTTTATCGCTGAGAATTCTGGGTAATTCGTTGCCAATATTACGAAAATGTCAACATTCATGCATGACCGGTAAGGCGGCCGTTAATTCGATCTCAGCTCACCAGTGATTGGAAGTAATTTGAGTAGAGACTAATGTATTTGCATACGACCCGTAGGGACTTCAAGAGTTATTTAGTGTAATTCGAACTTAGGGATATTTTTTGTAGTGTGTTACATACATTGTGTATAGTGGACCCTTTGAAGTTTGGCACTTATTTGGTAAGAAGGCTGTAGCTCCATTGAAGAAATTAAATCCTCCCTTTTTCCAATCTTCACCTGGCCATGTGAGAAAATTGAGTAAAATATTGACTCTACTGAAGGGACTAAGGGGATTACTCTGGTATTCACCTTGTTGCTAAGGAAACCACCAGAAACCTTAGCAGAGTAGTTTATCAAATTTAAATTGACTATAGTTATATAATTTTAATTTATCAAGTGTTAAAATAATTTTTAAAATTTCATCTTTTTATATTTGAGGGTGTTATGGATTTGGTAAAGTTTAAGCCCTGCTTTAATTTTGAATTTGGAAACTTCATGGGGTTATTATATGAGTTTACTGGTGGAAGTAAGGGAGCTGCTCCGGTATTTACCTTGACGTTAAGGAAACCACCAGGAACCTTAACAGAGCAGTTTGAATTTAATAGAATGTTTCTAAAAAGGCCAAAATTGTATCTGGGCCTAACACTTCAGCTGTTATATGGTGAACTAGCCGGCAGAATCACCATTTTGCTGATCACTCATCTATTAGACTTGTAATTGATGTGAATGACCTATATTCTACTAATTCATATGTCATTATTTGTCCTAATTTATTCCTTCCAAAGACAATTGTCAGAGGAATGCATGTGGGTTACTCAGGTTCCATGTATGTCAAATATCTCTTGATATCATGGAATAGAGTATCCTGAGAGTTGTATGTGGGATATTGTTCTGCACATTTGCAGCATGGTTTTTCCACGTCTGTTCAAGTTTCCCTCTCATTTTAAGTGGGGATTCTTTGTGACTTAGCTGTCTCGGTCTCTATTCTGCTTACTTTCTTGCTGCCAGTATTACTGGTAGATCTGTCAGATGAGTGATCTGTTTTCTTCGTTTGAGTGGGAATTGGGGTTTCTTCCCGAGGCTCAAACTCTGTTATTTGATCGCTGGGCTTTCGAGCTGTGGATTTCTTTTCCTATTTTGGTTTCTTTTACTATCTGGTTGAGGAGCAGCTGGCTAAACTCTCACTGATGTATCTTGTCTCACGGCAGCAGGAGTGGGCTCCACGAGACTGCCTGATACTGTTGTAACGTCTGTAGTACTCTATTTTAACTTTATAGTAATAGAATCTCTTTACTTTAAGGACCTCTCAGACAGTGTTTGCATCCATCAAGACTGTCAAACATTGACAGCGGGTCCTTGGTCCTGAAGGAAGTCATATTGACTTTAGTGCCTCGAATCCGAGACCTTTTAAGGTCCTCTTGGATCACTGATGGCTCCACAGAGGGGTCGATCGATACCTTTGATGATTATCTTTCTAGTCGATATTGGACCTTTCCTGATCCCTTCGCTGTAAGGGATTTTATGCTACTGCAGTAGCTGTATGTATTTGTTATAGGCCGGTACTGAAACCAGCCTAATCTTTGTACTAAGCCTTGTGACCTCACAAGTGAATGTGAGAGGTGTTTGTTGAAAACCCGTTCACAGCTGCCAGTTGCATCGAGTATTCTCGACGAATCAGCAGGGAAGGAGACTGACTTTCGCTCCCTTTTATGAGAGCAAGGAAACTTCTACAAATAGCTTTGAGATATTTTGAAGCCTACAAGCCTCTGGCTACCAATCTTTCCTGAAAGGGGAGGGAGATGCAGAAACGTCTGGCAAGGCACTCCAGACACTACGACCAGTTTGTGTGAGTCTTCTAACTCCCGATTGGCGATTCGCCCATGCAATTAAAATGTCTCTATGCAACACATAACAACATTATATTAAGAGTACAACATAAATGAATCGCAAAATTGTTTAAATTACTCAAGATACTTCCATTTAAATGCATTATTAGAATACTCGCAATGAACGGCTGGATTTAAATCTGTGTTAAAACTTCTCCTGCAACATTTAAAGAAATTATCAATCATGTATTAATATTTGTATTTCAATATATGCTTGTGAGATAGTAACATTGTGAAATAGCATAAACATCTGTCATAATTAATTTGACAACTGGGATTCATAATACTGTTTAATATCCATGTCTTAGCAAACAGGAAAGCATTAAAATCATCAGAGTCATTTTTTGAATATTTGTATGTATGTCTAATGTCAGACCACTTGCACCTTTCGTGCTTCGGCCTTTGTACTCAGCATACAGATAGCAATGTTATGTCTACTTTCAATTTATGAATTACTCTGACAGTGTCACATAACATGATGTACATGTGTTCAGATTTTTTTTTTCAGGAAGTAATGTCAGAAAAAAAAATATAAAATTGCTTTAATGTCCCAGTTGAAATAATAAAATTTGGAGGGCTTGACACTATAGTTAAAACAAAATCTATTAGTCTAGGATCTTGCACATGGCAAACATATTTATATATTATAGTAATTATGTAACATACCAGCCTCCTTTCTTCAGCAGCCTTCAGTTTTTCCTCGATGTTCTCTGCTGAAACCTTTGAGCTAGGGGAAGAAGGTCGCTTTGGAGGTGTCACATTGACGGGTTCTGCGAGGATCACCTCATAGGCCAGGCCTCCTTTTGACTTTTCTTGGCACCTGATTTCAGTAGCTGCAACAAATTTATAATTAATTACAAACACAGACATATAATAAAAATATATATACAGTCAATATGCCCATTTCACCAATTAATGTTTAAAAACGTCAACAAGTTTCCACAGCCAAGCTGTCATTCTCAAGACCAGATATTGACTGAAGACAAAATTGATAATAAATAATAAACAAATTGATAATAAATAATAAACAAATTTGTTTATTATTTATTATCAATTTTGTCTTCAGTCAATATCTGGTCTTGAGAATGACAGCTTGGCTGTGGAAACTTGTTGACCTTTTTAAACATTAATTGGTGAAATAGGCATATTGACTGTATATATATTTTAATATTTGATCACCAAGAAGATCACTTGTGTATTAAAAACAGACATATAAGTTGATGCTAATCTGTTTTGCACATTGTATATAAGCTTATAAATGGATTTGTGGGTAGCAGTTAAAAATCCAGCCCTACTCTGTGGAATTTTATCTAAAATACAGAGCACCATGTTTCATAGATAAATATTGTGTTCCTTCGTCACTGTTTAGGATTATTTACTAGCCTGTTCAGGCTCTAAATTGCTGCTGTTTCCATCTTTTCTTTGGTCTTCCCAAACTACTACTTCCTCATGGTGAATAGTTGTATGCTGCTTTTGGTATTCTTTCCTCAGTCATCCTAGCTAAGAGTTCTTTCCAGTTTGTCCTATATTTCACTATTGTTGTATTTAATTCCTCCACTTTTAGTTGTCTTATTTCTGTGTTGTTTTTGTCAGATCTTTGATATCCTGCTATTGGTCAGAGGAATTTCGTTTCAGCAGCTTTTATTCTGGCAGATTGTTGTGTTGTCATCACTGTCCATGTTTCGGATCCATACATAATAATAGGAACTGCCATTGTCTTGTGTAATTTCATATCATGTTCCTAGTAATTAAAAACAAAAGCAATGGTTATAGAAATAAATTTGTGATATGGCATCTCAGAAGAGCCACAGTCAATTTAAGTGTTTGCTTTTACTGGCTAGCAGATGACAATGCAGGAAGACTTGAGTTAGCATAATGCAGTACTTCAATTTCCTTAACTGGATTTTACTTTTTCTCATATCAAGTAGCTATTCAATTGTTCCCATGAGATTGAATGAACCATATTAAAAATCCCATACACAAAGGGAAACCTATATGGTATGCCAGGAATTCAATCCTAGAATCTGGCCTGACATACTTAACCATTACACAATACAGAAATAATTAGATATTTTAGAGAATTTTAACATCTAATAAGAAAGTTGAAACAAGTCTTGCACTCTTGCTGAATGATTATAAATACCATAAATTAAAATAAAAGAGCAATATGATATACAATACATAACTATACTACAGCGCAATCCATACAAACCTGAACCATTTTAATAGGCCATAATTTCTCTCTGAAAGCTTGCAGAAATGTGAAATTTGTTTTAATGATCTCAGTGACTCAGGGAGAATCGACAACAATCGATCACGGCAACAATTAATGCCATATGTGAACTATATTGTTGATTTCAATGGAAATTATGAGTATTTTTGTGGCATTGTAGATGGTCTTTTGTTTGCAATCATAACAGTAACATACAGTACTCACTTCAAGAGCGTGTTTTCATTGTGAAAACATATTGGAAGACAAATTCCTTGGTAACAACACAACGGGAATTTCGAAGAGAATTTAATGTATGGGATGTTCCGACAAAGGCAACAATTTTATTGCCAGCAAGAAAGCTGGAGACAACTGGTATACTCGTTAGTGAGAGTGGAAAACAGACCACCATTGAGTGCAGACTGTTAACAATGTTCGAAGAAGACTAGTGAACTCTCCAAACAAATTGTTACGTCGACTGAGCCAGGAAACAGGCTATTCATATGGCACATGCCAAAGAGTTGCGAAGAAAATGGGATTACGACCATACAGAGTGCATATGGTGCAACAACTAAAAGAAGCAGATTATAAATAACGGATCCATTATTGTCTATGGTTTCAGGACTTTCTTATTCCACATCCAGACATTCTCTCCATAATGTCGTTTACAGATGAATCATGGTTTCATCTGTCAGGCTACATAAACACACAAAACCCCAGATAGGACTGCTGTAAACCCCCATATGATCTACGAAACACCACTGTGTGATGAAAAGGTTGGAGTATGGTGCGCGGTGTCAGCTCCTAGGATCGTTGGTCCCATTTCCTTTGATACGACTTTGACACTGAAGTTTTTACGGGTATCTTCAATACATTTTTGGAGCAGCTGGATGATATCGAATTGAGAGAAGATTATTTCCAGCAAGATGGAGCAACATGCTATACATCTAATGCCTCCAAGGACCTTGTAACCAGTTTCTTTGGGTCTGTGGCCCCCCAGATTCCCTGACCTAACCTCACCAGATTTTTTTCTTGTGGGGGTATCCAAAAAAATAAGAGTGTATAAGAATAGGCCTCTGGCAATTTATGATCTCAAGGAATCCATTCGAAACTAAATAAGCAACATTGGCAAGGATACTGTCCATAGAACTTCACAGAATATGGTGAAATGAGTGCAAATATGTATAGATACTAGTGGAGGAAACATTTGCTCTGAGAGGTAAGTGTAATGTAATCTCCCAATTGTGTATTATATTCTCCTAAAGTTGCACATGTGTCCTATTATTGGTTCAAGACTTATGGCCCCTTAAAATGGTTCAGGTTTATATGGATCTTACTGTATTTCCAGAATCATGAAAACCCTTGGGTAGCATGTGCCATAAATCACACAGCCACATGACCCTCATTACAGACTTTAGCTGACAAAGGAACAGAAGCCGAACTCTCTACAAAACTGTTGCAAATTTTCTGCATACGAGAACTTATATGAAGACTCGGTTTGTTAAAAGACAGCAATATAATAAATGTGGTAACAATTTAAAATGTTACAGAGATGTAGTGATGTGAGGTAAGGTTTTCGAGATTCTGTATGAAAATACAAGGTACAAGCTAAACTTACTTACTTACTCACTGGCACTATCGAACCCGTAGGTTCATGGCCGCGCGGACATAAGCTCTCCATACATCCCTATCCTGAGCTAATGCTTTCCAAACATTCCCTGTATAATCTACTTCCCTCAAATCATAATGTTATTCTCCCACCTCATTCTTGGTCTACCAACTGGGCATTTTCCCTCTGGCTTTCCTACAAGAAGCTTCCATGCAAGTCTTTCATTCCCCATACATGCAACATGTCCTGCCCATTGCAGTCTACGAGACTTAACTCTTCTTATTATATCTGGCTTCCTATAAAGACCATGTAGTTGTTCATTGTTATGTAATCTTCTCCATTCACCTGTCCAAAAATTTTCCTAAGAACTTTATTCCCAAAAACTCATAATCTCATTTCCTCCCTTAAAGTAAGAGTCCATGTTTCGCACCCATATAATATAACCGGTAGAATAATAGTTTTATATATTTTCAGTTTAACGTTTTTTGAAAGGAGTTGGGACATCAAGAGTCTCTGCAATGTATAATAGCATGCATTTCCAGAAATGAGTCTATGTTTAATTTCTTTGTGCATCTTATTCCTATTTGTGATTATTGTTCCTAGGTATTTGAATTCAGCCACTTCCTCAAAATTTCACTCATTTGTCATTAGCCGTCCATTTCCATTATATAATGTATTTCTACATGTGACCACATATTTAGTTTTATTGATATTTACTTCCAGTCCTAATTCCTTAGTGTTACTCAATAGTGTGTGCATGCTGTCCTTCAGTATTGCCTCGCTATCGGCCAATAGTACTACATCATCAGCATAAAGTAACAGCTTATTAACACCATTGAGTTGTAGGCCTTCCTCATCCTCTAAAGATTTGATGGCATGCTCTAGTACAAAATTAAATAGTAGAGGAAATAGTGCATCTCCTTGTTTCAACCCATTCTGGATTTCAAAAGTGTCCGAAAACAGTTTGCCTACTCACACCCTACTCTTTGTGTCATTTAGACACATTCGTATAAATCTAACTAACTTTTTAGGAATTCTGAACTCCACCAGGATACTATATAACTTCTCCCTCTTAATTGAATCATATGCTTTTTTCAAGTCTACATATAGTTGATGTACAGTACCATTATATTCCCATTTCTTTTCTAAAATTTGTCTTATACTAAAAATCTGATCTGTTGTAGACCTGTTTCTTCTAAATCCACATTGATGATCTCTTAGAATGTCATTAATATAGGGAGTAAGTCTACTTACTAATATGTTAGAATTTTGTACGAAGTTGAAAGTAATGAGATGCCCATGTAGTTGTTGCAATCAGTTTTATCTCCTTTCTTATAAATTGGTACGATAATCAATTCTTTCCATCCATCTGGAAGAGCTTTTTCCTAAATCATACTAAGCAACAGGCGTATCTTGTCCATCAATTTTTCTCCCCCTGATTTTTTTTATTCTGCTGGGATCTCATCTGAACCTGATGCTCTATCGCCATTTCAACCTCTAATGTACTTGGTTCTGCGACTA
Source organism: Diploptera punctata (assembly GCA_030220185.1). NCBI lineage: Eukaryota > Metazoa > Arthropoda > Insecta > Blattodea > Blaberidae > Diploptera > Diploptera punctata. The sequence continues at coordinate 1,481,441 of JASPKZ010004946.1, forward strand.
GCAGTTCTGCTGTCTGTAACTTATCCTCATCAATGTCCTGTTCTCTATGTACATTTAATAGCTGATTAAAGTAACTTTTCCATCTATTTAATATACTCCTGGAATCTGCAATCATATCCCCATTTTCATTCCGAATTATGTTTGTTCTAGCCTGAAACCCTTTATTCTCTATCCTAATTCCCTGATAGGGGGCACGCCGTAGCGTAGTGGTTAAGGCACTGCGCTACAAGCCGGAAGGTCGAGGGTTCAAGTCCCGGTGGGGTCAGGACTTTTAAAGTGACCCAAACCTTCTGGCGGCAGTATGACCCTGGGGTTGACTCAGCCTCTAACGGAAATGAGTACCAGACGCTTGTTCTGGGGTAAAGGCGGCCGTCACGTAGGGTTGACAACCCGGCTGACATCTAATGCCGATTGTCTAGAAATAGTGGGAGCCTTAACCTCCCACTACCCCAAGGGCCTCCCGAGGCCTGTAGTGGGAATACTTTACTTTACTTTAATTCCCTGATATAATTCTCTAATGTTCCTATTTTTTGCATTCATTTCAAGATCATTAATTTTCTCTTTCAAATATTTCCTCCTTTTTACTCTTTAGTAACCTCGTGGTTTTCCGTCTAATACTGTAATAATGTAGAGAAATAAAGGGAGCCGCTGGACAACCATCATATTGAGGCAATAATAGCACCAAATCCCTGTAGTCAACTCAGCTTCAAAAGGAGATGACCATATTGGTCAGCAAGAGAAATGTATGATAAAGATAATAAAATTTGCAGTTGGCAACAATTAAGTTTGTATTTTAGTTTGAATTTTCAGGTGTTGTCATTCCTGTTATTAAGTAGAATTGTGTTTAATATGCTAGACATTATTTAATTATCAATACATGGAATTACGTCTGAAAACTTCTTCTATCTCTGCGGAAATTTCATATTTGCTATGCATAGGAAGAACCTTTTGCCCATTTAAAAGAAGGGTTTTCAAACATTATTTTGGAATAGATCTAGGGGATTGACAGAAGCATTGGGCATCCTACATATTTGTTGTGTGACGTGCTATGTTAAATTGATACATTGGTGGAATGGTAGAAATAACTGTACATTATTTGTAATACCAATGATGTAGGGAACAAGTAAAAGAATTACATTACAGACTGTTTATCTTGTTTGACAAATGTTCACAGTATTACAAACTAGAAACCTAAGATTCACATAGTGTACCCTAGTGTACCAATCCCACATTTCAAAATTCTTCCAGTACTTTATAGGATCAAGAAATAAAGACAATGGAATAGATATTACAGAATGTCTGAGTGAAGAATTGACATGATGTTCTGAAGTAAATGAGTCCTTAAAGCTCTTCAACTCCATATTTATACACAAACATATATTTAATATATTTGAAGAGAAAAATTATACACTCAGACCGGGACTTGAACCCAGGACCCTTGGTTTTCTAGTCCAAGTGCTCTACCATTTGAGCTACCTGAGCAAGTACCGATCTAAATGCAAATTTTTCTCTATATACGTTGTAATTCCGGGTTCAAGTCCCGGTCTGAGCGTATAATTTTTCTCTCTTCAAATATGATTTATCCATCATTGAGATGTATGAAATTAATAATAAGAACATCAATATATTTAATAACTTATTTCATGATTTAGGTCTAAGGAAACAAAAGACAGATTTAGGGTTGAGATTGCAGAATGTATATATTGCAAACACAAATGAAAATTACTGTTTATACATAGGGAACACATGTTCCTTCCATTTTAAAAATGACATGATAACATTCAGCAATGTTGTTTGTGGTGTAATTGTTTTAACTTTAAATACAAACCATGATTCCTCAAAATACAGTCTGAAGAGAGTTCTCCTCCACAATAGGAACACAATGCCTACTACTCCAATTGCATATGCAAATAAGACTAAAGACTCATATGAAGTTTTGAAAAATGTACTGAAATTAATCTAATAAAATAAGCATAAGTGGAAAATATATTTCGATTTGTAATAGCTGCTATGATATTGGTCATGCAACAAGACTAGACAAAATAAGGATGTTTTCTAGGTGAGTGGAATAGTCATGACAGAAGTTTCCATTGTAAAAGATAATTAGAAAGTGGTGAAAGGAAGAAGAACAAAACTAGATGATAATCGTAAGCCGGTGATCAAAACCTCGTAACTGCATTCAAGAGTAAATCTGGATTTTTGCATTATTCGATAAGTAAAGACACCGTCTGCATGCTGTTAAAGTCTTTTAACGCCAAGATGATTTTGCTGCCATCTATTAATGATTAGAAAAAGCATGCATTTCCTCAACTATTAGCTCAGGCTAAAAACTCTCATCTCCGGCGCAGAGGAATAGCAGAGTATCATCTGCTCTTATCTCAGACTCAAGAACTCACATCTCCAGTGTAACACTTTTCAGAAACTAGTTTTAAAATATAATAGCTTTTGACAAATCAACCAGTTATAAGGTTTCTTCTTTCTACTGAATTTTTTCTTTAAATTATGGAGTTATGAGATTTTAATTGATGGCCAACAATATACTGAATCACAAGTATTTGTAGTCAGTTAATATGTTCTGCAGTCCCGCGCCATAGCCGAGTGGTTAAGGCAGGAAGCCTTGGTGCAGAGCTACGGGACTTGCGCTGGTTCGAGTCTCCATGGGGAAAAAATTTTCTCATGGTATTTCGGTCAGTATGGGACCGGTGCCCACCCAGCATCGTGATGCATTTGGGTAGCTACAATAAGTAGCGGCTCCAGGTTGAGAAAACCAGCTATAACGGCTGGGGGACTCGACATGCTGACCATATGTCACCCCTACACTGGCTGATTATCATCTACATCTGTGATTGACACATGTGGATGTGAGGCCAGCAGCCGGCTGGTAGGCTAAGGGCCTTGTAGGCCTGTCGCGCCAGGAGATTTTTTTTTAATATGTTCTGCTGACCCACCTTCACTTCAAGTTAGATCCTATAGAACAATTTATAAAGCCCATGAATTCATCTGAAAATATGTTTGTATACCTTGATTTCTGCAGCAACAATAAGAGTTCCCAAATTAGAGAACTTCAAATTTTGAACAATGTCTTGCACCAAAAGAGAAAAGAGCCTGGTCTTGTTTCAAGAATGTAACACAAAACCTTTTGGGAAGGAAAAGAGATAATTACAAATAATATAAGCGCATCAATATAGGATGCCACATGTTTATGAAACTGCATTTCCGAGATTTGCATCTAAATTTTCTTGAGAGCTGCAATGATGTTTCCGACGAACAAGGTAAAAGGTTTCATGAAAATATAATAATCATGGGAAGACACTATGAATGGAAAAAGATGCTGGCTGGATAATGCCAAACATTATTCAAGATTGCAAAATTGATCACTAGAAAAAAAAATTAATTCTTGGAGAAAGATCATTTTTCTAATTTTAAATGAGATTTTTCATGCAGTAGAGGATATGTATATATTTTTGTTTTCTTTTATAAAGTTTGGAATATTTCTAAATAATTATTATAAAATTATTATGTTACATATTTTTCCTAAAAAAGTATTCAGCTTGAAAATAGAACAACAAAACCTGAAATTGCCTATAACTTTAAAACTATGCAAGACACACAAAACAATAATTACAGAACTGAATTCAGGAGACAAATTTCCATAAGAATCAGGAATGTTATCCCCTGAAAATACAAATTACATTTTTAGAACAGTGTTTTTTATTGCCTCACGACTGTGGTTGTCCGTTTATATAAAAGCGAGTGCTGCAACAATGTTTGACAATGATTAACATTCACATAGTGGTAGTCGGCATCTTTGTATTTAATTAGATACAACAGCTGCAGGGAAACAAAGCGAGCTGCTGGACAACCATCATAGTGAGGCAATTATACAAGACACATATTCTGGGAGTAAAGGTAATTGTAATGCAGGGGTGACATCTCATGCTGATTGCCTTAACCACCTACCATCCCAAGGCCCTCCTAAAACCTATAGAGGAGTCCAAACTAAGTATTTTGAGCTAAGTAATTATTGGTTGGAAATGTCCACTTGAAGCTCCACAAGACAATGAACAGTTAATAACACTGGTTGACAAGGTTTTCTCCACAAGAAATCTGATTAGTGAATCTGGTGCATTTTTTCATACTGAATTCAGATATGTAGTCAGAATTTTTCCATCAGGCACAGTTAATTTGTGACAGCTACTTTTTTAAAATTGATTTTAGCATTCTCTTTGACCTGTCATAGGAACCTTTACCTTGTATGTAGCGATTTTATTCAATCTGTATGTAATGTCATGCTGAAGCACCAAAAGACAAGACTGTGCAGGTTCATGCGTGTTTTAACATGCTCAGACCTGTTAATCTGCATTGCACTGTGTCAGTATTGAGCTGACTGTGAGCTTGTTAGCACGAATATCACTAGTGAAAATATATTTCCTTCCTCTCTGTTTAGAAGTGTATTGTGTGTGTTGTGTTTTAGAGTTTTCTTCTTTCATCATGCCATGAAAGTGTATAAATCATGCAGATAATTTCTGCTATATTTGTGATGAGTTGGCCTTCAAATCTCAGGAGCAAAATTTCACACCACTTGTCAAAGAGTGTTATGAACTTTACTTTGGCTGTCCAGTGGGCGATTTTGATAAGAGCTGGGCCCCAAACATATGCTGTGTTTCGTGTGTTAGACTGTTGATTGGGTTGAAAAATGGTACACATCATATGCCATTTGCAATTCCCATGATTAGGAGGGAACCGAAGGATCATCTAACTGATTGTTATTTTTGTTTAACAAATATCAAAGGAATCACATCTAAATCAAAATATACAATTAAGTATATTTAAATTAATGTTGGGAAGTGAAATTATGAGGTTATATCGTTAACAGTCAGTGGAGAACATAATAAATTGTTAGCAAAGAAAAGAAGAAATTCAAGAAAATGACTTACCATCCGGCAGCACATAGGAAATTTCAATAAATGTTTAACAAATACAACATTACTTTGGCACCAATAAATAAATTTAGTCTCGAAAAACTTCTAAGTACCAATAAAAAAATCAACATCCCAGACAGTAAGAAATCTGGAATTTATCAAATAAATTGTAATGATTGTAGCAAAGAATACATAGCAAAAACAAAAAGGAATTTGGAAACACGCACTAAAGAACATTTTTGAAATATTAAAAATTGTGAAATTGTAAAATCAGCAATTGCTGCACATAGTTTGCTAGAACATCATAACATTGAAAAAGAGGCAAAACTTTTGAAACAATTGGATAAACCATTGGAATTGACAATTTGGGAAAAGATATTCATTCAGAAGAATAAATATCGATATATGGTGTTTTTAATATTAATTTAACACTTCTCACTGAAGGATAAATTATATCTATAATTATATATTTATAAATATAATCGATCTATGAACTTCGATATTCCGGTGGATAAAAATTTAATTTCAACCCAACCAAAGATGGCAGCACAACAGGTGATGTCCATAGAGAAATCAACAACCAGAGAATTTCATGAATGGAAGTCATGACTGAAGGGGGACAAGATATTGTCTGAAACCGCCGGTATCAAAGAAATTTGAAATTGTATGAGGTGAGTTGTTAAAAATATGTTCTTCCTCACTATTAATATACAGCTAAGTATCCGAATTTGCCATCTGCAATGAGGCCTATCTTACACAATGAAGTTTCCTGTACCAGTATATGCAGACATGACCTTAACTCATAACTCTGATTCTGACCTAGCTCAAACTGAAAATGATTCAGATGGAAATAAAAATGATCTTACATATGAAGGCAGTAGCTGTTCATCAGAACCATACTTTCCTAATCAACAAGACCTCAATGACCTGGTTCGGGATTTAAACTTCTCTAAACAGCAAGCTGAAGTTTTAACTTCCAGACTCGAAGCCTGGAATCTACTTAAAAAAGATGTAATATATAGTTATCGTAGCCGCCATAGTGCTTTCAAAGACCGTTTCTCTGAAGAAAATGGTATTGTGTATTGCAATGATATTTGTTCTATTATGGAAACTCTTGGGCATCAACACCAACCAAATGAGTGGCGATTGTTCATAGACTCCTCTAAAGTTAGTTTGAAGGCTGTGTTATTGGCAATGAACTTCCACCAATACTTGTAGCGCATGCCGCTGATACGAAAGAGATATATGAAAATATGAAACTGGTTTTAAAGAAAATCTAATATGAAAAATATAAATGTATATCTGTGGTGATTTAAAGGTCATTGCTTTATTGCTTGGTTTGCAACTTGGGTTTAACAAATTTTACTGTTTTTGTGCGAATGGGACAGCAGAGATAAGAAGTTAGAAAACCGTGGCCTAAATGTGAATCTCTTATCCCTGGCCAGAAAAATGTGTCACATATCCCTTTAGTGAATCCTAAAAAAATATATTTACCTCCATTGCATATTATATTAGGAGTAATGAACAATTTTGTCAAAGCTATGGATAAACTTTCTGATGCATTCTTGTACTTGAAATGGAAATTACCCAAAGTCAGTGATGCTAAACTGAAAGAAGGAATTTTTATAGGGCCCCAAATATGGTCACTAATGGCTGATGAATATTTTGAAGGTCTGTTAAAACCTCTGGAAAAAGCAGCCTGGCAGTCTTTCAAAAATGTATGTTGCAATTTCATTGGAAATCATAAAGCAGAAAACTATCGTGACAGTGGCTGATCTTCTACATTCTTATAAACATATGGGATGCAACATGTCCTTAAAAATGCACTTTTTGGACTCTCACTTAGACTTCTTTCCGGAAAATCTTGGAGCTGTCTCTGATGAGCACAGGGAGCATTTTCATCAGCAAATTTCTACAATGGAAAAGAGGTACCAAGGCAAATGGAGTTCTAATATGCTGGCTGACTACTGTTGGATCAAGAAGACAGATGTTCCAGATGCAAAATATGCCTGAAAATCACTATCTACCATTTTCTAGGTAAGTCAGAATGAGTTAAGAGTTAGATTGATTTTATTAAAAATTATAAAAAATGTAAATGAATATCACAGAAAACTCTTACCTGATAGGAAAAAACTGAAATGATATTTAAATTCAGGATGAAGAATATTTCTAAAATCTCTCATTTTTATTCTTGTGAAAGAAAAAAGTTCATTTTTGTCAACGAGTAATCAAGACCAATATTTCTTAAGTTTTCTTACTTCAATTTAATTTATAAATGCTTGAATATTTTTAGTCATTGTATCTAAAAACCTGTACTGTGTTGTACGCAAGTGGTTAAGGCAAGGTGTCTTGCTGCAGAGCTATGGGACTTGAAGTGATTCAAGTCTCCATGGAGGAAGAAATTTTCCCATCAACATGAGGCACTTGGGTAGCTACAATAAGTAGCAGCTCCAGGTTGATAAAACCAGCTTTAACGACTTGGGGACCTAACAAGCTGACTACATGTAGCCCATACAGTAGCTGGATGAAGTGATTAACACGTGTGAATGTGAGGCCAGCAACTGGTTGATAGGCCAAGGAGTTTTGTCTAAAAACTTGTGTATATAGAAGATTTTGTTATGTCTATTATCTGCATTTCTGAGTCTTCTACAAATGCAGCTATTTTTTTAATGCCACCAGGTTGTCTTTTATGACATTTCTGGTTTTCTCCCCTGGAATTGGTGCAACTGTTACTTACTTAGGTTGGGGCACCTGGGAGGCAAAGGTACGCTACTCCGATGATAAGATGTGCGATGAATGATAATGAAACACCAGGAGAGTCCTTAACCTAAAATTAACCTAAATTCCAGGCTATGGGCAACCATAGGAAAAATTCCTATGCTCTAACCCAAGTGTGTCCAACCTAAGGCCCTCCATCCCATTGCATGCAGCCCACAATGATATTTGCTCTATCACATCGCATTCAGCCAACAGTAATATTTGTAAGTCATAGTCTATTATAATTTATGAAATAAGTCATTCTATTTGGTATAAGATAAACTTGAAAGTGGAAGACTTTTCCGGTTTCCAACACATGTGTTTGTGAAAGTTTATCCTACTTATCCTCTTACTCAAAACATAGAGAAATCACACCATTTTAAGGGACACCCAGCCCACATTTTATTTATGGTCCTACCTACCGCACATCGCTTTGAAGTCTCCATGTACTTCATATTGTTGACAGCGTGATTACCACTTTCAAAAGTGAGTGTGTGCTAGATGTTTTGTTATAGTTACATTTTTGTACATTCCAAGTTTGTTTCCAGTTTGCATTTGTTTGCTCACATTGTAGTGTCAGTGTTAGTGAGAGGTTTCAAGAATATAATTAATCCTGTGAGTTTTATAAGTGTTAATTTTGGATTCTAAGTGTAGCAGCAAGAAAAGAAAAAATCCAAATGAAGGTAGATCATTTCAAATAAAGTGGACAAATCAGTACTTTTTTACTGAAGTAAACAAGAAAGCAGTGTATGTAATTTGCAGTGAAACAGTTTTAGTGTTTAAGGAGTATAACATAAAGCAACATTACAATACCAAATATGCATCTATATATGATATTTTTGAGGGTCAATTTCGCGAAGATAAGGCATCTGAACTTAGAAATAAACTTTCGGGACAGCAGTTAATTTTAAAGAATGTGTCACTTCAAACTGAATCTCTGGTAAAAGCGAGTTGCACAGTAGCAGAAGTTATTGCAAAAAAAACCTAAATCATTTTGAGATGGTGAGTTTGATAAAGAGTGCATTGAGATATTATATACCCTGACAAAAAAAAAATGCAGTTGCAAAATTAAACTTGTCGCAACAGACTGTAGCTTGCCGTACTGACGAATTAGCATCCGATATAGAGAGAAAACTTTAAAATACCAAGCCACAAATTTCCAGTTCTATTCTCTGGCACTCAATGAGTGTAGTGATGCTACCGATACTACCCAATAAGCAATTTTCCTAAGAGTAGTTGATAAAGATTTTAATATAACAGAAGAATTACCTGCTCTTGTCCCTGTTAAAGGCAACACTAAAGCCAATTATTAAAAGTGGGGTGTCACCTAAACTTTGAATTGGCTTGGCTTGGAAATATACAAATTTATCAGGTGTAACACAGATGGAGCTCTTGCATTTGCAGGAAAAGGAGATGGGTCAGTTAAATTACTGCAAGTGGAGGCAGCTAAAGTAGGAAACATTTCTGTAATGCAATATCACTGCTTAATACACCAAGAAAACCTTTGTGCTAAATCCCTAAATTTAGATAGTGTTTTGAAAGTCCTTGTAAAAGTAGTGAAATTCATTTGTTCCCATGGTTTGCAACTGAGAATTAAAAAAATCCTTACAAAATCTTGATTCAGAATTAGAAGATATTGTTTATTATACTGAAATAATTAAGAGGGAGAAGTTATATAGTATCCTGCTGGAGTTCGGAATTCCCAAAAAGTTAGTTAGACTTATACGAATGTGTCTAAATGGCTCAACGAGTAGGGTGCGTGTAGGCAAACAGTTTTCAGACACTTTTGAAATCCAGAATGGGTTGAAGCAAGGAGATGCACTATCTCCTCTACTATTTAATTTTGTACTAGAGCATGCCATTAAATCTTTAGAGAATGAGGAAGGCTTACAACTGAATGGTATTAATAAGCTGTTAGTTTATGCTGATGATGTAGTACTATTGGCCGATAGCGAGGAGATACTAAAGGCCAACACGCACACACTATTGAGTAACACTAAGAAATTAGGACTGGAAGTAAATATCAGTAAAACTAAATATATGGTCACACGTAGAAATTCATTATATAATGTAAATGGACAGCTAATGACAAATGAGGGAAATTTTGAGGAAATTGGCTGAATTCAAATACCTAGGAACAATAATCACAAATAGGAATGAGATGCACAAAGAAATTAAACATAGGCTCAATTCTGGAAATGCATGCTATTATGCATTGCAGAGACTTTTGATGTCCCAACTCCTTTCAAAAAACGTTAAGCTGAAAATATATAAAACTATTATTCTACCAGTTATATTATATGGGTGCGAAACATGGACTCTTACTTTAAGGGAGGAAAGGAGATTACGAGTATTTGAGAATAAAGTTCTTAGGAAAATTTTTGGACCAAAGAGAGATGAACAGACAGGTGAATGGAGAAGACTACATAACAATGAACTACATGGTCTTTATAGGAAGCCAGATATAATAAGAACAGTTAAGTCTCGTAGACTGCGATGGGCAGGACATGTTGCGCGTATGGGGAATGAAGACGTGCATGGAAACTTCTTGTAGGAAAGCCAGAAGGAAAACGTCCAGTTGGTAGACCAAGAATGAGGTGGGAGAACAACATTAACTATGATTTGAGGGAAGTAGATTATACAGGGAATGATTGGAAAGCATTAGCTCAGGATAGGGATGTATGGAGAGCTTATGTCCGCGCGGCCATGAACCTATGGGTTCGATAGTGCCAGTGAGTAAGTAAGTAAGTATACTGAAATAATATGGCTGAGCCGTGGCAAAATGTTGAAGTGAGTGTTTGGTCTCAAAAAGAAATACGAACATTTATGGAGAAGGGCAAACCTATTGTTGAATTTAAAGACGCAGAATGGATATGTGATTTTGCCTTTCTGATAGATGTAACAACACAACTGAATGAACTTAATTCACATCTCCAAGGTAAAGACCAACTGATCACTACTATGTGAAGGCCATTGAAACAAAATTGCAACTTTGGGAATCACAAATAAAAAAACAACTTTTTACATTTCCCAGCCCTACAAAAGTGTTATAATCAATATTCTCAAAAGTAAGCAGAAATCATATCAGAATTAAGAAACAAATTTTGCTTTAGATTTAAAGATTTCAAGGAGAATGTTATAAGTTTTAATTTGTTTTCTTCCCCTGTCTCCATTAAAATAGACGATGTCCCCGAGGATCTGCAAATGGAGTGTGTTGATTCTCAACGTGCATCAGACCTAAAGAATACATTCAACAATGTCCCCTTGCTACATTTCTATAGCGACTACTTTCCCAGAGAAAAATAACCAGGCATTAATAGATATACACTTCATTTCGCATCACTTTTTGGTAGCACATACATATGTGAACAAAAGTCCTCGTGCACAACGAGAATGCAAATCACCAATAGTCACATGTAAAGTTCGCTTCGAATTGCTATAACATCAATCAAACCAGATATTGGATGCCTTGTTTGTGAAAAGCAGTGCCAGATGTTGCATTGACAGGTAAAAAATTAATTACTTTAATATAACAATTTTATTTAAATTTTAAACTAAAATTTATATTAAACATACTTTATTTATATTGTTGAATTTAGATTTTAGAATTACATTATACATGAAAAAAATATTTAATTTGATTTTAAAATAACTTGACTAGTATATGATTATTTTAATAAAAGTAACATAACAGTAAATTAGCTATTTTATAAATTTTAATTGGGGCACGCCATAGCGTAGTGGTTAAGGCACTGAGCTACAAGCCAGAGGGTCGAGGGTTCAAGTCCCGTTGGGGTCAGGATTTTTAAACTGACCCAAACCCTCTGGCGGCACTATGGCCATGGGGTCGACTCAGCCTCTAACGTAAATGAGTACCAGACGCAGGGTTGACAACCCGGCTGACATAAAGTGCCGATTGTCTAGAAAAAGTGGGAGCCCTAACCTCCTACTACCCCAAGGGCCTCCGGGACTGTTGTGGGATCACTTTACTTCATAAATTTTAATTAATTGGTTTATCATAGATCCTATTTAATAAAGTAAAAAAGTAGGATCATGCGGCCTGCAAACCAATTCACCTTAATGACAGTGGCCCTTTTCCAAAAAAAGGTTGGACACACCTGCATCTAACCAGAAATCGAAACCAGGACATCATGAACTGTACACTACAGCCACCGGATCTCCAGCTCTGAAGTTTAGGTTATACGAGGGGTAAAGGGAACTCGCCCTCAACTGCCAATAAGAAAATAGTTGAGTGGGAGTAGATGTCTGCCACAACCAATAACTGCTCTTGACGCAGCTATAGCATGCTAATAAGGTTTGAAATTGCCGAGATGTCAGCTGCATGTCTGCTAACCACATACGTAAAGCAGCCCCTCCCACTGAATGTCCATATCAGCAACACGGTTGTGAAAATGTCAGGGCCGAAGAATCAGTGGCTGGGATATAGTCAGAATTGCTGACCACTAGCCCATGAAGCTAGTCAAGAAACTTAAATCCAATGAATGGTGAAATGGATTGTATTAATGAAATTTCAATTTTAAAAAAAAGTTTGCTCGGCACTGGACTTTGTACATGGAATATCCCTAAATAAATCTGAAATGCTAATCTTAGACCTAATTTGTTTGATAGAAATGTAAGCTGTTTTTTTATATATATACTTTTTTTTAAATCAAGAGCAACTCCTAGCAAATATTGAAAGTAACTACTTTTATGCAAGGCACATGAAATCTAGCTGCATTCTATCAAATATTCTTCAAAAAGACACAGCCAAGTTAAATTATATACCAGAAAAAGAGTGGCTCAAATATTATGGAACATTATGGACAGATATGTCAGAAATAAACATTGACCCCAAATTAAAGGAAATGGCACATGTAGATCTTCTTGAAATCAAAGAATTAGAGAACGCTCTAGAAACATTCAAAAATAAGAAAACTCCAGGAATAGAATGTTTAAATATTGAACTTTTAAAGTATGCTCCAAGAGAAATTAAGCAGAGATTCTTAGATGTACTAAATGTGTGCTGGAGAATGTGCATAATCCCGGATGAATGGAAGAAAGGACTTATATGCCCCATATTTAAAAAAGGAAGTAGACACGAGTGCACAAGTTACAGGGGAATCTGTTTATTGAATACAGCTTACAAGATATATACTAAGATTATTACTAGATGATTAAATATAATAAATGAGTATATATATTTTTTTTTATTTAACTTTCACAGGGAAAGAACACTATGAGGTTTAATTTAATAATTAAATTAATGTTTTTATTACCTCACCTCATATCTTTTTTCTTCTATACTGCAGTTTCGGAGCTTATCTCCATCGTCAGTAGCCTCTGGTCGACCGGTGTTATGTCGTTTCTTGGCGGTTTTCAAGAAACGACATAACACCGGTCGACCAGAGGCTACTGACGATGGAGATAAGCTCCGAAACTGCAGTATAGAAGAAAAAAGATATGAGGTGAGGTAATAAAAACATTAATTTAATTATTAAATGAGTATATATTAAGTGAAGAACAGTGTGGCTTTCGGAAAGGTCGGTCATGTTCAGATGCCATTTTCACAATAGAACAACTTATTCAGAAGAGAGGAGAATTTAATTTGCCAACTTGCATACTTTTTATTGACTATCAAAAAGCGTTTGATAGACTGTCAAGAAATAAACTATGGGAAATAATGTACGACAAAGGGTTTCCAGGACACATTGTCAAAGTTGTGCAAAGCTTATATTTTAAATCAGAAATAATGATTGATAAAGGAGGTACAATGAGCGATAATACATTAGAAATTAATCAAGGGGTCAGACAAGGATGCCCGCTATCTCCTGCACTCTTTAGTATATATATATAGACGAGATCATTGTACAATGCACAATCAAATTTAACCACAGAGTTTAAAGTTGGCAGTACGATTCTAAATACCATACTGTTTGCAGACGATCAGACAATCCTTAGCTCTTCAGAAGACAATTTACAAATAGCAGCATATAAATTAAACGAAATAGCAAATAAATTCTATATGACAATCTCTGAAAGTAAATCGAAAGTAATGGTATTCAACGGGAAAGACCATATGAGGTGTAAAATCAGTATTAATAACAGTATAATACAACAGGTGAACAATTTTAATTATTTAGGATGCAATGTATCATACTGCCAGAAGGAAGATATTAATATTAAATTAAATCGATTTTACAGAATGTGTGGTGGCACTATAAGACGGACACTGAAAAATAAAACTTTGAGGAGCACACAACTAAATTTTTACAAAATTATGGCAGTGCCGGTCTTAACATATGCAAGTGAAAATTGGACTCTTAACCGTTCAGATAAGAAGGAAAATAGAAACTGCAGAAATGAAGTTCCTACGTTCAGTAGCGGGTGTGACAATTTTGGACAAGAAAAGAAGTGAGGATATTAGGAAGGACTTAAATATTTTTAATTTAACAAATAGAATTGACAACATGAGAAACAACTGGTATGAGCATGTCAAGAGAAAGCCTACAGATAGAATCCCTCAGCTGTTAGTAAAGTACAAACCAATAGGACATAGAAATGTCGGACACCCATTTACTAGATGGGAGGATTCATTAAATCCCACTTGATGTGAAAACAGGTCAAAAGGCCTAATTTCATGAAGCAGAAGAAGAAGATGATTCTTGGTGTTTTAACCAAGATGGCCAAGACTTTGGCAGTGAGTTCCACTTTGTACTTAATACAATAGAATATCACTAAATTACTCAATAAAAAATCCAGTGATATATTTGTGCTTTACCACAGCAGACGGCACTGCATTGTAAGTGGAATTTATAACCAATTGTCCATTATTTCAAAATACCAAGTTTGGAATCCTCTACCACCTGTTGATTCAGAAACAAGAGGACTGGTATACCGTGTACATTTAATTCAGTCCTCATGATTTAACAAGACATTTTCTATATACACCGTCCACAAGTATAGTATCATACTTTAAACTACTACTATGTTGCTTTGGATAATCAAATCTAAATGAAATTGGTGACAATCAAAAGAGGAACTCAAAAAGTTTTGTGTATGTTAACAATGGAGAATGGACAATAATACAGAAATTAAACTAAATTTAATCACTTTTTTGTTATCAATATACGAGGGTCATACTGAAAGTTGTGAGCAATCATTGTTAAAATTCAAATTTCAACAATGTAACAAAAACAATTGCACGATCGTAATCTACAGACTTTATACCACAACACTGCCGTTTTGTGGCATCATAGCTTCTATCATGTGACCACATGCAGTGTTTCCAAAATGGCAGGCATCAATGTTTCGTTTCGACAGTGCGCTGTCATTGAATTCCTTGTTAAAGAGGAACAATCTGCTGTTGATATTCACCAAAGACTTTGATGTGCTTACGGAGATGCCTGCATGGGTGCCAGCAGTGTTAGGAGATGGGTGAAACATTTTTAAAGATGGGAACACGAGTATCAAAGATGAGCCTCGTAGCGGTTGCCCATGCTCTGCCTCCACGGATTGCAACAAGGAAAGAGTTGATGCGCTCATTAGAGACGACAGGCGTATCACAGTGAATGAAATCGCTACAAAACTTGCAGTAGGACACAGTGCAGTGCAAGAAATGATTCACAGTTTAGGTTAATGCCCGTTGGGTTCCACGTTTATTGAGTGAAGACCACAAACTTCAGAGAAGAACCATCACCCATAACCTTCTTCAGAGATTTCGAAATGAAGGTGATGATTTTTTGACGAGCATTGTGACAGGTGACGAAAGCTGGTTTCATCGCTACGAGCCTGAAACAAAACGCCAGAGTATGGAATGGCACCACTTGAATTTGCCATCAAAGAAAAAAGCGAAGACAGTGCAATCTGTTGGGAAAGTTATGGGCAGCGTCTTCTGGGATGTGCAAGGTTGCATTCTGGTTGAATTTCTTGATCCTGGACAAACCATAAATGCTGCCCGCTATATCCAGACACTTGTGAAGCTCCGTTGTGCATTGCACGACAAACGCCCTGCAAGGAAGATCATTCTGCAACACGATAACGCGCGTCCTCACACTGCTTGTGCCACTATGGAGAAGATCAGGACATTTGCGTGGGAAACTCTTCCACATCCTCCCTATAGTCCCGACTACAATCTTTTCGGTTCTGTGAAGGAGCAGATGAGAGGCCAATGCTATGAGACGCTGGAGGATATTCAGAAAGCAGTGCGTCAGTGTGTTCGAGCAGCTGGAACGGATTTCTATCATAAGGGAATTTTCAAGCTTGTAGAACGCTGGACAAAATGTGTGCAAAGAAATGGAGACTATGTTGAAAAGTAGCACAAAGGTCTGTAGATTAACATGGGTACTTGGTTTGTCTAAAATAAATATTACGATTGTTTAAAAAAATGTTGCTCATGACTTTCAGTATGACCCTCGTAGGTTCATTGTTAGATATTTAGCAGACAGGTTAAATGTGAATGTCTGCAGCGTCACTCTTGGGGACCACATTCAATGTCAATGACGTACAGCAAAAACTTTTTTAGTTTCTCTTTTGATTGTCACCAATTTCATTTAGATAAGATTATCGAAACTGACGTACAAGTAGTTTAATGTATGATACTACATTTGTGGACACGGTGCATATTCTCAACATTGCTTATTAAACTAAGAAACAATTATGTGCATTTCTAAAGAGCTTACAAGCATGGATCAAAAAAATCTGTGTGTCATTTACTTAATTTTGCTAAATGTTTACATTCACCTGTCATTATAAAATTAAATAAAGTTTGAAAAATATTTAAATTGTTTTTAAATATAATTGCGTAAATTATCTTAAATTCTATAATGTAATTTTATTATCAAAATCAAACAATAATTTAGAAACAAATTCTAAGCTCAAGAGACAAAAAAAAAATTACTTTACATTTATTTTATTTTTTTAAATTCACAGTGAACAAACAGTGGATTTTTAAAATGTACATATTTCATTAAACAAATTTTGGTTAAAAGAAATATTTCATTCCATCTAAACTCCAAATTGAAAGGAATTAAATTCCACAAAACATAAATTTCCTTTTTAAAAATGAAAGAATAAATCTACTAGCTCCAAAATTGTTAGATCTTTATATATTAGGTGAAAATTTAGTTGATTTCAATATTCATACCACGTCGAATAAATCATGTAAAATTTGACTGATTTTCAACTAGTTTTTCACTACATGTCTGACCAAATGGAATTGAAACTATCATCTACAATGTAGAAATATTTCAGTAATTTCAAAATTGATTATAACTGATTAAACTATTTGAAAACTGAGCGAATTTCTGCAATATATACAAGATATATGATTAAATAATAAAAATTTGAAAAATAAATTCATCAATGGAACTATGACACAGACTGGAGAAGAAATAAAAGAGAGGTAAATACTGTTTATAATATTACATACAATAAGATTATTCAGAAGGTCCCTAGTTCAAAACTTGGAGTTGGCAAATCTGACATAGATCTTCTGTAGTTTTTCTTCTATCTTCAAGGCATATGATTTGATTTTTATTACCATAATCTGCTTCATCATTAATGTTTCATTGTTAATTAAATATGTTTCAGAATATATATCAACATGGGTCATACCATGTCTTGGATCTTCTTATGAATACTAAGAAACTATGAATTTCTATCTTACGTAAAAGTGGGAGGGAAAGTTCGAAACTATAATATAGCATGTGTTACAAAAACACTGACTCGCCCATAATTCAAAAACAAATTATTTACAGTTAAAATAAAATTATATATACAGCCACTATTTAAATCCAAAGGCAGGTAACAACTGAGAGAAATGTTTTTCAAACGAGCATAGAATTGTGCAAAGAAATTAGTCCATTAACTGACATGTGGCACAAATGGGGAATGAAAGAGGTGCAAGGAACCTTCTTGTAGGAAAACCAGAGGGAAAATGCCCAATTGGTAGACCAAGAATGAGGTGGGAGAATAATATTAAGCATGATTTGAGGGAAGTATATACAAGGGATGATTGGAAAACAATACCTCAGGATAAGGATATATGGAGAGCTTATGTCCGCGCGGCTATGAACCTATGGGTTCGATAGAGCCAGTGAGTTAGTTAACCCTGAAAGTACTGCTACAATCATCCCTCTACTTCACCAAGTTTCACATCCGATGAGCTAAGGCACAAACAATACATTTTCTTTCTTTATCTTAGTTTAACCTCTCCTTTTGTTGATACTTTTACATGCCCCAAACCACCGGACCTTAGAGGGACACAATATGTCGGAAGTGTAGCTTACATTGTGTATCACACAATTCTTTTGACCACAGAAGGACATGGAGATCTCCCTGGATGAACGATCAGCACAATGCCAGTGCCACCTCCAAGATAACACGAACATTCAAGACAAGACTCACTTTTCACTCACTCATGCTAAACAAAGTGAATATGATATGGATCATTGTGATGGGCAGATGGTGTTTTGGAATTATTTTGGCCTTGAAGTTTCCCGATATTTGCCGAACTGCTGCGTTCGAGGCTACTATACACGAGTAAGATAAACCACGAATAAATTGCAATCAGGTTTTATTTAGTACCCGAAATTTTCGCTGGACATTGTAATGAGACAGTACTACACAAAAAATAGAAGTATCCAGTCTGAAACTCATCCAAAGTTCTTAACAATAGATATGAATTAATGTTTAAAATCTCTTAAAGAGAAATTATTAATGGCAATGTTATCACGATACGCTCTAACTTGGCCGGCGTAATGTCACTCGACGAATGAGAGGAAGCCCTATTATTGAGGGACTGACGTCTACAAAGACCTGTTACAGGGACATATAAAAGTAGTATGGAGAATTGGTTTAATGAAACGTTCTGGCAAAGAGAAAACGCGATATTCCCCGAGAAAATCTGTATTGGGCCCCATTCGTTTACCACGAACACTATATGAAGTGATGGAGATTAAACTCGACAATCAGAGGTTAAGGGCGTGTCTAGTCACTTAAACCACGGAACTGCCTATTGCAATAATTCCCTTAAATTTAATATCCATTACAGGTTTGGTCTTACGATGTACAAAAATTTGTGTGTTCTTTTATTTGTGCGTAAAACGGTGCGGATACCAATGCATATAAAGCCTCTAGTAAAAGTCGATAGATTCCATCGTCATTGTAACTGAAATGGTGAGTTCTATCATATAAAAATTGAATAACGCTAAATAGTAAAATAAAACCTGCATAAAATTAATGCTTCGATCATTCATTATATATATCTGAAGTACAAATGCGATACATATTTTACATCATATAATAATAATATAAAAAATTAAGCTGATGGTAGAAATCCAGTACATGCTCGATTTTATTCCTCCAAAATCCTTGGCGAATACAATAATCAATTTTATTTAAACAATGAAAAGACTAAGAACAATAGCTTTAACTCGTGAATAACGATCCATGAGGTAAAAAACAGTTGGGCAGACCAAAACCACAATAAAAAAAATAAGATGCAAACGGGTAAAATACCACTTACAAAAAGTGGACCTTGGTGGTGGTCCTTTCAAAATGAGAAATAACCGATTTCAGTTTGAAGTATCGCAAAATTGATTTGAAAATCCGTATCGGACTTTTCACTTTTATGTAAGCAATGACGCTATAAATGATTACATTAAAAGGTAAATAAATAAATTATCATAAGTAATGCCACGAGTGATTTCCAATTTATCTAGAGGATTTGAAAATTAAGAGTGGTATTTGTCAGAACTACGTAACGAATAAAATTAACTACTTACTAAAAATCACTATTTAAATATTGTTACAGGTATTTTAAAATATGTATATATTCAATGTAAACGGCGGTGTTTGAAAACAAATCAGAAATGTGTGGTTATGTTTATCCACTGCACCTTGATTATATTATTTATTTGCATTATTGCCAAATATAATCGCAATCAGCGAAAACCCACTATGATTGCAATATTGTAAGAATGCACCCTAGTGAAAAAAAAAAATGAAACACACCAAACTGTACATTATATCCAACATTATAGGTTAATTATTTTTTAGGAAACAACTCAGTAAAACCATTATTTAAAAACACAATTATTGAACACACAATTACAAATATGTACTTCGAAGGAATCGGTTCATTATTTGATATATTCAACGTATTTGTTGGAGAGTCAGTTACTGCAAAATAATGCTCTGACCTGTTCAGAATATTTTGGCAAACAGAATTCGATAAATGACGACGTGAAACACGACTGCCATTGGTTGTAAACAAAATTCATTGAAACGTGATTGGTCATTGACTATTTAACTCATGCTTCAGATGGGAGTCAAAGTGATTTTTATAACAGTACATACTTCCTATAACCCACAAAGGAAGTTCAAATCACAGGAAAATGCATTGCTTGAACACTTAAAATCCTATATGCTGTATAATTTTATATTACATACTTCTTTGTATTGAAATAAAATTGCACGTTATACAAAATAAGGTAAGAACCTAGTTTTTCTTCTCCGTAGCTTGGAGACATAAAATATTGGTTTAAAAAAGAGAACAGATGAAGTCAAAATTATATAACATTATTTCAACAATTGTATTGGAATTT
The DNA here is from genome assembly GCA_030220185.1 of Diploptera punctata. Taxonomy (NCBI): domain Eukaryota; kingdom Metazoa; phylum Arthropoda; class Insecta; order Blattodea; family Blaberidae; genus Diploptera; species Diploptera punctata. Next base: position 1,501,725 of record JASPKZ010004946.1, read on the forward strand.
CCGAAATTATGGAACTCAAATGGAAAGTTCAGATTGAATACTCTAACTGAAATTATATATATATACACTAAAATTTGTTCAATCCGGAACGTGAATAATGCGGAAATCTGTCCAATGTGAACAAATTTATTGATCCCAGCAAAATAAGTTATTTTACGTGTATTTATTTTGTATAAAACGGAAGGATATTTCTACACGATTCATTAAAAAATATGTTTATAAGGCGGAAAGATAGAGAGAGAAATAAATTTGTTTCCACTTAATTGAATTCCCGTTAGACGAATTCACAATAAACTGATGATTCTTGTCGCCGGGTGAAGTAGAGTTTCTACCTGTATCTGGAATTTTCTTTCGGGCTCCTCTGCACACCCGTTTTGCGAAATACAGGTTCGTTTAACAACAATTTGGCGGAATGTCGTCTTACAAATAAATAACCTGTGCACTGTAAAATCTTAAGTTAGTTTTAAGATCTGAAACCAACTGTGATCGTATCTTTCACAAGTAGCATTCTGAATTTACGGAATAAAGATGGCTAAATCGTATTTATCATTGTCATTAAACGAAAGAGTGAAAGTGATTGAAGATAAAGGAAAACAAACTCTCAGTACGCGAAATAATGACTATATTTAAATGTGGAAAAACCAAAGTTTGAGATTTAAAAACACAAAGAAAAAATAATGAATGAATGGTTGCAATGAAATGGTCAAATGAAGAAAGAAAGAGAGAGAAAGAAAAAGATATAGATAGAGAGAGAGAGAGAGAGAGAGAGAGAGAGAGAGAGAGAGAGAGAGAGAGAGAGAGAGAGAGAGAGAAGGAAATGAAGGAATCACTAGATATGGGAGTGTTTTACAATTCCACGATAAAAAATTCTCCAAATTTCCGGACCGATGCTCCAAAGTGAAGCTCTAGCTGTTGCTATATCCCCAGGGAATAACGATTTCAAGGCACCTTTAGGTTTGTTGTCGACAGTTTTAAAAGACGACACAATGTAGAGTAGAATGAAATTTGCGGGGAATCAAAGGATGTGGACGAAAGTGTAGTTAGTGAGTGGAAACCGAAACTTCGTACTTTAATTTGAGGATATGCGCCTAAGAGACATTTTTAACTCTGACGAAACGGGACTGTTTTATTCGCGCATTACCGTCGAAGTCGCTCGTACATACTATACTACACTTTCAAACGGTAGCGGAACTACAATTAATCCAAGGTACATAAAAATACATATACGGTGCTCTATAATCTAAGATTGGTTAATTTGTTATAAGCGGAATGTTGTCTAATGTGGAAAGAAAAATTAGTCCCACGCGATTCCGCTTTAAGCAAGTTTTACTGTGGGTGGGTGTGTGTGTGTGTGTGTGTGTGTATATATATATATATATATATATATATATATATATATATATATAACATATCTACAGTCTGTACGTACCAAAGTTTAATAAACTGATGTGTTCGCAAGATTTAAGAAACACTCGTTAAATTTATCTACAAGAAACTGTTCCATTCCATTTCTATCGTATCTTAATTAAAAATAAATTATAAATATTAACATTCGAAAAGTAGACAAAAAAAAACGCAACATTTGTGAACTCAAAATGCAGACATACGGATGTTGGTATCGATCTATGGGCGGCGCCGGTACGTCTCATCCAGACTATGACGTCATCGTCCACTCACTTTCATTCAATTCGCTTATCTGGGGTTCGAACCCCCCAACTGTTACTTACTGATAAACTTCACTTTCTTGGGCTGTTTCGATCTTGGCTTATTCTTAGTCTTCTTGATAGGCGCCGCCGATCTTCGATGAGCTAAAAAAACCACCCACAATATTACCGCCAGTTCCGCCTCTCATCGTACCCCGAAAATATTTTTTGGGGGGCCGCAAAGAGTGACGGGTCATGACCCCCTTCCTCGACCTCTTACCTGCGGGAGGAAGGGGGGCACGACAACTATGGCAGAAGCACTGAAGCACAGAATCTTTCACTAGATTTATCAGCATGGTGTCCACTAGAACCTCTCTCGAAGCGATCCAGCCACTATATGAACGACGACGACGTCGGACCCAAGGAGCCAGGACCAGCAGGCGTCGCGGCGCCCCCCACTATCTCTCCCCCCGCAATCGATACGCTCAATACTGGGAAACATGGGCGCCATCTTGACTATGACCTTCCTGGTTCAGGTATAGTAATCATATACCCGATGACCAATCTCATACATTTTATTAGAAGTAGCAAATTTGGAGAAAAAAAAAAGATAGAAAGCGCTCGAATTTATGAAAATTGGCTGCGCGAGCTTCCAAGCGATGAGTCATCCGACCTTCCGGACAAAATCGATCTTGTTGGGGCATCTCCATGTACGTAAAATATTCATCCCAAGGCTGAGTGATACACAACGCATCATTCACGCAATGTTTTAGATTTTAAGGTCGTCTTTTATTCCTAGGAAGTAAATGATTTTTCTGATCATACATAGTAAAGAATTCTAAAATATATAGGCCTACTGTTATGCGATTTTTGCTTTTATTAATTCAAAACACAAAATATATTTTTTAAAAGAAGCATATCAGTCAATTAAATAATTGTATTTATATGGTAAAATAATATACGATTTCAATTGCTTAGTTATCTTACGAATTTTAACAATCGGATTGGTTACTTTTTTGGGTTTACATAAGCTTTGGATTTGATAGATTTGAACTCGTGTATTTCACACACTTTATCCTAATTTACTGGATACTAATGTGGATTTCCACCGAATGTGATACATGCATTTTACATACTTTACCAATTAGCTACCCAGATTGATTTTTATTGATCACAAAACAATTGTGTGTTACAGGTATATACATCTAAGCAAATAGGTAAAGATAAAAATTAATAAAATATCACTTGGTCCTGATAATAGAAAAGTTCTAGTAATCATCTTTTTTTTTTTTGCAATGAAATATTAATCCTAAAATTTGGTCCTGAAAAGTTAAGACATAACAGAAAGGTTCTGGCAATCATAGATTTTGTCAATGAAACATGTTAAAATCTTCTGGGTGTGTGACTATATTTTGAAATTACCAGAATTTGCGCTGTATTAACATGCGTTTAACAATAAGAAATTTCACAAAATGGTGGTTTCTGACATATTGGGAATTCCGACTCGTGTACATATATGTACAACACGGTACGTATTCTAAGCTGCACTCAGTTACTAGAAGCCAGGACGTCGGAGGATAATTTATTAATACTATAATAAATACCAATCTATTCTATGAAAGCGTAATCCAAATTAAATAATTCAATTTCAAATTTCTTTATGTATAAACCAATTTTAAATTTGCCAAATATTTTAGCTGACCCGCGCTGTAGCTGAGCGGTTTAAGGCATGATACCTTGGCACAGAGCTAGAAGAAATTTTCTCATCGAATTTCGGCCAGTATGGGACTGGTGCCCACCCATCATCATGAGGAATTTGGGTAACTGCATCAAGTAGCGGCTCCAGGTTGAGAAAACCAGCTATAAAAGCTGGGGAACCCGATATGCTGACCACACATCACCCAAAACAGGATAGATTACCATCCACCTCTGATTAACACATTTGGATGTGAGGCCAGCATCCGGTGGTATGCTAAGGGCTTTCTTGGTCTGTCGTGCCATGGAGTAGCCTACATGTTTTGGCTGAACAATATTCGTTGTACTTTTTAATAAATAAACTGGCATCTAGAAATAATTTCTGAAAATAATCAACGATATATGAAATTCGAGTTTGAGCAGATCAAAATAGTTATTCCAATATTAATACCCAGAAACATCTGATAGTATTGTGCGAAAGATCATAATCAATCTTGTCAGAAGCTTTGGATTTAGTAACTTATGCAGTGAATTTGTAATTTAAAGTGCAAACTTTAGATTTAAGTTGTTCACAAAGCCACCTTGAAACGAAAAGTCATAAAATCGATTTGTCGCTTTTCGTTGACCTTAACACGAATCCGAAAGTAATTTTCTCTACATATCGTTGTAACGTTTCCGAAACTTGTAGACCTGATAAAAAAATTAAGCAGAACAGCATTTATTTAAATACGAGTAGATATGTACCTACTATGTTGTAAGAAACGACAAACATTTTGAAATTACCTTCATATTCCTTCTAGTCTAGAAGAATCGACTCAATTCTAAAGGAATTTTATGCACTAAAAAATCAGACTCTTTAACATCAACAGATTGTATCACATTTAAAATACAGTAAGGCATTCGTGTGTATTATAACAACACACTAACTATATCCTGGCGCTGGCTTCACATCCACATATGTCAATCCAGAGGCGGACAATCATATAGTCAGTATAGCGTAATGTGTGGTCAGTTCGTCGTGTGTCAACTGAAGCCTCTACACACGAATCTCGTACAATGACGGAAATACAACAAGAAAATGTCTTCTCCATGGAGCCTGGAATCAGCTAGAGAAAGATATATGTGTGTGTGTTACGTATAGGCCTAATGCGTTTTTCCTTAAGTTTATTTTAACATACATAAGTTTCTTACTACCGTATGTAATAATTTGTTTTCATCAGTTCACACATTTATTTTTAATTATTAAATTATATGGCTGATGGTCATGAAATTTCAACCCCACATTTGCCTAGATGCCACTTAAGGAAATGAACCCGGAACTTTCCGAATATGAAACTCAGAAGCCTGTCTCACCCAAATAAATTGTTTGTCGCATTGCGTGTATTTATTTTTTTAATGGATCTCTCTTCACGCCTATAGATTTTTAAAGTTATTATTTAAATGGTGTTGGAAATTGGGAAAAGTATCAAACAAATGACAGGCACGTATGTATATTGAGTTTTCTTCTTTAAAAATTATTAATTTTATAATCGCTAGTAACAACATTGCGACGTTCATTCTGTTAATCTGTTGGATACAACACAGGCCTGCGATTTTTTTTGTCTCTAAACCTAATTTTGGTGTGCCGAATTCAAATATGTTAATAGTTTTTTCATATCACGTAAGGTTTTCTTGCCATGTTGAAATTAAATATTTATTATTTTCTGCATCATATGTAATCTATAAATTAATACGTGAAGGAAATTAACATGCAAAACTTTGCACCCCTTTTTAAGCAGATTGCGGCCACGGAGGAGTGTGATATTTGGCATAATTTAAAGTTCAAATAGAGGAGTGCAGAAAAATAAGATGTTTTGTATAATATGTGTTACAAATATATTAAATTAAACAAAAATGTTTTTTTCTAAGGAATTTGTGTGTATTACTCATTCGTCTACTCATTCATTTGTTTATTTGTGTACTCAATCATTTGTTTACTTTCATACTGAAAGCGCATTGTTGTAAAGAAGAAAATTGTACAACAGCAATGTGAATTGACTTACTCTTGCGTATTTATTATTAGTGATTTAAAAGAAGGTGAGTACATTTTATTATTTAAATTAAACCCTGTCCATTTTTTTTAATATTTAAATATGCCTCGACATAGAACATAGACGGGTTGGAGTAGAGACTAAGAAGAAGGGATATAATATATTCCTGTACACATAATAATAGGTCAAATGCAAATTTAATAGTATACAAATGTCAAATGACGCATTATTGTTTATCAAATATGGCTTAGCCAAGCTATACCACATATTTCCTATCGTTCGTATTTTTAGAATAAATCGAAAATTAATGCATATTGACGTATTTGTGACAAACTTAAAAATTTAATGAATTGTGGTCGAATTTCGACCGCTGGCGACCTCTAGTATTCATAATCTTTTAAAATGCTGTAAAAACTACAGAGGCTTGATACAGTATCAATTGTGCAGTTAAAACTATTTAACATTAATAAAAACTACTAACATACCTTAAGAACCCTATTGTCTCTTCCGCTTAGCAAGAAATGAAGAGCGAGTTGATTGGCGTTTGTGCTCCTGCCGAGGATTTTCTCTTTAATAATAGGCGATCTTGGAGACATCCCATCGACACTGAAACCCTGTTACCATCTCTTTTATGTCTTGATGGAATCTCTTCCCGTTCTTCACTTAGTGCTCCTAAAATCTCTGGGAAATGTTGAAGATGAGAGCGGATGAAGTGAAACTTCAAGCTAATATTACAATCCAGTGCCCTGAACTTATCGAGCATGGTTTTTACAATTTTCTCATATTGATCATCTTTAAAATTATCCAGAAATTTCTCGACGACGTCCTTTTATGATTCCCAAGCTTTATAATCCCATATCAGAGTCTGCGAATCTGTGGCCATCGAAATGTCTTCCTTCATTTTTGATTCCGACAGTAACAATGTTTTAACAAAATATTGGATTTGAACCAGAAACCTTTCAGTTAACGATATAACTGTATTTACTGTTCAAATAAAGTTCCAAGTTATTGTAGGAAAGTAACTGATAAGCACAAAAAGAGACAATATCTTTGAACTTTGTCAGGAATCTTCTGGAAAAAAGGAAACGTTTACAAACTTCCAACTTTCCTGGCATTTAAAGTTCAAAACCATCCCATAAAACGTTAATAGTTTACATTTGTAGAAATAAATCACTCACTAGCTTTCTCCATTTAAGCGCAAGCTAAGCGATTGCTTACATAAATTATAACTGTACACAGTAATATTTTATTTGTAAAATATTCCAGACTTTTCAACCACGCTAACGCATTAACTTTAGTAGACTCGTGGAATTCCTATATACACAACGCCTGAAGTTTAGGGAAAAAAAAAAAAAAAATATGAACAATAGGTATTACCACAGAGCTCTAAGTGATCTTAGAAACATTGAATAAAATATTTATGACTATCATAGACCGATAATCATGCCTCTTCCTGTTCGTAATGAGCTATCTCCGCAAATTAACTTCTTTGACAGGTATATCGATTGAACAATGTACGATGGATACGGTACAGCAGGAAATGCAAAAAAAAAAAAAAAAAAAAAAAAAAAAAAAAAAAAAAAAAAAAAAAGGAGATTAATTGCTGCTCTAAAATATTTATTAAATATTGTATAATGAATCTGCATTATTGTTAATAGCTGTTTCTCATACAATCGTCTGTTATTGATTTTTCCCAAGCCCAAAGAGATTTAACAGTAAAGACATGCTATTTATAACTATACAGCCGGCTTAATAATTGCCCGGAAGTAAGATTGGAATACATAATCTCACATTTGGTAAATATTATACATTATAATTACTTTTACCTTCTGATATATTATTCGCTAAATAGTCACTCCTAATCCGACGCGAGGTTGAGTTTTTCATTAAATAAAATTACAACCTCTTGTTAGATTACTGTTGATAAATAGGATATTACATATACGTCTATCATTTAGCAGTGCTTTTTAATTTGTACCACGAAGCGTCTGACTTGGGCACTTTCTAATTGCAAAATAAATCAATTTTTGATGGTCATCCCGAGAGACCCCGAAGAAATTTCACTATTGATGTTGATCAACTTGTGTGGCCAGAAAAATTCACTTAAATATGACGTCAGTTTCTTTTCTCTTTTATTTTTTTTTAAATTTAATTTCACTGCACAGTATTTTTTAGTTAATTTAATCAGAAGTGTACAGTATCAGTGATTTTTCTATGAAACTGATTTTTTTAACTGCTAACTATAAAATACAGATTATCTCTGCAGTTTTCTTTTTGTAGGAAGTAGGCTATTTTCAAAATGAACTGCTTTACATTAGTATATTTTTTCACAGATTGTGCATTTGAATTAAAATACATTAGAGTTACATTTCAAAGGCCTTTTCAAAGCACCCATATTAAAAAAAGAGTAGGCTAAATTCCAAAACATGCTAGGTTTCATCCCACAAGGATGCAGGGGAAATACTATAGTGGACAGGGAGCAAAAAAAGTTTATAATCGGTTTAGATAAGTGTAAAGAAATTTTAACAAGCTTTGTTTTTTTGTTTTTTTTAGTTATCACTTGTTTAAATAAATCAAATTCCGACATTTTACAAAATCGAAACAATTCGTACTTTTTTTTAAACCGGAGATAAGTCAAAACTACCATGTCAAGTATCAGGGTGTCCAGCAAATTACAATTATGAAATTCCCGAGTTTTTTTAAGTACTGAATTGAATTCTAGTAAAGCTAGGTTCGTAAAATGTTTTAATATAAGTAAATAATAAAAACATACTTTACTTTTTTGGTAAGTCCTTAAATAAGAATAGCAAAATAGTTTATTAATTGTGTTTGTATCATTTGAACATAAGTGGAGAATGCTAAGTTTGCAGTGAAATACCTGCGCATGGGCAGAACACTATGAATGAATGAATTTGAACATGAACTATGGTAGATGAAACATTGCAAACAATCTCACGTTAAAATTAATATATTCATGTATTTTTTTCGTTTTTCAATTTGTATAGATTTCAATAAAATAATAAAATGAAGAATTGGCTGATTGTATACGAAAAGCGAGATACTTGCCGAAAGTTACCAATACGTTAAAAAATAAGCTGACTGTAAACTTACTTACTGCACAGAGTCAGAGTTGATTGCCTCATTGAACTGTGTGTGTTCAAGTATTGTTTTGTAACGCGATATCGTGTTGACAATGACGGACATTTCTTTAACAGTGGCTTCACTCCGCGAAATGTATGCTATAGTTTCATAAACATTTGCTCCAAGAAATGTTCCTATACCTGTACTCATTTTCAGAATGTGGTTTAACGATTACGATTCTTTTGATTTGAATGCAATACAGATACACGTCACTACGAATACCCGTCTATTTCCCGATTTATTCCTGGTTTTTAAGATTTTCTCTATTCTGGACACCTTGGTCTAGGCCCACATATCTAATGTTAAATACTATTTATGAAATTCATGTTTCTTCTACATAATTCAAAATAGGAAGATGAAATTTTCACTGGTTATTTTATAAAAGCCCGGGATGTAATTTAAAACAGTTTTATGTGCGGTTTTATCGCATTTTTCTAGCAACATAGCATTTTAAACTTAGTGTTAATTATAATTCAATGATCACTTGAAAATTAAATTCATATGTTAAATTATGCACGATGATTTTTTAATATTCTTAGAATGCTTGAATCAAATCCATTCAGTAGATCGCAAGAATCGAACTTTTATAGGCAACATTTTAACGTTAACCACATGTCATTGCGGTCCATCAAAAATGGACAAAATCTGAAACCATCAAGTGAATACTGAATATCAAATTATGAAATTTAAAAACTGCATAGAACGGATTCTTGCGTGCATATATATATATATATATATATATATATATATATATATATATTGTGTGTGTGTGTGTGTCTCGAGGTAGCGTACACGCAGCGGGCCCGGGTTCGATTCCCGGCCGATATAAGCTTCCTGGGTGAGGTTTCATGGGGTTTTTCCTCACCTGTAAGACAAATGTCAGGAAGTTTTGAAGCCCAAACGGTTTCCGAACAACATTTGGCCATCATTATGATCATCCGCCGGTGTGGAAAGCAACTGGAAGCTACCACATCTACTATTTTTTTTAAATTTTTTAATAGTAAAGCTGCAAAGCATAGCATGAAAATTCTACGATTGCAATGAAAGACTGCCCTAGGGCCGAACACTAAAGAATGCATATATATTCACTTGCGAGTTACAGGTATTGTTTCTAAATATGCCGATAAATTGTAGATTCTGCATATTATCGTCAATTGTGTGTTAACTTTGGTGTGAAGACATATTTTGAAATTTGTATTCTATAAATAATTGAGAATAGTATATTACAATGCGAGGTTGGCAAGTAGTTTTCACAGAAGCGAAGAAAATGTTTAAAAACCGAGCGATAGCCAGGTTTTTAAATTCCGAGATTCTGTAAAACACCTCACAAACGTGCGTTGTACATTATTTTTTGTGCGATGGTGTTTTCAAAATAATAAATAATAATAAAATAATATTTGTTGGAAATATTTGTGCTCATTATAAACAACTGACTAACGTTAACAGTGTGGGCAATGATTATTAGTTGAAACTACAGCAGGCCGTGACACGAATCAGTGATAAAATGGCGGCTAATAAGTATTTGTTTTATACTGTTTCAAATAAAGTTCAGTTCATTTAAAATGCAGTGATTTGTTTCGTATAATGTATATTAACTCTACCTTTTCAATATATTTTTGGTATATATATATATATATATATACATTGTACGTAGTATACATAAAGGGCAGGGTTTTATTTCCCATACGTGGTTTGTAATATGTAATATTACCGTATAGTTATTTAGGTTGGCAACCCCGAAATGTAGAAGTTGAACTTTCAATCATGGTCGTTATTGCTGTAATTTCGACCAAACGCACTATCGCGAAAAAAAAAGTTTAAACATAACGGTGACAAATTCATAAAGTTAAAGTTCACTGGTATCTTAAAAGGGAGAAAATGGAAGCATTTTGCGTGTTAAATGGTACATTTTGCCTGAGTATGGCTAGCCATTAATTTTCATTCTGACAACCATCATATTTCTGATGAAGATAGAAATAGCTTGGCACTTTACAGCACGTGCAAGTAGTACAACTGTTTTAGCTCTCTTTCACACACACACTAATTGCATTTTAATCCGTAGTATGCAACTTTAATTAAATAGTCTTAAAATACGGGATATTAAAGTAAATATTAAAAATAAATAATACAAATGTTCATGCTTGGAGGGTAAAACAGAATTTAATATGTCATGAGATAGAGAGAAAAAGAATCAAAACTTATAAGGGACTAAATCTGAACCATACGAACCAATGTATAGTGGCGGGCCTCTCTATATTTGTCGTTAGTCACACAGAAAACAATACAAAGGACATATAAATGTGGAGATTTTAAATCCTCGTACACAACCGACAAAAAATCAAGCCGCCTGAAAGGAAGGAAAAGGCTTATCGAACATGCTACGTCGAAAGACAAAAAGTTTTTTTGTTAAAAAAAAACATTTGTAATAATGTAGCTATACATTTTTTTTAAATCCCACCCCTAGTCAACATCAGCCCACATTCCACAAGCAACATACATTTGTAGGCTATTATACCAAATGCATTACTCTATTTTTTTATAATTATAATTTCTAAGTACGGGATATAAACCTGTGGATACAGTATCGCGATTTACGGGATGTAAAGTAATTTCAAACATGAACACACACATATAGCTTTTAATTGAGACGTTAATGATCTGGTTTATAATGAGTCTTAATTGTAATAGGCCGTACCATTTTTCTTAGTTTAATTTCTCCCTTTTGTATGTGATTTTAAGTGTCTTGCGCCTCTCGGTCTGATTTGAGGGGATCTTTAACTCAAAACAATATTTTTGCTTATTTGACCCCATAAGGACAGGGTCATGTCGGGACCATCTCCGAGACAGTAAAACATTTAGGCCACAACATAGCATTTGCTCATTCATACTAAACAAGATGACTAGGGAAAGTATTTTAAGGTGCAAATTTGGGTTGTAAAAGGGGGAAAGAAGGTCCTGAAAATACATGCCAAAAGGTGCAAAAAATGTACTGCTGAAACAATTGAATTAAGATTTAAACCAATTACATGAACTCAGTTTATATAATATGCATAACATTTTGCACCAAATTTTGTTCTTTTAAGAGTCCATAAGAGGTAATTCATACTTCTATAGTTTATTGCAATAGTTGCTTCGCAGATGAAACATCGAAGAATGATGCCATCAGTTTCGATAAATTGCGTTTTGAATTATGAAAGTGCATACAACTTGACCTTCTTACATTCGCCATGTTATTGTTGTGAAAACCCAGTTATAATACTAATAAAAATACGTTCTGGTTCAGACTACTAAAACACAGCAAACAATAAATAATTCATTTGCCTGGACTAACACACTTTACACGGCAAAAATATACTTAAAAGTTCTGGTAAGGAACCCGTGTCAACGGAAGACTAATAGCAAGAAACAGTATTTCGTTACCTCCTGCTTAACTTTTTAGAGAACATTATTGACAAAAGTCTGGTGTGATGTGTCTTTATTTACAATCTGACGTTCCACATTACAGATACTATATAATGAATTTAAATTTGAAAGTATTTGAAAGGTGTCCATTTTAACACTTTATTTCCTGTACAAATCACATTTATCGAAAAATCGGGATCAATATGTTAACCTTATTGACCTATTAATTCGATCTCATCCTTGTAGTAAACGATACGCCTCCAATACAAGTTTCTTAAGGAAACTTTATTTCCTAAGTCCATTGTAGTGTTCAAATAGGAATTCTGAATCATCATATGCAGTTAACGTTGTCTTTACATAAATCACTAGACTGTCATTTGTCACACATTCCTGGTGGGTATAAAAGTTATGCGATAAATTTAAAAAGTGGAAATAACCAAAAATTGCAGTAATTTATTTGAAAATAACTTTTGCTAGAAGAGGGAGTGCGTACAGGGAAATTGTTGTAGGTGTCCGGAAATTGCGACGCCAACGAGACGTCAATATCGAGTCAAGCAGACGGTGAGTTGGATGAGTCATTCCTGTTATCAGGTTTCAGCCCACATAATTAACATAGTTCTAATGAGAGGTCACTCCACTGCCATCTACTTGCTATACCTTGCACCCTAACACAATACTCCATTTTATTATGAGAGGTCAGGTTGAGGTCGCAACTTGCATGACTTTTTACAATCCTGTATCCACCCACAGATCCATTCAACATGTATTGCATTTATTTATGTGGCACATCTAAATTTACAATTGAGGAATAGTGCCCTAAATTTAAAAAAGGAAAAGCTAGATTCTAATAAAATAAAACGCAAGGTGAGCTCAGACATTGACAAATGTTTATCCAAAGTTCTATACAGCATTGATATGGATGAAATTATACTACTTTTTCCTATGCCCATAACTAAAAAAAAGTTTAACTTTGACCTATATAATTTTTCTTCATCAAATAAGTTAATTGTTTTAGCTGTTTAATTAAATTCACTGCTCATTTATGATCTATGTATAACATAGGGACTTCTGGTACTAATATAGAATTTATATTGGTGACATGTCAACTAAAATGCATAAAAAAGATTTAAATAATTTTGCACCTCATTTATGATCAGTGTTTAATATGGAGACTTCTGCTATTACTGTAGAATTTATACTGGTAATAACTAAGAGCGCTAAAAACAGAAGGACAAACAATTTTACACCTATGGTTGAAACCTTAGTGATAATGATAATTATACATCTGGTAATGTTTTTAAGAGTAATTCCAGGAGACAATGCCAGAATGTCGAAATGACAATGTGGTAGCATTGAAAAAAATGCATAATTCACAATACTAAAATAAAGGATAGTGCTTAAAAATCTTTCCTCAAAGCTCCAATATAGTATAGAAAATCTAATATGTTTGTGATACAAATTGTGAAATCTAAAATAATTTGCACAAAAATAGTTCACATCACTGATTTAATAACAACGAATACGGTATATCAAATTTAAAATACTTTATTTCCTAAAAAAATCGTAACGATGACTTAAGTAGAAAAAATGTATATCGATATTTTCTATAACAATATAATGGTAAAAAAACAACAGTCTCTTGGTATCAATCTTTGCCAAGGTGGTATATTCAAACCCAATCCATACCAGTGGATTTTAAATTTCTACTATCCAGACTGCCCCAAAAATCAATTTCTTAACGTTAAAATGCATAATAAAGCAGCTAAGCAATTATATATAATTTTGAAAGTCTTTGTTTAACGAAGTGGACTGGTTTATTTTTCAATTAACAAAAACTAGAAAAATGAAAATCATAATTGGCAGTTACATAAGCATAAATCTGGTTGTCCTAAATGATTAGCAAGAATCTTAACTTCATGCCTTAAAAGCTGGCTATTGTCAGCATTTAGGCCTATGTCATGTTAAAAATAGCTAAATTTGCTATGAAATAAGTAATTGACTTCCAGCCTATTACACGATTCTAGATAACTTGTGCATAATCTAAGGACGTTGGAAGACTCCGTAAGTGGATTTCTCAACCTAAGTCTAAACCACGACAATTTTTTATTGTTTCCGTAACAACTATAAAAATGACTGAAAATTCACAGAAATTGTTATGAAACCATAGACATGATTCAGACATTTGTTTTTGTAAATAACGGCTGTAGATTTTCAGTTTTTATGGTTGTTATGGAAACAATAACAAATCGGAAAACCGCGGCCCTGGTTTAGACTTCGGTTGAGAAATCCACCCTTGACGTTCAAATATTGATACTATACAACTGTTGTTAAACTTAAAGTCGGATTTTGATTTATTTCCCAAATGCCTCTGTAGGCGCTGGATTTTAATTCTGATTATTTCTATTCGGTAAGTGAAAAACAATACAATAAACTTTTAGTTTGATATATTTAACTTGAACAATCTTCACATTCATTATACAAAATAAGCATTTTTCCAATTTCAATGCTTTCAAATTAATTACTTATGCCCTCAAGGCTTAATGAATCAATATTCATTTTTACACATTCAAATACAATTTCTTCCAAAAGGAGAATGTTTCAGTAATTCACAATTACTATACACAAAATGTCGTCTAGACCAACAATTCTTATTTATCTACATAAAAAATAGAATGTGCATAGCAACTAATTTCATGACCTTCATTGTCATAAGTAATGCCACGAGTGATTTCCAAATTATCGATAAATTCACGACTCACGAAGTGAGGAGTGAATTTATCTAGAGAATTTGGAAATCAAGAGTGGCATTTGTTAGGACTATTTAACGAATAAAATTAAGCTGTTTACTCACAAATCAATATTTGACTATAGTTATTTTAAAATATGTATATATTTAATGTAAACGGCGATGTTTGAAAACAAATGAGAAACGATAGGTACGCTTCATCTGCTTCTTTTGTTTAACTGTTCAGAATATTAAAAAGGAGGAGCTTTCTTTAATATGGTAATTATAACACTGATAAATATTTCGTGAAACACAACTCTGATTGGTTGTAAAACAGAAATCATTGAAACGTGATTGGTCATTGACTTCCATTTGGGGCATGAGTTAAATAGTCAAAGTAAACTATTTACTAGGAAAGCAGAGAAAAACGACGTATGTCGCAACATCCTGCCCCCCGTCGATCTGACCAGATCAATACTCTAAAACAATGTTATGTCAAAACAAATGTGAATAGATACAACGGTACAACAAAATTACAAAAATTCAATTAAACAATACAATATAATATATGAAGTCCCATAATGGCTCTATATAAAAACAAGAGTTCATTCATTACTAGATTGGAGTGGGCACAACTTCACAATTGCCCTCTTTAATGTAATACCATTAGTCCTTACAGAGACCACCCTGCAGACTCCATCTGCTCCAGGGTGCAGTTCAACAATAACACCTGTCTTCCAGACTAAGTCACCAATACTAATATTCCAACTGTTTGGTTTAGTCCGCTTTTTCTTCATTTGCAAGTATTCCTTCGACCATAAAGTCCAAAAGATTAATAAACTCGTTGCAGCATGTTCCAATTAGTAGAAAGGGAAACGGGTTTATTGGAGAAGTTGATAGGTAAATTATTTAGGTTTCTACCTATCAAAAAATGTCCAGGAGTGAGATATGATACATCATTACGATTATCAGTTATCTTACATAAGGGACGCGAATTTCAGATTCCCTCAATCTTAACAAATGGAGTATTCAACTCTTCAAAATTAAGAAGTTTACCACCTATGGTTCTCTTCATCAATTGTTTGCAGGATTTTATTCCAGCCTCAGAGATGTCATTGAAATGTGGACTATAAGGTGGAATAAAATTCCAGGTTAAATTTAAATTGGCAAAATGTTCCTTAATTATACCTTGATTACTTTAAGGAAAGTAACAATTTCATTTTTCGCTCCAATAAAATGGGTGCCATTATCACTCCATAGTGATTGAGGCAGACCAAGTCTAGCTATGAACCTGTCGAAAGCTGAGGAAAAGTCAGCTGTACTCAAACTTCTACTATCTCCAGGTGAATAGCACGTGTCACTAGACAAATAAAGCAATATTAGTTTTGAATTTAATTTTACTGCGGGGATTGTCACCCTTAATAATAATTGGACCACCATAGTCAATGCCAATCTTGACAAATGGAAGTTCAGGCTGAACCGTATCTGCAGGTAGATGTCCTATTATAGGAATGGTTGAAGATGGATTGCATCTAAAACATCTATAACATTTATGAAGAACACCACGCACAGTGGATCTCCCTCTTGAAATCCAAAATTTTGACCTCAAAGAAAACAATACGGCTTGAAGGCCAGAATGCAGTAACAAAAAATAAATCAAGTTATATTGAATTGCACAATAAAATTCTCAATGTAAATGAAGCTTCTAACTCCTAGAATAACTTGCTCAGCCCTACTCCTCTTCCTTTTTTTTTTTTTTTTTTTTACAAAATCATTAATTTATTTAAACATTCTAGCTATTTATAATTAACTTAGTGACAAAACTATTTGCAGGCAAAATAATGGGATGTTTCTAATGGAAACTCAAGGATGAATGTTCCAGTTTTCCTCCAACTCTTAGAAGACTATCATCATCAACAAATGGCGACGAAGTCTTAATCTTACTAGAAGATGACAACACCTTGAGAATTCAAATCTGCGAACTCATTAGAGTATTCTGATACCTGTATCACATGAATTATTTTTCTTTCAGTGGAATTTAATTCCTCCATGGATAGTGGACCCAAATGCCGTTCTGCCTTGGATGAACGATTATTGTAAAGAAATCGCAATACATGAGCATAGATTCTGCGTAGTTTGGAAAAAGAATATTTTTCCAACTCGTTAGTGTCAACCTTGACTACAAATACATTCAATGAAGGCTTAGCTTCTAAATCAGCTTCACCTGGGATTTCAAACTTCGAAAACTTAGTATAATCAACTTGTGATTCTCTTAAATACGGAGGACCAGTCCACCACGTGGATAGGTTAGAAAATTGAGTAGGGTGAACCCCATGAGACAATAAATCAGCAGGATTACAATAAGTGGAGACGTGTCTCCAATTTTCAATGGAAGTGTGTGACTGAATTTCAGACACATTATTAGCAACTAATGTTTTCCACATCGTGGATGGTTTTTGCAACCAATATAACACAATAGTACTGTCAGTCCAGTAATATACCTTATGTTGAACAGACAACTTCAAAGATTCAATAGCCTTAGTCATAAAGTTTGCCAGCAACAATGCTGCACAGAGCTCTAGCCATGCAATGGATTGCTCCTTTAATGGAGCAACTGTTGACTTAGAAGTCAACAAAATAACATACTTGATTGTCAATATATACACACACATCATATGCCCTTTCTGAGGCATCACAAAAATCATGCAATTCTAAACATTTACAATGTTGAAATGTTAACACCTTTAGAGGAAATTTAATATCATTCATCAAATGCAAATCTTCACACATTTTCAACCAAATTTCATAAATTGGGAATGATGGATCAATAGCACTACCCCATCCAACTTGGATTGCCATAACTGTTGTTTGCCACTACTGTTGTAGCAACATCTTGCATTTTACTATCAGGCAAACTAGAAGGCCTAACGGATCAAATATGGATGCAATAGCAGACAAAATCTTTCTTTTGGTTATATCTATTAATAGATATAATTGCAAAATATCAATAAATAAGTCAAAAGTAATGGCATTTATTGGTAAATATGGAATTAGATCAAAAATTGTACTGGATAACAAAATAATAGAACAAGTATCACATTTCCAATATTTAGGATGTGATATAACTTATAGAGAAAATAAAGATATAGAAAATAAAGTAAATACATTTCAGGCTATTTGTGGAACCATAAAAAGAACCTTAGGTCGGAAAACAAGGAAAGATACGAAACTTAAATTATATAAAACAATAGCTGTTCCTTTGTTGTTGCATGGAAGTGAAAATTGGATAATGAAATCAAGGGATAAAAGCAGGATACAGACTGCGGAAATGCTATTTTTACGGAATGTGAAAGGATGCACAAGAGCGGATAGAATAAGGAATGAAACTATACGAGAAGAATTAAATATATATAAAATTGAAGATAAAATCAGCGAAAATAATAAGATATGGACAGAACACTTAATGAGAATGAACAACGAAAGAATACCAAAAAGAACCTTCCTGTATAATCCCAGAGGAACAAGAGATGTTGGCCGACCACGTAGAAGATGGACTCCACTTTTAACTTCGCCGGAACAGGCTGCATAGCCTAAACCTTGTAGTAGAAGAATAAGAACTTTCTTTTGGTAATATTATCAGTATATAGTTTTTAAATTAATCTTAATTTGGAACTCATTGGTGGCAGGATGCCAAACAATTCCAAGTGTATACAGAATCATCCTTCGCGAGGTTAAGAGTAGGCGAACACTCCAAATCTTTAACGGGAACATCACTTAAAACCTCAGGAAAATTAGAAAACCATTTTCTCAGATAAAAATTAGCACTTTGAAGAATAGAAGATACTTGCTGTTGAAGATCCTTGGCGCTTTCAAAGATTCAACAAATAAATATTCATCTACGTAAAAACAAGATCTGATAACCTCGGAAGTTTCGGGATGAGATTGTTCATGCTCCTTAGCTAACTCAATAAGACATCTAGTCGCTAAAAAAAACTGGCTGAACTAGTGACATACGTAACTGTCGTGAGGCGATAATCCTTGATTTCCTCATCAGGGGAATTACGCTACAGTATGCGTTGTAAATCTTGATCATCAGGATGTATCTGTATACACCTATACGTTCTAGCCACGTCAGCAGATAAGACAACAAAGAAAGTTCTGAATCTTAGAACTATAAATAATAGGTCAAAATGAACTGAAGGACCAACCATCAACCCAGAATTCAATGACACGCCGTTTGAAGATTCACTACTACCATCAAACACCACTCGCAACTTAGTAGTTGAACTAGATTCCTTCAAAACTCACTGGTGAGGCAAATAATATTTTATAGAACTAATAATTTCTGGATGGACCACTCCATATGATCCAGAGATTCACATTCCTTTAAAAAATCAACATAATATTTTCTAAGGTTACTATTTCTCGATTTTTTTTTCATTTGTACCAATCGTTTGAATGCATTGTCACGAGAACTGCCAACCACATCTACATTGGGTTTAATTGGTAATTTTACAACAAATTTACCAGTAACATCTCTTAACTTTTTTACAAAATGCTCTTCACATAATTACTCCTCAGGAGTGAGAACTTGGGACAATTCCTCTAACTGCCAAAATTCCTGAATCTGATTACTCAAAACATAAACCTTAGTGAAGTTAACAGAACGAGGTTTCGCCATAGGTTTCCTGATAGACCTTTCAGGAAATGGACCAGAAAGTACGTATCCAAACCGTGAATTAATCAAGGTAGGAAAACCATTCCTTACTAACCATTGAGCCGAGACTACATGATAATACACATCAGCTTCCAACAACAAATCCATTGAGGAAGGACTATTAAAAGTAGTATCACTCAGTTGAACATCTTCAGGGATGTTCCACTCACTGACATCAATACGTTGAGCTGGCAATTGGGTTATGATGACCGGCACTACAGTACAATTCACATTAACAATAAAATCAGAGATAGAAGAATGTAATTCTAAACTAGAGGTGGAATTCACTGCTGGGACAATCGAATTTCCTATCCCAACTAATGGTATTAGTAACCTTGACACCTAACCTGTTGGTTAGGTCAGAAGATACAAACGATAGCTGCGATGCACTATCTAATAATGCCCTAGCCATGACAATTCTGCCATTGACAGCCCTTACTCTAACACAACAAGTACTCAACAAAACATTGGACCCTAAGCCTGATACAATTTTTAGCACAGTAGGTGATACATTTGATGAGTTTTCCTTAACCCTTTTATTGGGTTTAGACCCTGGGCACAACAAGGCAATGTGCATGCCTAGGCATTTCATGCACGAATGACTCTTAAAATCCTTTGCAAAGTGTGTATTTGAAAAACACACGAACCATAGCATGTTTTTATAAACAAACTTTCTCTTATTATCAACAATAAGTTTTTTGAGCTTGAAACAATCACTTATACTATGATTCTTAATACCACAAAAACCACATGCCAAGGACTTATGTTCATTAGCAACATGAAATGACTTAACTCTGGACTTGGTTTCTGTCTACCCTGAGGCTCACTAGCCTTTCTAGACTCCTACAACTCCAAAGTTTGAGCTTTCCTTTCTAGAAATTCTAGAAGACAATTCAAGTTAGGTATTTCAGTTGAGCCGAATTTGGACTCAAACTCATTTCGATGATTGGTCCTTATTTTGCTCAATAGCAAATCCACTAATAATAAATCTTGGATGCCTACTTCGGATTCCAAGTTTTCAATTGCCCCCAAATTGGCTTTAATCTGGTTGACTACCTTCCTATAACCAGCAGATGCACCTGCATTACAATTGTTCAAGTTAAGTTTTTTACATACTGGTCTACAATAAGCCTTTTGTTATAATATCTGTTTTCAACTAACTGCCAAACTACATCCAAGTTTTCATTGAATATGGCTAGGTTATCTAATAATCCCCTAAAGCTCTCCTTGTAGAGGACAAAAGATAATGAAGTTTCTGGACATTGTCTAGTTTATTAATTACTAGACTAATAAATGTTTTTCTAAATGATAGAAACTTGGTTAAGTCTCCCACAAACACTGGCAACTGTATGGTAGGTAACTTAAGTTTGCTCTTGGTCGAGCTGTTCGAAAGTTCAGACTGACTGTCTTGTTCTTTCCTGACTTTAGATTATTCAAAAATATCTAATATGCCGTATATTTTACCAGTAATAGCAAAATATCCAACTTCAAAATTATTAGGCTCTTTAATATGAGCATCTAAATCCTCAGATTCTATTTACAACCCTAGATATTCCTTTACAACATTTGAATATGGGTTATAAAGTTATGTTAAACATATTTTTTTAAGTGTCGAATGGAGACATAACATTTTTAATCCTGTTATACTTTTACGGTATAGGAGTAGATGACTATCTTTATACTAAGCGCAGCTGTGTTCAACTGATTGTAATTAGAAATGTATTCTAAAGATGAATATCACCAAATCAACATAATTTTCTATAAAATGATTAGATGCGTTGAAAATATATGTATATTGTTTCATTATAGTCAAATTGTGTAATGTATTTTATACTTTTAATAATCATGTTTGAACACCATTGAAGTTATGTATGTTGTTGAACCTTCCAGTAACTCAGGTAACAAGGGAGTCTTACTAAGGGCGGGACGATCCGGGTTCTACCCTGAATAACAAAGTGCTGAAGACTTTTCTTTTTCATTACTCCTAGGGTCCTTTCAGCCTCATATACACGAGTATCACAAACTTCCATGGGTCTAAACTTGGTCAGAGAGTAGGTTTAATCATTCTATTCGAAATGCGGCTAAAAATCGAGGATCTCATGTCCACGCCTCCATAAACCTTCCTCATGGCTTCTTAACAGGATACCATTGCGTTTTGTTATTTAATCTGGTTGGTTATGTAGAACATAAAGTTAGAATGTATTTGTGATTCTCTAATATGATATAATATAACGATATAGTTGGTCTATATAACTGGAGGAGTTGGTAATTAAATTCTTCCTTTTTACACGCTTTATATTAGCTTGACCTGTATCTATCTATCTATGTAACGGAATCTTTCAACGCGATTTTCACCCACTTAAAATCATCGGATCGACTTGAAACTTTGTATACTTGTAGAGGACCCGTGACAATACAATAATTTCATATTTATTTTCTAAAATCCTGGCCATAATCATCAGAAAATAAAAAAAAAAGTGTTTTTGTATCTATGTAACGGAATCTTTCAACGCGATTTTCACCCACTTAGAAACATTGGATTGACTTGAAACTTTGTATACTTGTAGAGGACCCGTGACAATACAATAATTTCATATTTATTTTCTAAAATCCTGACCATAATCATCAGAAAATAAAAAAAAGTGTTTTTGTATAAATCTAACGGAATCTTTCAACGCGATTTTCACCCACTTAGAAACATTGGATCAACTTGAAACTTTGTATACTTGTAGTGGACCCGTGACAATACAATAATTTCATATTTATTTTCTAAAATCCTGGCCATAATCATCAGAAAATCAAAAAACGTGTTTTTGTATCAATGTAACGGAGTCTTTCAACGCGATTTTCACCCACTTAGAAACATCGGATCGACTTGAAAATTTGTATACGTGTAGAGGACCCGTGACAATACAATAATTTCATATTTTGTTTAAAAAATCCTGGCCAGAATTATCCGAAAATCAAAAAAATGAAAACTGGTATAATATGTTGCGGACTTGTCGAGTTTTTAGACAATCGTTGTAAGAGCTCAGTTGGTAGAGCAGTGAACTCTTAGTGGTATATAATTTCAGTAATCCATACGTCGCTGGTTCAAATTCGGCTGGGAGGGTTTTTTATAGAAGAGTATTATTTTTAGCTCATACTACAATAGTATCGAATTTAAAGATATTTATATTTTTGTCTTATTCTGTAAAATATTAAAACTAAAAAATAAACAATAGTTTTAAAAAAACTAAAAGAACACGCTTTATTAGAAAACTAAAAAATGAAAAATAATTTTAAAATCCAGTACGCTTGGGATAAAATAAAGTGGTCAACAAAAAAATCATCTCCAACACATATATAATAAAATTAGAGTTATCAACAAAAAGAAAGACATTTTTACCATCAAAAGCGTGGGGTGATTTTTATGATTTTTACATTTTCTTCTTAGAGAGCTTACTTTTACCAACATCTGTTTATTATCAAATATATTAATTGATATAGAGCACCCCACGCATTTGATGGTAAAATTATTTTCTTTTTGTTGATAACTCTAATTTTATTCTATATGTGTTGGAGATGATTTTTTTGTTGACCACTTTATTTTATCCCAAGCGTACTGGAAATTAAAATTACTTTTCATTTTTTAGTTTTCTAATAAAGCGTGTTCTTTTAGTTTTTTAAAACTATTATTTATTCTTTTTGTAATCTAGGGACCAAAGTAAATCCAAGGTACTGTAAATAGTACCATAGTAGAAGCCGACAACAGATGGTATATTATTATTCCGTTAGATGGCGTAAGTTATAACGTCCAAAAGAAAAAAAATCTATTCCGATATACAACGCTGAGAAATATAATTATTGGGCTAACAGTGTTTGTTAAAAAAGTAATAAACGTTCACGGAAAAGTGAATACAGCCTTTTTATGAAATAATGAAGTTTTAAACATCAATTATTATTGTTATTACTACAATCAGGAGGAATGAATTTGAAGACATAATTTACACGGAAACGCCTTATTTACTTCTATCAGTAATGTCAAAAAATGGTACCAATGAAATTATATAAAACATTAATGTGTGCTTTCACTAGCATGTAAAAGAAAATTAGGTGGCATATACTAAACGGATCCTCACACAAAATACACTATTTTTATTAAAATTGTTTCAGGACGCACGTTCTATTGAGTCTCCTGATCTTGTACACAAATTTAACGCTTCTTAAATAAATAAATGTGACAAGTAAGAAGACCCTACGCCGACTACTGTGGTTGCTGTCACTGTTGTCATGATTTCTTCTATTATCCTCTTCTAACCAATCCAGATACATCTAAAAATAAGAATTTAATAAAAACGACGAAGTTATATTTAAAACAAATTTCATATACATCAATAACCGTTAAAATAGAACACACAAAATGAAAAAAAAAATAGTTTTTATCCACTTCGGTAAGATTTTTTTTGTCTTGGATTTTTTAAAAGAAAGGTGATAATAGGTCGCTACTCAGTTGCCTTCTCGATGTTGCGTGTAACTAGCTCTTCAGAAAACAGGTTTCAAATCTTGCTTTGTAGAAGAGCAGGAAATGTCATCCCTATGAAAAACAAGCAGTTTTAGGCTAACGCATTCTAATTGACAAGATTCAGTGCTTTATGTTTAGAAGACATGAGACGCTAAAACCCTTCCTTTCTAGAGACAAATTAATATTTTAAGGAAAATCGTGAATTAAACTATGGGGAGAGAAGAGATTACAAGACGGTTAAATATCCAAGCAAAATATGATTAGTGGATAAAAGAGGAACCGAATGGAACTCACAGGTAACACATGGCATCGGGCAGAACTGTACGCCTGGCAAGGAACAATCCACCCACAGGACGGAAGAGATCGCCTGGAAGACCGAAAAAATGGTGGGACTGTTACTTTTTTGAGGCACAGCCTGTTGGCCTAAAGAGATGTTTTTTTTTTCAGGTGCCGTAAATCTAGCTTCCCGAAACAAAGCATAGTTTTGATTTTACGGCTTAAAAATTCACACAGACGGAGAAGAACTCGCGGACCTCAGATCCAGAGAGTTGTATCACAGGAATTGACAAATTCCGAACGAGAATAAAAACCATATACAAAAGTCCTATACTTGATATAGAGCAATTCCATATGTGACTGACATTTACAATACACTTTTGCAGCAAAATGGTTGCATAAATATTACAATTGATTGAAATTAGGGGTGTTATCTACGTGATATGATAGAGGAATAGTGTGTGGTTAAGACTGTACTTAAATATTCAACTTTTGAAGAAAAACAGTGCTATTTATTATCTATCAAAGTATGTGTGACTGACTGACATAAATGTCAACTCATCATGCAGCTTAACATGTTCATCTGCATCATGCTCTGAAGTGTGATTCCTAATTCAATTTTCCAAAATACCGTTTGGAGGACACATTTCAAGTTACATTCTCAATAAAAAGCGAAACAAAAATCACAATTAAGACCAGAGTTATAATCTAATATTTGATGTGTGACTGACTGACATATCTGAATTTTATTTAGACTTTAATATTCTGGAGCTGCAAATATTATACAAATATTACAAAATAATATGAAATTATAATAGATAAGTCCACCGCTATGGTCTCGAGGTAGCGTGCTGCCTTGTCACGCAGCGGGCCCGAGTTCGATCCCCGGTCGGAACAGTTTTTCTGGGTGAGGTTTTATCGGGGGTTTTCCTCACCTGTAAGACAAATGTCAAGAAAACTTTAAGGCCCAAACGGTCCCCGAAACCATATGGCCATCATCATCCTTATCATCATCATCATCCTCCTTCACCGGTGTGGAAAGCAACGGGAAGCTACCACATCTACAGTTCCCTAGTAAAGCTGCAAGCATAGCGTGAAAATGCTATGATTGCACTGAAAGACCTGCCCTCGGGTAGAATTACTATGGATGGATAATATATAAAATGCGATAATATGGAGATGAATAAAGAACTTCACTCCTTGTATCATGTATAGGAAATGTACAATTTGATATGCTGTAAAAATATTAAATAAATAGTGTAATTTATTTAACTTGGTTAATAAGTATCATTTTAAATTTCACAAAATAAAGAAAATATTAACTTTTTAACAACAAAGGGCCATCTCTATAGTTAAATATGCCTAATATGAGTATAATTTCATTACAACCATATTAACTGATTAAAATTTATCTGATGATGTTAATAGATTGAACCATTAAAATAAATAAAAATGCCGATATGGAATTTGCATTGTTCGTTCCAGAACACTAAAATTAACTTTCACGCGTCTCAACTATAAAGAAAAAATAATTAAATAAATTAATTAATTAAAAAAAAGGGAAAAAGTGCAGTACCGGTATACAGATTATTGAAATTTTTATTTAAATATGGAAAATTCTGTTATAATTCTTTCATAGCAACTGATTACAAATTATATTGCTGACATGAGTTTTATTTTTAAACTAAATAATCGAAAGAAATCTCTTACATTGCGCGAAATCTTACTTTATGACTGATTGTTCCCAGCAGGTGCACATAGTACAGCGATGTCATACGTATTTTCACTCTGTTGGTTTCCAATAACGCTACACCCAATAATAATTTTATTTTACACTACAGGTTATACATACTTAATCACATAAACTCCACGCCAATTGTATTTTTTATACAAGAGACTTCATATGATTTAAAACTGTTTTTGCAATCAGCAAGCATGACTGTTTCAGAAAGTGAATGCTAGCACAATGTCGCAACACCGCACTGTGAATCCCCGATAATACGACACACATGGCATGTCAAAGGTCAAACTAATGCTAGAACTTTCAAGTCCAAGGACTCCCACACACACATTTTCTAACACATAAGAACAGCGCACTTGTTTTAATTCCACTCACTTAATAACATACATATTGAAGAATCGCATAATGAGGAATTATTTAAATGTCATTAATAAAAATATAAAAATGTAATTAATATAATTAACGTAATTACTTTAAAAGACAATGTCGTTAATACTTTTTTGTTAGTTATGTACCGATAACGTAGAATCCCAGAGGAAATTTGGATTCATCAGTTATCGTATTGTGTACAATAATGTTTGTATGTTTTATGTGACTGACTGAAGCTTACCCTTAATAATTATAGGGCGCAATTTAATTATCTAGAATATAATACAATTATTAGTATTGCATTTATGATCAGGTAGGACCGAAATATGGTATAACAAAAGTGTCGGTGAAACAAAACAAATGTATACAGTGAAATCGTAAAACAAAATTTCGTTTAATTTTGCATGTGTTTTCAGGTTTTGGAATATATCATGTTCTACTATTAATTTAGATCAAAATAATCCGTATTTCAAACATTAACTTCTATAATCGGAAAATTTCATCTGCAAAAAATTATCTCATCGAAAAAAATTACTCCTGCGCCAATTTCAAAATGTTCACATCGGTATGACATTTTCATGTAATTACTCTACATTTAAATCCTTCCGCTGACTGCCTTTCAGCTCAAATTGTCACAGAAGAAGAGCCAGTAATTATTTTATGAAACAGCTGAGCCGAACAGTCTACCAGATTTCCTAAACCATGTTTATGTTAATACACAGCGGAGTCCAGCAAGCAACTGACTGCGTTATGCGTATTAGCAATATAAGTGAGGGACAAAACGTCAGTCTGTCACGGGACTCCAGCGGAAAAAATAATGACTTTACAAGAAAATGTCATCTATACTTTTTTGTTAGTTGTGTACCGAAAACGTAGAATCCAAGAGGAAATTTTAATCCATCAATTATTATGTTGTGTACAGTAATTTTTGTTCGTTTTCTGTGACTGACTGACCATAACTTACAGTTAACAACTATAGGACACATTTAAGGTATATAGAATATTAGAATCCAATAATTATTGTTTAATTTACGACCAAGGAGGACCAAAGTATGGCTTAACAAAATATTTTGTGAAATAAAACTAATTCATACGACCAAATCATTAAACAAGAAATTGGTAAAATTTTGCGTTTTTTTTTCAGGTTTGGAATATGACAAGTTCTACTGCTATTATTATATTAAAATAATGCACATTTGAAACATGTTCTTATAGAATTATAAAATTTTACATTTACAGAGATATATTACATCAACAAAAATTATTCCTGCGTCAGTTTCAAAATTTTCATCTCGGTATGACATTTTCATGGAATCACTCTATATTTAAATAGTATTAATTAGTAGTACTTATTAAGGACTAGCTAATACCCGGCGTGCGCTGCTACGCCTAAATAACTGAAAATGAATGTGCTTTCATGTTTAGTTCAATAAGTAAAAGGAAAAATAATTATAAATTTATATTTTTAGATGCTGTTTACCCGGCGTTGGCCGGGAATCTACTTATCCCGATCTTCTGACATAAATGAGCTGAAATACGAAAATTAATGTGTTTTATGTTTAGTTAAATAACCAGAAGGAAACATTTATATCGTAATTATTTTCAGATACCCCGTGCTGTTTATCCGGCGTTGTCCAGGAATCTACTCATCCCGATCTTCTTGGCATAAATGAGCTGAAAGACAAAAATTATGTACTTATGATTAGTTGAATAAGTAAAATGAAAAATAATTATAAATGTATATCGTAATTATTTTAAGATTCCCCATACTGATTATCGGGTGTTACCCGGGAATCTACTTGTCTCGATCTTCTTGGCATAAATGAGTTAAAAGACAAAACTCGTTATTGTGAGTTATCCGTAAAGAATACCCGCCATGTGCTGCTACGCTTGCACAGGAATCTACGTATTTGTCTTTATCATCTTGGCACCAATGAAAGACAAACATGATTATTGTGAGTTGTTCATAAAAGATAAACATATGCTGCTGCGGACTTTTTTGTAGAGCTTTTTCAGATATTCAATTCCGTGCACATTAATTTTGTGTTATTTGTTATGGTTTAGGCAGCGTAAGCCATTTAAGCGTCCGAAGAGCTACTTTTTTCACGTTTTTTACTACAAAGGGTGATTTTTTAAGGGTGTAGGAGTTGAGTATCAACAACTCTCTTATAGCCTATGTTCATCCCGAGAATCTCCTGAACGTTTTGCAAAAAGCCCCATCACAATCGGATCAACGGTGTGGCCGCGCATAAAGTACAAACAAACAAACATTCATTTTTATGTATTAGATAACTAATGTAATGTAGAGAAAATCTTTAATAAAAGAATATTTATTTTATACAATGAATCATTTAAATATTTTATGATGAAATGAATGAAGAACATCTACAAACCTGTGAAGTACTACCTGTTGGATCCACCATAGAGAAATATTGTAGAGCAAGAATGCTAATGGCTTCATTGCCAAGGCCCAGCATTTGATAACATATTTTATGATGTTATCTTTAATTATCCTAATATATATATGTATATGTTCTTTGCAAGCAAATTCTATGGACGACCTTTTATTTAGGTGGTTAATATTTTTATTATGACTAATGAAATAACATGAAAATATGTATCTTTAAGAGAATTAAAAGTTTTCCGAATTCATTTTTAAATCTTAACTCATCCGTAAAATTACTTTCAATTCTTGTTATGTAATCAACTATTTGTTAAAAATATCGCTACAATACGAGTTTCCAGTAGAACTTTTTCACTTCGTTTAACTTTTTAAGGAGCACCTTTTTGAATCCATTCAATCATTCTGTTCTTCCATTATAATTTAGGTCGTCCTCCACTTCTTCTTCCTAGTTTGCCTTCGTAATTAGTCTGATGCTTTCCGTGCGTCGATTTGTTTACACTCATTACATATTAAATTTCACATTTCTCTCTTAATGATGTTACTTCTGACTTTTCGGATAATTTTTGTACAATTGTTCTTAAGACTCTTTCTCAGTTATGGGATATCCATATCAAATTGAACAGCAATTTTTTATTTTATGTATCCCTAAGTATAATGAATACATTCATAAACGTATTAATATAAAATTTTCTTTTATAGGTTGGTAGTTTCGATGATCTAAAATTACCATAAATATGATAAACTAACGTTTACTAACTAATAGTTCTCGAACATTAAAAAGCAAACATTTGATTCAAATGCATTTATGTAGGTGAAATCAAGTAATTTAAGGGTGTTATTTTTACAATTAGCATATTTTTATTTACGGTGTCAATTTTCTATTTTATGGCGGTTTACTGCAGTGCATAACATCCAATGAAAAAAAAGGTATTATTCAAGTAATAAGGATTAATTTCCAGCGAATACTTTTTCGCTTAGATGAATAGTTCAAACAATATAAATGTTTGTTTATACAAGGGCGGATCGGAAAGTAACGCACAATAATTTTTTTTAAAAAAGTTTAATAGTAAAAAAAAAAGGAAAAAAATCACAAATGAACTTACATCTTTTACCTACTTTTCGACATAGTCACCAACTTTCTCAACACATTTTTCCCATCGTGTTTCCAGTTTCAATATGCCCTGTTCGTAGAAGTCCGTTTGGTTGGAGTGTAGCCTTCTGCGCACTGCTGATTTCACTTCCACATCTGTCTCAAAGCGTTTGCCGGCCAGGAATTTCTTCATGGGACCAAACAGATGAAAGTCCGATGGTGCAAGATCCGGACTGTATGGTGGATGCTGGAGCACCTCCCAACCAAATTCGGCGATTTTCTGACGAACGACAGCAGCAACGTGGGGGCGAGCATTGTCATGAAGAAGTTTAACGTTAATGTTGTGACGTTTGTCACGAATGGCACGACGCAACTTCACCAAAGTTTTAATGTAGGCCGCAGCATTCACAGTGGTCCCGTGTTCAGCAAAGTCCACCAATAAAACACCATGCATATCCCAGAACACTGTCACAAGCACTTTCCTAACAGATTGAGTCAGTTTGAATTTTTTCTTTACTGGGGAACCAGCATGTTTCCACTCCATTGATGCCTGCTTTGTTTCGGGCGTGTAGTGGTACGCCCACGACTCATCACCTGTGACGATTCCTTCCAGAAAGTCATGTCCTTGTGCGGTGTACCGCGTTAAGTGGTCCAAGCTTGCCATCATTCGCTGGCCCTTGTGGTCGTCTGTCAGGTTCTTAGGCACCCAGCGAGCACTAACTTTACGGAATTTCAAATTTTCATGAACAATATCGTACACCGCACCATAGGAAATGTTGAACTTCTGCGATAAGGCTCGCAGTTGCACACGCCGGTCGTTCAGAATTGCCGCCTCAATGCCTCTGACATTCTGCGGGATTGCTGCTGTTGTCGGCCGGCCGGAGCGTGGCGAATCACTAAGGTTCACGCGTCCCTCTTGGAAGAATGTGCACCACCTGGAGACATTGCTACGGTCCATACAATCATCCCCATACACGCCACGCATGTCCCTGTGAATTTCACTGGGTTTATGCCCTTTGGCCCACAAAAATCGAACAACACTTCTCTGTTCCTCACAGGTGGACGACTGTAGCATGCGCGCCATCTTTGTTGCATAGTTCAAGCTTCTCTCGCAAGAGGTGCACCTGAGAAAAAAATACCATCTGTAGTGAAAACTTCAAACTATATCTCTGTGAAATTTCAACATTCTAGCTGCAATACCAAGGCAGAAAAAAAATATTGTGCGTTACTTTCCGATCCGCCCTCGTACTAATTTCGTTAAAACGCCGTTTGTTATATGTGCTCAGTGGAACAGTACCGCTAATTTATAATAGTGGTGATATTTTAATTCTTACGCAGTAGGTACTTTATTGTTAAAACATTTATGGAATTTAATTGCTGAAGCGAGAAGTAAGGATCATTAATATTATCATCACCATCGTGCTGATCCGCCAGGTTTTATTAATGTTTAGAATTGCACAAAGGATGATTACGAAGTAGCTCCGTCATTATTTGTACTCACGCAAAGGTATTGCGGGCAGTCTGTACATAGGAGATTTTAGGGAAAATAATTATTTTGGCAGAGTTCTTTCATCTAACCACTTTAATACTAATTTCAAAATAATTAACTGGTCATCAGGTAACAATCTATTTTTTTTAATTTTATAAAATTTGTGGGTGAGAAAGTCAATTGCATATTACCGTTAATTGTATTTACGCCCTTCAGAAAAACGTAAATATTAATATATTAATTTTCAAACGATAGAGCATAAAATCATACATAATTTGACTATCTTTTCAAGTTCAGGGAGTAGTTATATCTTGATAAATGTATTTAATTTTTTTAATAGGATAAATTGATAGCTCCATTACTCTTTAATTATATCAAACGAAGACCAGAAATTCGGTTCAGATATTCAGTACAGCCTATAGTAAAGTTTCACTATTTAAAAAATCGTAAACTTTTAAAGATTTAAGTTCCATTTTCACAAAATGTTTGTCAATTCCATATGGTATGTCCTTTATTTGATATGTTTAACGAGTTCTATACATGATTGTCCCACTACATTCACTGTCATAGACTAGGCACCTATTTTGATTCCATTAATTTTATTTACTGAGTATTCTGCTATCCATGGATTCCTTCAACCCGAAATAATGTCTCCAAAATTCAACTGTCCATAGTATCTTCACATGGTGCCTTTCTTGTCGCGATCCTGTATACCCCATCAGTCAAGCGTTATTGTGGTCTAGTATTTCCTCTTCCGTTATCCAGTTCAGCTTCTCCACCGTATTTTTGTCCCATGACATCACTTCAAACGTGTTTCTTCTAGTCTCTAACATTCCCCCCCCCCGATCTAGATAATGTTACTTATCCTTCCAATTCGAATTCTACTTTTACTTGATATTGATGGCGACCTCCAAACATTTCTTCCTTAAATTCTCACCCCAATTTACCGGACCGAAATCCCAGCTCTCTATGGTACAGACAAAAATCAAGTCTGGGTGCACCAAGACAAGGCCTCCAGTCACACTTCGGGTTCAACCCTGGCGTTCCTGGAGAGAATGGAGCAGGAAACTGGAATACATGCTATTCCATTCAGCAACATCCCAGTGAAGTCTCCTGATGCATCATCGATGGACTTTTGTGCCTTTGGACTCTTCAAAGGGGTACTGGGAAACAGGCGTCCTCGAACAATAGACGGTCTCTGGAAAGCGTATAAAGAGGAGTGGGAACGTCTAGACATGACTGTACTGCGTAAGAGTCTTCTGCAGTGGAAACTCCGATGTCGAACCATAGCTCGGGTGAAGGGCCATCAAATAGAGCATGATCGATGGTGGAGACACGGTTTTTCTTATGGTAAATTTTAAAAAATCATTTATCAGAGATCAGAAACAACCCTCCGTAATAATAATAATAATAATAATAATAACAAATTTCCGGTTTTAACAATGTTATACATTTTTCTGGCACCAATGATGTCTTCAATTTCGCTTTATAATTTTCCTCCATTCGTCCCTACAATAACACATTTCTTCCTCTATTTCACAGTGTGTTATAATAATAATAATAATAATAATAATAATAATAATAATAATAATAATAATAATAATAATAAATTCGTTATTTCAGTCAAATATTCAGCTCATTCAATAATTCGTCGACGTTTCGATCTCCTTATGAGATCATTCTCAAGACATTAATTCTTGTTATTAAAAGAAAAATTGTCTGTATTGAAAGATCCTGAGAATTTGACATTTCCTGCAATAATTAGATATTCACTATTTGTAAGATGCACACTCCCATGTATATTTTTCACAATTTTTCTTCCAATAAATCATACTCCTTACAATAGCTCTCCTTAAAGATTATGGATAATTTATGTAACCAACGTCTTTTCGATTATTCCATTACATACAAAATGGATAAATATGAAGATTTGTGTAATGAAATAATAAAAAAGACCACGGTGGTTACAGAGAAATCCATAAACTTTAAGGAGATTATTGTAAAGAATATGACTTATTTGTGCATTAGATGGAAGAACAATTTGTGAAAAGAATAAATGAAAGTGCGCAACCTACAAAAGTGAACTACATGGTCTTTACACGAAGTCACATATAATAAGAATAGTTAAATCTCAGATTGCGATGGGCAGGACATGTGTCACGAATGGGCAATGAAAGACGTGTATGGAAGCTTCTAGTATAGGAAAACTAGAGGGAAAACGCCCAGTTGGTAGACCAATAATGAGAAGGGAGGATAACATTAACTATGATTTGAGCGAAGTGGATTATACAGGGAATGATTGGAAAACATTAGCTCAGTATAGGGATATATGGAGAGCTTATGTCCGCGCGGCCATAAATCTATGGGTTCGATAGTGCCAGTGAGTTAGTTAGCAACTTACAAATGAATCGCTATGTTGAAAAGGTAAGAAACTCCAAGTACCCCACCTTTTGAGAAAACCTTAAAAAAAACTACATAACTTCTTACAGCTGCTCTGACAATTTTTTGATCAATTACAATATTGATCCTCTGCTTACAGGGAATGCAAATATAGCAACAACTCATAATTTCTGTAGTAGTATATATATGTGTTATATCGTCCTTCGAAAGCAGTGGAGTTTGTTTCTTTTTCAAATCATCCAAAAATTAATACAATATTATTACATAAATAAACTTAATTAGTAATTATAAGACAAGAAAACTAAATTAAAACTTCAAATACACCAAGAAACACATTTTGAAGCATTACTTGTTTTTCTTTGCCATCCTTTGGAGAACGATCATTAACCGTAAGCGATGTTAAAGGAATAATAGTTTTATCACTTTTTGCATATAAACTTCAGAAAGCTTTTCTGCATATTATTTGTAGTCTTACAGATTCATTAAAAAACCTTTTCACAAATGATGGTTTTTCTTTACTGCCTCTTTGCTCTATGGGAGCACATCTGACAATCTCGTAAAATGTAATTCACCATCTTTTTACTTTTTCCATCACATAAAAACGAGATTAAGCGTATTATTTGATCTTCTTCCCCTGATACGTTCTCAAAACACTTTTTTGGTCAACTGAAATAAATAAAAGAATATACACATAAGGGGGCCCGCCGTAGTATAGTTGGTTTTGGCAATGTGCTACAAGCCGTAAGGTGGGGACTCGAGTCCCATTGGGTCAGGATTTTTAAACTGGCCTAAACATTCTAATGACACCATGTTCCTGAGGTTGACTCAGCCTCTAATGGAAGTAAATACTAGATGCTTGTTCTGAGAGTAAAGGCGGCCGTCGTGGAGGCCTGACAATCTGGCTAACATCTCTGGAGAATTTTCTAGAAAGATGGGAGCCTTAACCTCTTACTACCCCAACGATCTCCTAAGCCCTGTAGTGGGATAACTTCAATTACAAACACAATGAAAACGGATGCTATGGCTTTCCTGGTGTAAAGTATTAATGGGAAAATGAATGTACTTTGTTATTCAAGGAATTTTAAGTTAATATAAATTTTATAAATAATTTTAAATAATAATTAGTATAAACAAAACTTAGGTATTTACTTACAGCTAGGACCAGTATGTTTTGGCTCCCTTTGCTGTCGTATATTCTTTACCATTCGCGTTGACTAATTTATGTTTATTTATAGCGTATTCTGTCATTTTAAATATGTGCACATTTTTTTTTTCGTCACATTTCTACTTCCAATTAATTTTCACTCATATTAACACCAAAGAATCACAGTAAAATCGTGTAATATTTAACAATAACGTAACAGTTACAATTCGTTGCGATTATTATCGTGCAAAACTGGAGATTACATTTTTCAATCATACGTATTTGGCGCCATCGCGTAGACACCTAATGAGGTAAGAAGGAAGAAACTCCGGAGATTCTTCCTTCTTCAACTCAGTACTAACTTCACTAATGCACAATTGCAAGCAGAATAGTCCCGAATGTCTCCCTTGTTTCCCCACATCATGTGTCGAAGCAAGATTTACAATTTGTATATCTTAACTCATTTTCGAAAAAATTGGAGTTTCTTCCATTTTCAACTCAGCGATTCAACTAGTGAATCACTTTATTGCTGGAAATGTCAATTTCATAGAATATTTTAATACAGACAATTTTTATTTCAATAATAAGAATTAATGTCTTGAGAATGATCTAACATAAGGAGAACGAAACATCGACGAATTATTGAATGAACTTAATGTTTGACTGAGATAACGAATTTATTATTATTAAATCTCAGGAAACTGTAAGGCTCAAGTAGTCCAGGAACACCATCTGGCTATTACAGTCATCCAGATCATATTCGCCTTGTTTAATATTATTGTATAAGTGAATGGTGCTTCGAATTAAATGTTCGTGTTGTCTCAGAAATGGCCCTTGCATTGAGTTGATCAATCATCCAGGGAAGTCCTCGTGTTCTTATGTGGCCAATAAAGTGCATGTGTTATCAAAACAGTTTAAAAACCCTCTCCCGACAGGCTGTGTCCCTGTAAGATCCGAGTGGCGTTGGACACGTAAATGTACCTACCTATAAAGGGAGAGGTTAAAATAAGTCAAGAGTAGAAGAAAAAAAAGAAAGATCAGAAAAGCTGGGTTTATTAATAGAAGCTATTTTAAAATGGCGACTTGCTATTATATACTGTTTTTAACGTAACAAGTTGATGTTAAAGTAAAGTGCATTGATTTTATAAGGAAAGGTTCTTTGACCTCCCATTAATACGAACAAAAAACTTGTGAGTGCGAGCCTGTTTCATCAACTCTCTACTGGGTCATGGACTAAATACAAAATAAATACATCGCAATTACATTACTGTAATACCTCTCCCTCGGGGAGTACCGGTATATTAATGGACAAAACACATGCTTTTTTTAATATCCAGCTGTATCTGTACTACTTGATTTCCGATTATTTAGTGTTGATTATTTATATAATTAAACTCCCTGGAACAATCGAACTAGGGGTTTATGGTCGCGCTGAGATAAACTCTCTATGCATCCCTATCCTGATCTAACATTTCCCAACTTTCCCTGTATAAAACTTAATACTCGTCACTTAAATCATGGTATTCTTCCATCGCATTATCGGCCTACCTACTGGCTGTGCTTTCCTCTGGTTTTCCAACGAGAAGTTTTCATGCTCCTTTCATACTCTACCATCGCAATCTTTGAGACTCAGTATTGT
This sequence comes from Diploptera punctata, assembly GCA_030220185.1. Taxonomy (NCBI): domain Eukaryota; kingdom Metazoa; phylum Arthropoda; class Insecta; order Blattodea; family Blaberidae; genus Diploptera; species Diploptera punctata. The sequence goes on from JASPKZ010004946.1 coordinate 1,538,134, forward strand.
TTTTATTACATCAGGATTTACTGTTATAGTTTAATTATCTTTGATCCAAAATTTTTCCTAAGCACCCTTCATTCTCAAATATTAGTGATATTTTTATCATCTCTTAGACTATGTTTCGATATCCATATGGTCTGTGTTTTATATTGCTGTGATTGCCATGTTTTTTTTTTCTTCTGAAGAATAGCACTGATTTTAACTTCCATTATATAAAACAGGTGCTGTTAATAAAACTCCAACCCAGCGTTTGCCTTGACGATCGAGAAAAGAGAAAAAAAATCAGGTTGGCCGGTATCGGGATTTGAACCCAGATCTCCCGAATATAGGTCTCAAACTCTACAGCCTGAGCTAACTCACTTGGTTCACTGAAATTGCACAATGCACGTATAAAAATGGTTAAAGAAATATAAAATTTTGCTGGTGTATAACAGCATTTTATTTAACGGCAGATTATATTCTAAGAGTAATAATAATGCCACTGTTACTATTATTAAAAATATACCTCAAATATTTTTATTTATTCACATTTAACATTCCAATTACGTATTTTAATTAAACATCACCAGCAAATTAATTTTATTAAACCATTCTAACGAAAAAAGTTATATGTGAAATATATTATTTTTATATTTATTATCAAGTTTGCGATATAACACTAGACTTGAAAGAGCCTACAAATGTTGCCTTACAAACTATCTTGAGGTTTCTATTGATCAGGTTATCCACTACTTTTTCCTATTCAACTATACATTCTCTCCTAAAATATGTCTTATGACAGCTTTTCAACTTAAAAACCCCTATCCCGTCTGTTTCTAAAAAATATCTAAAACTGTTTCGTATTCCCCACGAAGCACTAAGTTTATTAATGTATACTACATTAAAAATACATCCAGAAACAGACTAGTATAAATTCCAACTTCCAGCATTTAAAAAAAAAAATATTTATTAAAATCGCCATGCAGGGTTGATATAAATTTAATATGTACTAATTTTAATCGAACGATGTGATGTTCCGTCTGGAAAATGTACCAAGTTGTATGCAACTCCATATACTTGCAGCAATGAACACACTATTTTCTAACACTATCATGCTACAGCAGCATTTCTCAAACAATGGTCTGCAGACCACACGAGATCCTCAAGTTTAAAAACCAGAACTAACGGATTTTCCATTGCAAAATGTATTTGAGTTCTTGAAAGTTGGTTGTCATGTAGAGTTCGAAAATGTAACTGTTCTTTCTTTTCACGATAACATTTGTTTCAAACAGTGCAGAAAAGGATAGTTTGTAGAACATTTTATCTCATAAAAGTGGTTCAAAACTTTTTTTACAAATCCCGTGTTAAGTTATATTAGAGATGCTTTAAAAAACACACACACACAATAATTGTAACAATTATCGACTTGACGTATTTTGGAAAAAAAAAAAAAAAACTACGCCATGTCAATATCGCCTCAACAGTTTTTCTTCAATATCTTAAGATTTGTATCCGATCTGTATAATTATTTTATCATATATTTGGAATTATATTTGTCCTTGATATCCTTGCTGACCTTCAAAAACATTTTCAAAAGTTAGTAATTTAATACTTTACATTAGGCAATGAATTTGTTAGTTTTCAAGAAAATTGGGGTTGTTTAGTCTATTTGCGTTTTACTGGAGGGTGTATATACAATTAAACTCGGATGTAAGTTTCATGGATATGTTCTTCCTACCGCACAGTGGGCCAGAAACGAAATCTAGCTGGAAAAAACTATTTTCACTCACCCTCATCAGTTTACTTTTTTTTTTTTTTTCACTCTAATATAATTGTTATGTGACTGTTCTTAACTTATCTGCAAAGGAGGGTATAATTCTAATGTTTATGAAGACAATGTAAATATAAACATTGGATGTTGCCGACAGTTAAGAACTCATCTAGTCTACATCCCAGTTGAGTTCTTAGCGTTGTGTGTTCAAGTTCAGTGAGCTTTTCTTCTTATTCTATATGGAGACTTCACCTCGAGGTTTGTAATTTTTATTGGTATATTTACCATCTTACTAATCAACACTGTATTAGCTGTTCAGTGTATAAGAGGTGTACAACTACATGAGAATCGTTATACATACCTCCAGCCTTGTTTAAGGATTGTATAACTAGACAAAATGTCGGACTTCAAGATCAACTGATTGTTTTCTTATGATATTGATGAAAGTTTTCTTAAATTTAACGCAAAATGCAACACTTTAACGATTGTTTGATGGATGCACAGGACATAAATAATATTAATAAAGCTCTGGGTAGGAAAATAAAGGCATCATAAAATACCTTTTGTTATACTCATTCTCGATTAGGCTTAATATTTTTAAATTGAACATTGATTCACAAAAAAATATGTTCTACAATAATTGCAGCAGACAAGATTTTACCTGAATGTAGTTTAAATGCTTCATAATATTATGTTAACAAAACTTTCTTGCATCATTAATACATAGTACACATACCGATATAAAAATGTATTTAATTAGAGAGGTACTATTATTGCAGCAATCATCATGTTACCTTGATAGTCTTGCGGTTAGAGCTTCTGACTACAGTCCGTGGAGTCTTAGGTTCGATTCCCGATCAAACTGCAATGATTTGTTTTTAGCTTAAAGCGTTATTCTGTTATCGGTAACATTTTCTATTATTTTGAACGTTTTCTAACGCATCTTAAAACACTGCATATAATTCATAAGTAATGGGAAAAACTTTTATTAGTTTCCAAGAATTGTTCGAAATTCTTGACGTTAGATGGCAGCACATTATTTGTGAAACTAAATCTACGATATATTTGACATAGCATAAAGGAAAATGTACATAAATTAAAACACACTTATTTTTTCCGTACCTCCCCAATTAGGGAATCTCTATTAATTCTTATACATACTCATTTCTTACACAATCACTAGTTGATGTTTTATTTCTGTTACAAACTGCGCGTAATATTGTTCTGACGTCATTAATGACGACGAATATGTGATATTGTGTATGATGGTTCTATTGTTATATAGCTACGGCACATTTATTTATAGTACGGAAATTATACATGATCTACATAAGGCTTATACATTGTATAACCAAACAACCGATGAAAGCCTATATAAGAGATTTTTATTAGTAAGACTTAACTTTTTTTATATAACAAGATATGTTAAATACATGTGGAATCATACTTTCCAAACACTAAAAAATTACACAATCATCTTATTTTGAATTGAGCTACAAAGAAAACAGTTTTGTACAGTAGTACAAATTTTAGTTATAATATAGAGTGATTTATGGACTTTAATTTCCGCTCAATAACATGTGTGCAAATTATTGCGTTTTTTATTAGCTTTTTTATTACAGGAGGCGGCCAGTAGCTGAGGCCTACCGTCACGCGGAGAGAATTCTTTGAATTAATATGGAAGAAAAGTGTTAGATAGAGGCAATAAGTGATCCTTTAGTAAATACATTAGGGTTAGGGGATGCTAGGAGAATGTTTTAAATTATATTAAAAACAATATATTTTTTGAAAAGCGTTTTTCTCAAACGTAGGAAGTTGTGCGCGAGAAAAAGAAGATAGATTTCTACTGAAATGTTCTGATTAGCTACAAGTGGATGTTAAATCTCCCGTTATAAAAAATTAATTTTGGACAATGGCAGTCGTAAAATCTTGTCCTCCATCTGCTTACGGAATTGGAAGACCCAAAATCATTCGAAGAGGCTGGATTAAAAAAAAAAGTAAGTTTACTTAAGCAGGAATTCTCTCGCGATGAACTTGCTCTTGCAACACTTCGTTCATATGGTAAACGGGATACTGTTGATGTTTTAAAGACATTACTAAAAAAAATCACCCCGTTCAACTCCCCTATCTTATATGTCGGACCAGCACTGTCTTTTTTGACAAAATATCAAAAAGCCATTATATTAACATGAGAGTAGATGCCATAAAGAGAGGTTGTGTGTGATATTTACCCACCCTATAATGCCACTAGAGAGAAATTTGTTATGCTACCCTTCCCAAGACCATATTAGTGACGTATTTCAGCAGAAATAAAACTATACTTTTTTTTTTAGTTTTTATTCCAGACTCTTCCAAAAATATTTTGGGTCTTATAATTCCATAAGCAGATGGAACAGAATTTTCCAACGACTGTCAATGTTCTAAATTCTAAATAACGGGAAAATTAACATTCACTTCTAGCCAATCAGAATATTTCAGTAGAAATCTATATTTTTTCTCACGCACAACTTCCTAAATTTTAGAAAATCGCTTTTCAAATTAATAACAGATATTTAAAACATTCTCCGAACATCCTCTAACTCTAATTATTAATAAATGAACACTTATGGCCTCTATTGAATACCTTTCTTCATATATGAAATCAAACAATTCTCTGCGCGCGGCGGTAGGCCTTAGCTGCCGGCCGCCTCCTGGTAATAAGAAAGCTAATTACAAAAAACGCAATAATTTGCAACATGTTATTGTGCGGTAATTAAAATCCATAAATCACTCTACATTCTAAGTAAAATTTGTATTAATGTTCAGAATTGTTTTTTTCATAGCTCAATTTAAACAAGATGATTGTGTAAATGTATTAGTGTTTCGAAGGTATAATTACACGTGTCATCATCATCCATGCAAGTATTGGTCATGTGGCCTGTTACGGTCTCGAAGAGGAGTTTTCCATCCAGCGATCTTTTGCCTTGGGGGCAGTAACGAAGCATGGCTTTTGGAATTCTATGAGATGGCATTCTTTGAAGATGGGCTTTCCAGTTGTTCTGGTAGTTTTGTATGGTGAAGAATGTGTTCTACATCCAACTCTTCCATAATTTACTCATTTCTTTTATGGTCCCACTTTGTATAGTCTGATGTACGGCGCATAAATCGCTCTCATTTGCTGTTATTCGGCTTTCGTCTCTTCTTCGTACCATATCTTAATACTGGCCTTGCGAGAACCTTATAAAGCCGTAATCTTGTGTTCTGTACTTAAAGATGGTTTTATTATATCGTTAATTATCCCCGTTTTTTTGTGAAAGTTGTGATTTTCTTTGATATATCAGCTTCATCTTGAAATGTTAAATTATAACCCAAATAATTACATTCGTTTACTCGTAAAATTTCATCATCCAAAACAATTTTGCTAGGTATGGGGCACTTCCCACAAAAATGCCATCACTTTAGTTTTTCTTTGTATTGATTTCCATATTGTACCTTTTTGCAATTATATTAAAATTGTGTATAGAATACTGTAATGATTCCAAGTGTATTTAACATAATATCTGGTTGTATAGAAACATGTAAAATATATCAATGAAAAGTACAAACCTTGAGGTAAAGTATTCATATAGAATAAGATGAATAACTCATTGGACTTTAATACAAAACGTATTTATTTCCACAGTTCGGAACACAACTGGAATGCAGACCAGACGAGTTCATAACTACCGGCAACTTCCGATGTTTATACTGTCTTCATAAATTTTAGAATTCTACCCTCCTTTGCAGATAAGTGAAGAACACTCATCTGGCAATCATATTAGAGCGAAGAAATATGAATTGGTGAGAGTATGTAAAATACTTTTTTCCAGCTAGATTTCATATCTGACCCACTGTGTACCGGTTCCGGTCGACATCATCTTAGGTTCCTAATCCATATACGCGTTTACTGGATATAACAGTCCATTGTTTTTGTTTTAATGTTTTTTCCCCCTATTATCATCAGTAATATAGAAAATAAAATTTAAAGTTACAAGATTTTTGGAATTACGATAATTGTTTATTTTTTTCACAACAAACTTATGTTAGATACACATATTAACTAACACACACACACACACACACACACACATATATATATATATATATATATATATATCTAGCCCTACCTTTCTTAATACTATAGTATTAAATAACCTGGATAAATTAGACAAACAGTTTGATAAAAGAGTACCAATTTTTCTAGACTTTTTTTGTGAAATGCTTAGAGGGAGTCATTGTGTGTATATTAATTTGTGAAATGTAAAAAAAAAAAAAGTAGGAGTTTTCAAGTAAAATATATAGTTTAAAACCCGATATAGCCTATATAGATGTTCTGAATCATGATAAACATTTTTATGTTGTATAACTTAAAGACGAAATTACACATTTGTCACACGAAAATGTATTTTTTATCTACAGTTTCTTATTGAAACTGTACATTTTTAGTTGCTAATTTTGAAATGTAAGTTATTCATTTAATCCTATACGCCAACTGTCTAAAGCATAGAAACTAAATTTCGAGAAAATTTGACGATTAAGAAACGCATATTTTATGTAGTTCCCGCTTTTATACGATTTGTAAATGATCGTAAGTTCTATTTTACGTTTGGAAGCAGGATAAATAAATAATTGAATATTAGAACAGAAATTTCAGTACAGTTCTTGAAATATGTTATTTGCATCCATTCAAGGCAAATGTAAAGATATGGATAATTTAAAATACGCTATATAACTAATCCGTGATATGACCATTTAAACTAAGATAGATCGACTTGAATGCTGTCGCTACTTTATCACATGTGAGTTCTGTGAAAGTCACCATCCTTCAAATGATAGTTTAGGTCCTTTTTTAACATGATACCACGACTTTTCATATCAACCTACAGTTGTCTTTAAGAGGTTGATTGGAACTCATTCGATATCCTTTTCTCAATTAATTTCTATGGTACAGCAGAGAAATTAACCCGGAACCCTGCGATCTTATATCGCAGAGACCATCATATCACCTACACAAAAATAATCGTTAATGTTAGAAACTCAGTAAGTATGCTTTAAGTTATGTTTCGAGAGTCAAAATTATAAAATAAAAATCATAAGGATCTAAGCATAATTTTCTAGGAATATTTTAGTATTTGCATTTTAGAGGGATACATTTGAAATTCAATCATTTTGCTTCATCCTCTATTTTCTTTTACAAAACTTACGCAAAGAAAAGCATTTTTTTCTTTATTAGATCTATATTAAATTCAATTATTATGTAGCTGTCTACTTGAATATACACTTCACATAATTAGGTTACAAGCCTTATAACATAGTTACTTACAATTTTAATTTGTTTTAACGAGATTTAAGCAGATGCTTTTCAATTGTTTGAAATTTCAGGTTAATGAACTAAAAAGTCACAACTATGACGCATGCGTCAAAAAAATCACATGCACTATTTGTAACATCACCATTTAGCAGATTTAAGAGAGAAATTAAAGCAATTCAAAGTATTCTCCACATCAACTGAATGATGATGATAAAAACGTGACATACACGTGGTTAGAAGCCCATGACCTACCTTCCTTGTTGTCGACATCGGCCATGGTGTCTGGAACGAAGTGGATGAGAGTACGGTCTGCGGATCTGCTGGAAACAATACGGAACAATCGATCAGTTCAGAGGAACACACGGACTAGGGAGGAGCCCAATGCCGCAACACACCTGCAGTGTGTTAACGGAACGCCGCTGTTCCCCAGACACGCAAACAGTAACATCTTTCAATAAAATGCTCAGGTTACCCAATAACACTTACACAAGTTCACACCACAAAACTAGAACATGGATTTTGCAAACGTAACATTTATTGAACTATTAAGTTTATATTATAGGTAATTTTATTTAAGGTCATCCAATACATATTATCTGTATTGTCATTTCCACTGCACTTTTCGTGGTAACAATAATAATTACAAAAATATATTTGAACTTTAATACCCTAACAGTTGCCATCATCATCAGTGAAAGTCTTTTTTAATCCAATAATAATACTGTAAAATGGGATTATTTTGTGAATGGAGAGTGATTTACAAGTGAATTACAAGCAGTGAAAGTACTAGTATCGGACCAGTGCCATCCAGCGTCGTGAGGCATTTGGGTAGCTACAATAAGTAACGGCTCCAGGTTGAGAAAGCCAACTGTAACGGCTGGGGACCCGACATGATGACCACATGTCACCCCTACACTGGCTAGATATATATGATTAACATATGTGCATGTGAGACCAGCAGCCGGCTGGTAGACCAAGGGCCTTCTAGACCTGTCGCGCCATGGAGTTTAATTTAGTTTTAGTTTCCCCAATTTGTATGCTAAAAACCGGTCTGTGACATTCCCTACGGTATTCAGCGGCAAGCGGGTCTGACGTAAGCGCTTGTCGTACTCGCTGAACCGGTTACTCTACAGACGGTTATTAAAATTACAGTATTCATTTTGTTTATTAACAATGAATGCAATAGATAAGGCAAAGATAAAGAGTGAATGATTATAACTTGTGGCTCAAGCGGACCCCGTTCGTCGGAACAAGCCTGCAGGGCCCGCTTGCAGTCAAAAATCTCATGAATCGTTCTCTGTTTACGGGTATGTCATAATTTTAAATATAAACAGTTATTTTTTAATTCTTCTGAAGTAGATTTCCCTTTGGTGGTATGCTATAAATACAAATTTTAAATTCTATATCTGCCTACATTGATCACTTTAAAACGATGTATTATTATTATTATTATTAATAATAATAATAATAAATCCATGAGATTGAGATGGGTAGGGCATTAAGATCTAATGAGCGATAATAAAAATAGCTTCTAAAAATGTTATAGGTGCACTTTTCAGGAAGATGCCAATGGGATCTGCGTTCTTTTCGTTTTATCAATGGCAAGGGATTAATGAATTCATTATTGCATTAACCCGGGGAACGTTTTGACGGCAAAGTGGTTACCTGCAAGAGCACTTATGTGGGATGGGGAGGATTATTCGGATGAATATCGGGTAACTGGATAATATCGGAGATATGGATTGGATTGGATTGAATTAGCTCAGGATAGGAGGCCTTAGTGAATGCGGTAATGAACATGCGAGTTCCATAAGACATCGAATTTGTTATTATTATTAGTTGGAATATATATGTTATATAGGTTTAAGAGATTCTTCGATTATTATATTAAATTATATGTTTCTGTATTGTTTGTTACTTTATTATTGGTACTCGAAGTGTATTAACCTCAATATTCACGGAAAAATTACCGCATTTTAAGAGACAAATATCTCATATAACAAAGCTAGGACCAGCATTCTATTAAAACATAGTGTGTAGTACATCAACTATACGTAAACTTAAAAAAAAACATATGATACAATTAAGAGGGAGAAGTTATATAGTATCCTGCTGGAATTCGGAATTCCTAAAAAGTTACACTTGTACGAAGTGTCTAAATGGCACAAATAGTAGGGTGTGTGTAGGCAAACAGTTTTCGGACACTTTTGAAATCCAGAATGGGTTGAAGCAAGGAGATGCACTATCTCCTCTACTATTTAATTTTGTACTAGAGCATGCCATTAAATCTTTAGAGAATGAGGAAGGCTTACAACTCAATGGTATTAATAAGCTGTTAGTTTATGCTGATGATGTAGTACTATTGGCCGATAGCGAGGAGATACTAAAGGACAATACGCACACACTATTGAGTAACACTAAGGACAATTAGGACTGGAAGTAAATATCAATAGAACTAAATATATGGTCACACATAGAAATACATTATATAATGGAAATGGACAGCTAATGACAAATGAGGGAAATTTTGAGGAAGTGGCTGAATTCAAATGCCTAGGGTGAGATGCACAAAGAAATTAAACATAGGCTCAATTCTGGAAATGCGTGCTATTATGCATTGCAGAGACTCTTGATGTCCCAACTCCTTTCAAAAAACGTTAAACTGAAAATATATAAAACTATTATTCTACCAGTTATATTATATGGGTGCGAAACATGGAATCTTACTTTAAGGGAGGAAAGGAGATTACAAGTATTTGAGAATAAAGTACTTAGGAAAATTTTTGGACCAAAGAGAGATGAAGAGACAGGTGAATGGAGAAGACTACACAACAATGAACTACATGGTCTTTATAGGACGCCAGATATAATAAGAACAGTTAAGTCTCGTAGACTGCAATGGGCAAGGCATGTTGCACGTATAGGGAATGAAAGACTTGCATGGAAGCTTCTTGTAGGAAAGCCAGAGGGAAAACACCCAGTTGGTATACCAAGAATGAGGTGGGAGAATAACATTAACTATGATTTGAGGGAAGTAGATTATACAGGGAATGATTGGAAAGCATTATCTCAGGATAGAGATGTATGGAGAGCTTATGTCCGCGCGGCCATGAACCTACGGGTTCGATAGTGCCAACGAGTAATTAAGTATAGTAAAAATACAATATTACATATTTTGATTAATTTGTATTTAACTACATATTTATGTACATATTTGGAGGTTAAAACTACATAAAAATCCGGATTCTACTCCTGAAATAAATAATTCTATTTACTAAATTTTTGAACGTTTAATTACCTCTTTTTAATTGTATCGTTTATATTTCTAATTCCATTTCTTTAGTCATTTTAACGTATCTTTTTTTTTTGTATATATAAACATACTGGTTAAATGATAAATTTTAAAAATTAATCAATGTACTATTAATTAATTAATTAATGTACTATAATAACAAAATTCATAAATTTTTCATCGTGAAGGAGGTACAAAGTACCGAAACAGCTGTAACTAATTTATTTTTTAATAAATATGAAAATCACATAAACCTTTAAGTTTTATTTTTAATTAACTAAATATTTTTTTTAGTCGATGGAATTATAAACATTGTATGAAGACAAGGAAATCATGGGGTAACACGCAAATATCCGTTGCAATTTAATAATTTGGGCTCCTGAAAACCATGTCCTCCGCCATATTCCAGCGGTATAACGTGCAGAGATACGGAATTGTACTAGTCGTGCAGAGCAATGGGACCTGCACTAGCACGAGTCTCCATGGGAGAAGAAATGTTATCATGGAATTGCGGCCAGTATAGAACCGGTGCCCTCCCAATATAGTCAGGAATTGAAGTAGCTACAATAAGTTGCGACTCCAGGTTGAGAAAACCAGATGCTGGAGGACCCTATCACTGACATTTCACCTTAGGGTCGTAAAACTATGAACGCATTAGACCGTAAAAGTAGTTCTCTGAGAAAGTTGCATCCAAAGACGTTTTTGCGTACTCAAAAATCTGTTCATGCGATAATAATTGTCGAAATTCCTAAGCTACCTGGTGAGGTGACTTTGCAGGGAACGAATCGTGAGCAATCCGATGGGAACCGATGTACTTTGAAACCTTGCTGCGTATCTTGTTGCTTTATCCAAGATGTCGGACCTTGAAGACTTCTATCATGTTTTCAGTATACGCGGAGAAGAGGAATTTGATAGTCTACCAAAGAATTCAACTGGAAGAACAGGAGAATCGGCGTAATATCGCGCGACGCAGACGTCGTCGTATACGGTTTTATTTGCGGGACGCAAGCGTAAATGCGTTCCTTTAGCAGACGAAAATAACGGAAGTGGTTTTATCGCTGAGAATTCTGGGTAATTTCTTGCCAATATTACGAAAAAAAACTACTTTCATGCATGACCAGTCAGCGACTCGCTAATTCGAACTTTGCACGTTCTCACGGAAAACTCAACTCACCAGAGACTAATGTATTTGCATGCGGCCCTTAAAATATAATGTCTAGATCGAATACCTCTGATTAACATGTGGATGTTAGGCCAGCAGACGGCTTTTAGGCGAAGGTCCTTCTAGGTCTGCCGTGCCATGGACTTCCTCAAATTACATCAATACGAAAATGCTTGGAAAAGTTAGAGTATGATATTAGTAGGGCTACGATTCTTATGATCTGCAGAATGATGAGACTCCGAAGAGGTAGTGAAAGAAAAATGTAGTGACCAGTTATGCCCAAAAACTTACGAAAAGATGCCGTGGACAAAAAATATGGCATAAAAATATTATAATTATTTTAGTTGTAAAAAAAATCAAGTAGGTAAAGTAACTAAATCGTTTAACAATATGAACTATTTAAGAAAAAATGCACACTCAGAAGCAAACTAAACTATTGGAATTTGATACATGTATCATACTTTTTATTTTATTAAAAAACTAGCGTACCCGGCAGACGGTCTGCTGCCCGAACGTTCAATTCTTCATGTCATGGGGGCGGGAGGACGGCGATTAAAAAAATATTGTCCATGTTTTACCATAAGAAATCAGAATTTAGGACATAATTAGATATTATTAAATAAGTTCGCAAGAAACCCTCTTACAGCCTTCTGTTGTGGATCAAGAAGTGTGAAATGATGACCGGACCTTAGTCATGAACTGTAGAAGTGTCCGCTCCTTTGCAGATAAGCTAAGAACCGTCATATAACAATTATATAAGGGTGAAAAAAAATAAATAAAATTGATGAGAGTGCGTCCAACAAGTTCCCCCCCCCCCCAGCTAGCGATAAATTTCTGACCCATACTGGCCGACAATTACATAAGAAAACATGTTTCCCCCGTAGCGTAGAGACTCGAATCCGCGAATGAGCACTAGTTTCTACGCAAAGACTTCTTGCTTTAACCACTCGGCTACGGCGCGAGACTATTGGTATCAATGAAACACAAAAATGGTTGTGAGTTATCCGTAAGAGATAAGGGACTATTCGTATCAATGAAAGACAAAAATGGTTTTTGTGAGTTATCCGTAAGAGATAAGGGACTATTCGTATCAATGAAAGACAAAAATGGTTTTTGTGAGTTATCCGTAAGAGATAAACAAATGCTGTCGCGGACTTTTTTGTAGAGCTTTTTGAGATATTCAATTCTGTGTACATTAATTTTGTGTATTTCGTACGGTTTAGGCAGCGTAAGTCATTTAAGCGTCCACAGAGCTACTTTTCACGTTTTCCACTACAAAGGGTGATTTTTAAGGTATCATAACTCTCTTATAGCCTATGTTCATCCCGGGAATCTCCTGAACATTTTGCAAAAAACCCATCGCAATTGGATCAACGGTATGGCCGCGCATAAAGTACGAACAAACAAATATACAAACAAACAAACAAACATTAATTTTTATATATAAGATATCAGCAGTTACCTTCTTGACGCGAGACAATAGATAAATATTTACGTAAGGGAAAAGTCTATATTGTGAATTGAAACTAAATAGGAACAAAGATAGATTTTACAAGAAACAAAATTCTGATAAATTTAACAACTCAAATTAATATGGAAGAAGGAAACCGTACGATAAGTTCTCTACTTCTTAAAAGGGTGAAAATATCACGAACATGACCAATAAATTGCTATAATATGCTCTGCAATACATAAATGGCCAAATATGCATAAACATGACAATGTATTTTACTCTAAATTCAATTGCTTTTTGTATAAAAACCATTCATGTATATTTAAAAAACATATAATTCTTACCAAAAAATATATACATCATAAAAATCCTAACCTTAGATATTAGTAAACACTGTAAAGACTTAGCATTAAAAAACTGTGTTCCTATATTGAATAAATAATGATGATATACAATAGCGAAAGAGTTGGTTCAGACTGTAATGTCTAAGAGACCATCGTATTCGGGACGTACGTTCAAATCCTATTTTCTTTTCCCCATTTTTCAACAACGCAAATGCTATGTTTAAATTTACTACCATCTCATGATTTATTAAAAAATAGTTTACTCGAGACACAAGGAATCTCCACTACTGGTAATAAAACATCTTAGATGCGATATGCCACATTGTTTAAGCGAGTCAAAAAAATAAGATGATAAAAATCACTAAAGGATTTTTTGTTGTTTCAACTTTTAAAAATGTAACGTGGTTTCATCGTGAATCAGTGCAGACCGGTGATTCGGTTGAACTGTCATAAATAGAAGGCTGTGGGGGTTACATGAAGGGTGTACAACATCCTGAGCACGTGGAAAGTTTATCCATTATTTTTGTATATTAAACCCAAAACGATCATCGCTGTAATTTTGAAATGTAAACTACAAAACGAGATAATTTCCTCGCACCCCAAACAAACAAATTCCCACATTAATGATAATGTAAGCATCTATGTCATTTTAAACGCATTATCTGCACATTTTAAAATTGTACGGTTGGGAAATTGGGTGGAGTTTGAAGTTATTAATATATACGGATAAAGAGAAATAACATTAAGTACTAAGTATTACAGACTGTTTCATAAAGTCTTCGACCATTTTTGCAACTTACACTGAACATAAATTTTATAAAACATGAAAATGTATGTTAATATGGACGTGTCCGTTTGGATGAAACATTTAAGGAACACTGATACATGACAGTTTCTTTTTAGTTGAACCTGTAACTTTTAGGTAGCCAACACCTCCCCGGGTTTTACAGAGTCACACACAACCTGTCAAGATGTTTACTCTTGCCTTACATATTTTTATGAACACACAAAAACAGAGTACCTCCCGAATAAATTCTGTGGCCACAGGATAAACATACATAAGTCTGAAAACATTACTTTTCACGAGAGCTTATTAATATTTAAACAATGTATTAATAATCGGATATTTGCATTACTTCTGACCAAGAGATTCTACCATAAAACATTAGCTGCCACTTAAGAACTTTACCCTTATGATAGAGGAAGGAAAATGCTGAATTTCTGATATATTAATCTGCAAAATAAAAATTACTGAACTCGGACTTATGTACTTTCACACGAATGCCGCAGAATTATCTTGTCAATGTCAGGACCACCTTCGAGACGACATGAACATTTAAGACAAGACACACCATTCACTCGTACATTCATAGGCTGAAAAAAGCTAACTAGTTTTGCTTATAATCATACCGTCTATGGTATCTTACTTTAAATGAGAAGAAAATGTTAGGACACATGAGAATAAAGAGCTTAGGATTTTTTTTACGTAAAAGAGTTTAAAGAATAAATTAATAGAGCAAATTACATAAAGTGAGTTCCATGATCTATATGGGAAACTATATATAATACGAATAGTTAAGATCGATGGGCAGGACATGTTGCACGAATGAGAAATGAAAGAGGCAAGGAAACTTCTTGTAGGAAACAAAGAGAGAAAATGCTAGTAGGTAGATGCACGAGGTAGGAAAATAGCTATGACTTGAGGGTAGTGAATTATGCAATGGGAAAATATTAGCTTAGGATAGGGATGTTTGGAGAGTTTTATGTCCGCGGCCACGAATCTCCATGACTTATAAGTTGGTTAATGATGTTCAAAATTCACATTTAAAATTGGTTAAATTGGATATAATGAAAAGAAAATTTAATAAATGGATAGCATTTTTGTGTATAGATTTTGAGAAATTACTTTCAGATGAAATCATTCAGGAAAACGTGTTTCGAGAGTATCAATTCACTAAACTGTCTAGGAATCCAATTTATATAGCCTAAACCTCTTGCCATTTGTTTTATTTGCGAATTTCGAAGGAATGAAACTAATGATGTTCTAATTAAAATATTTTAAAGCATTTTTTACAAATCTTCATCCATCACATATCTAATAGATGTCAAAAATAACTTTGAAAAAAAAATATATACGTGTGTGTTAAACGCTCTAGTGGCAGCAATTTTGTTTTATCGAAACCTAACGTGTCATACAACAATTAGTTGAAAAAAAAAAGTAAGGCTGAGTTCGCTAACCAGCAAAATAGAACCATTAGAGGCAGGAGTTCACCTGAAACGAAAGTTTAAAAATCACTCTAGAAGTAGCAATTTTCGATTTTTTCCAATGAAACTCATTGTATGCTATTGAAATAAAACGAGACGAGGAAGGCATAAAAAAGAAGTTAAATCCGACCATTAGAAGTTTGATACCCCAAATTAAAAACTCGTTTTAGTAGCCATCACGTTTGCTTTGTCTCAATGTATATACAGGATGTTAATGAATAACACCGACAAACTTTCAGGTATTGTAGAAAAGAGATAGACGAACAATTTGAGATACGGAACTTGGGATGTGTGAAGGTAAATTTTGAAGTTATATGATTTTTTTTTAAACTAGACGTTCGTACTCATTAATCAACAATAAAACAAACTATGAATACGGTTTGTCTTGGGAATACTTCAGTTCTGCTCCAATAATAGGATAACCATAGTTTTAATAGAAAGTATAGCAGCATTTTCAACATTTTGAGACATGTTTTTATGGACATTTCATCTTTCGGCAAGAGCCAGTGCGCCACTGATAGTTTGTAATTTGTGTCCTGTCATGCAATCATACGTATTAGATGTCTGGTAATTCTCCCATCGTTCGCAGTAATAGTTGGTAGCATGCTTAACACTGAACGGTGTAATGCTGGGTTCAAATCTCTCTTTTTGGTTTTTGTATTTTTATATTCTTTTTTTTAAATTTTTATTCAGAGGAGGATACTGCTTATGTAGTTACTTAATTGACTTTCTGATATTCTGTTTAAGCATAAGTATTTATTTTGGATTAAACTAATTACATGAAACGCACAGGTAATAATTATTTTTAAAATACTGCACATTCATACCAACTGCTCATGCGCGTGCCCGTGATACTAACAACTGGCACCAGTCTATTTCACTACTGCTTTGAATCGTGTAGGAGCGACATTGTTTACATTGACGTGAACGTTATGGTTAATGTTTATGCATTCTATGAATTAGCGGATATGCATTATGTTTATGGTGAGACAAGAGGAAATGCGCATGCAGCTGCACAAATGGCAGACATCATCATCATTCAACTTTCCAAACCATTCACCGGAGTCTAAGGGGAAACTGGAACCCTGGTGGTGCATAAACCGGATTCCGGCGCAAGACGAACTCGTCGTACCCTGGATTTCGAAGAAGAGGTCCTCAACGGAATTCGAGAGAATCCTTCTACCAATACGCGAGAAATTGCACGTGCCATGGGTACAAACCACGTCAGCGTGTGGCACGTCTTGCAGAAAAAGGTCCCACTTTTTGAAGGTACACCCTTAAACAAACAAACAAAAAGAGAGTCATCCGCTGATTCTATCAATCGATCAGGGAACTTCGTGAGCGCTCGCAAAAGCCGTATTCACATCAACACGTTTTCAGTAATTGTACTGGGTTGTTTGCTAGTTAACGTAGTGCACACTCAAGCAACATTAAAGAGAGAGTTTAGCTTAGTGTGTTTTCCGTGGTCGAGAGGTTTAATAGACATCGTCTGCGTTCGTAACCTCACGGGTTCGATTCCCGTTCTGCATTTTTTAACAAAATGTTAGAATAGCATTTTGCCTGTAATGTAGTTTCATATTTAATTTTATATTTGAGTTTTATGGCTTTAATGCACACACAAAAACATGAATTAAAACCTTCCTCTAATAAGTAAATGAGGAAAGAAAATAATCTTCCAAAATGAAAACTTAACAGAAACAAAATCAATATCGGGTGTATGAATCCTCAGCGGGTATTTATGCAACCATATTTCTACAGGCACGTGGACGATCTGCTAAAGCATTCCAGGCGTCTTGAATGTGTGCCAATAAGCCATCTTTCATGCATCTGCAGGCCAATTAGAGTTCATCTCTATTTTCATCTTAGCCCACACATTTTCGATTGTATTCAAATCTGGTGAACAGCGAAATTTGATTTGCCTTCTCCTTTAACAATCAAATCAAATTTCGCTAAACACATTTCAGAAAGCGGCCACAGTTTCAACAATATCGATAATACAATGTCAATTATGCACAGAGAAAACAACAGACACAAAATCAACATTTTAGAAGAAATCGAAATTATCAAGAAGGCCAAGAATACAAACATTCTCAACGAAAATATGCCTAATGAGCAAAACCCTCTATTAGACATACAGTTAATTCAATGCTACAACTCCAGAAGATGAAGCATGCATCGAAAGGCCTAGAGCGAAATCAACGAAAATTTTAAATAGTTGAGGAAGACGTAGTATACAAGGTAAAAATAAATAATAGCTTTTTAAAAAACCTACAACACGCTTTATTAGAAAACCGAACTAAAAAATGAAAAATAATTTCAATTTCCAACACGCTTGGGATAAAATTAAAGTGGTCAACAAAAAAATAATCTCCAACACATCAATAAAACTACAGAATTATCTACAAAAAAAAATGTACAATCAAAAGCGTGGGGTGCTCTATATCAATTAATATATTTGATAATAAACAGATATTGGCAAAAGTAAAGTCTCTAAGAAGAAATGTAAAAACCATAAAAAGCACCCCATGCTTTTGTTGGTAAAATTATTTTTATTTGTAGATAACTCTAGTTTTATTCTAGATGTGGAGATGATTTTTTTGTTGACCACTTTAATTTTATCCCAAGCGGGTTGGAAATTAAAATTATGTTTGATTTTTTAGTTTGGTTTCTAATAAAGCGTGTTGTTTTAGTTTTTTAAATTATTATTTTTTTATTTTTAGCTTGGTTTTCTAATAAAGCGTGTTGTTTCAGTTTTTAAACTATTATTTATTTCTTATTTTTAGTTTAATTGTCATAAACCGGAATCCCATAAAAATGTAATTGCTTAATACTCTTCTAAAAAATCCTCCGGCCCGGATTTGAACCAGTGACTTATGGATTACTGAAATTATGTACCACTATAGTCCACCGGTCTACCAACTGACTCTTGCAACGATTGACTAAAAAGTCGGTAAATCCGCAACCTATTACACCGGTTTTTATTATTTTTTTCTGATGATTCTGGCCAGGATTCTAGGGAAAAAAAAAATGAAATCATTGTATTGTCATGGGTCCTTTACAAGTATACAAAGTTTCAAGTCGATCCAATGTTAAGTGGGTGAAAATCGTGTTCAAAGATTCCGTTACATAGACAGATACAGGTCAAGCTAATATAAAGTGTGTAAAAATATATAATTTAACATTGTTATAACCTCAACGGTATAAAAAAATCATGAACTTAAAAAGTATAAATTAATTCAAATGTCGAAATAAAATGTATTTAATTCATAAAACGTTTTAATACAAATATCACTAAAAAACTGCGTAACTGAAGACGCGAATCTTCATTAACAGAAACAGTGACCGCATGCTTTACCGCTGACCTATCAGGACACACAGGAGAGTCTTCAGTTCATGCCACATAACGGTACGTACACACTTGCCCGCCGCGCGCGCACCATGTTCGTCAGATTTGGACGTGGTTTTAAGGTGCGCGCGCTCCGCGCACATGCGGCGCACCATGTTCGTCAGATTTGGACGTGGTTTTAAGGTGCGCGCGCTCCGCGCACATGCGGCGCACCACGATCCACTCATTGTCGGTTTTTTCCACGAACACTTTGATGGTTGGATGGTTCGCTGTTTAGATTTGGACGGGTACTTAAGAGGTTTGTTGTTTCCGGCGCGCACCTTATTAGTATTATTTGAGAATGGAGTGGTCAGAGGGAAACATGTTAAAACTTATTACACTTTTTTAAATTATTTTTCACTGAGAGTAATTAATATTATAATTACAAAGAAATAAACGTTATCTCAGTCAAAACATAAATTTATTGTGTGGACGTTTCAATCTCCTTATGTGAGATCATTTTCAAGACATGTAAATTTTTAAACAACCATGTCTTGAAAATGATCTCTCATAAGGAGATTAAAACGTCGACACAATAAATTTGTTTTGATTGAGATAACGTTTATTTCTTTGTAATTATAATGTTAAAACTTATTGATCTTTATAGAAACAAACAATTATTGTGGGATCCTCAACATAAGGATCATTTTAAAAAATCATTGAAAGGAGATGCCTGGAGGGAAATAGGAGATAAAATGGATATGTCTCCGGATACATGCAGGAAGAAGATAATTACTTCACGTTCTTCCTACCGGCGAGAGAAAAGTAAAATATTGTTATATTGTTGACACATAACTTAGTATTGTTGCTTTGGCGCTACAATAAATAGTTAAGATCGTCAGGTCAATGTGCACGTTGATGTCTATCGATATTTTTCACTCTAAGGAATAAAAAAAAAATGATTTCACAATAATGTTACAGCATGCCTTTTTTTTTTCAATGTTATGTTTTTTTTTTCGTGTGTACTAAAGACGTTCATTTCATAATGTTACGTATGAAGTATCACAAAAACAATACAATATATAAACACATACCAGTAATAAGCGTATTGTGTAAGGTGACCAGACGTTTCGATTTTGGAGGGACAGTCCCTATTTTTAACTATTTGTCCCGCGTCATTTAAAAAAAAGTCCCAATTTTTGGGAAAGAATGCACGACAAGTTAGGGAACGGCGGGAGACCGGAAAGGGAATATACGGTTTATATGCCGAAGAATGAAATAATACTGATACTACACATAATTTTGTAATGCATTACATTTGTAAATTGTACTTATGTTGATATTAAAAATAATATATAATACTATTTTTGCGTTCTATAAAAATTTTTGTTGCTCCATACAGTATTTTTACATTTTATAATCTATAGAATCAAATAAGACGAACATATTTTTTTTCATATTTCATAGAGTGTCATGGCGGACAGTGAGTAGTGAATATACTGGTCGCTCGTGTTTTTGCACAGTTTTCAGCAGGTGATTGTTGGTGTTTTACAGGTAGTATCGGATATTTTGAATTTATTTGTGTGTACATTTATTCTGTATACAATGGCGCCACGCAAAACGAAGAATTCCGACGAGAATAAAGAAGCGACAAAGCGTGTGATGCAGGAATGTTTGAGGGACCCTGCCATGTTGCAGCTACTAAAGGACTCGGTGCGTGAGGCGATAGTAAATGAGTTGAAAACAACCATAGATCGGAACACTGAGGTCATCAGACAGTTGGAGCTGTCGTTACAGGAAAGAGACGCTAAAATAATAAAACTAGAACAACTGTTGTGCGAAAAAACTGATTCCCTTCAACTGTACCAAAGCCGCCAATGCTTACGTATCTTTGGCATTCCTGAAAAGGACGCTGAGGACACGGACAAAATAGCTATTGATGTGGCATCTAGAATAGATGTTAAAATATAAACATGTGATATTGACAGGGGCCAACGTGTGGGGACAAAGGCGGATCGGCCACGGCCGGTTATCGTCAAAATCGTAAGTTATGGGAAAAGGAGAGAGGTTTTCCAGAACAAAAAACAACTGAAAGGCAGTGGTGTTACAATAAGGGAAGAGTTAACTCAAACGAGGTATAAACTATTAAAAGATTGTATTTCTAAATATGGTGTAACAAATGTGTGGAAAATTGACGGTGCAATCCATGTTAAAGAAGTAGACAACAAACGTATCATTTCCCGGGCCTCAGTTATGTCATTTGTGCGAACACGGCCAGTGAATAACCGACAGTTATCACTTTTAACATTTTATTAATAGTATATAAAATTAAGATATTATTATTGACGTGATACCAAGTTTAGTTTGTAATTTTGTTCAAATATTTTACGACCATTTTTCGTTTAAATAATGATTTTCTTTTGACAGTCTCTGACAGGCTACAGAACAATAACCTTCCCACACCCCTTCTCGTCCCCACTACTTCAAGGGATGTTTTAGAAACAGCTTTATCCTCATATCCTACTTCCTTGCAGGTAGTCCATTTCAATGCTCAAAGTGATAACTTCACATATAGATGTAAACAGAACAATTTCTTTCTCTTTAAATATCCATGCTCTTCTCATATCTGAAACGTGGCTAAATCCCAACAATACCTCTTCTTTAATTAACACGGATGGTTATACTTTTCTTAGACATTATCGTGTTTACAGGTACGGGGGCGGTATTAGGGCCTTTGTTAGAACAGACCTTACTCCGTAAATTGTGTATTTACCTAATAACGAACCATCTGCTGAAATTATGTTTATAGATATATTTGTCAGTTTCAAAAAATGTCTTCTCTATGTAGTATACCAACCTCCTAAAATAAAAGCTATAGCTAAAATACAGTTCACTTTACAAAACGCGCGAATACAATATGAACACGTTATCGTTATCGGCGACTTTAATATAAATATGCTAGACACTGATAACAGACATGCACAACTGATGGCTACGTTCCAGGCTTGTGATATGACTCTCCAACCCCTACAGCCTACACATCACACTCATTACTCTGAGACGTTACTTGACTTAAATGCAACTAATAATCCAGAAAGAATACTTACTCACGGGCAACGCCATTCCCGTAAATATCAGCACATGATATTATATTCTTAGCATATTCGCTGCAGTGCCCTAAACCAACTCGAAAGCCTATTACGTATAGAGACTTAAAACATATAGATAATGCATTCCTAATTGAAGAAGCTATGTAGAAGCCGTGGCTTTCAATATGGACGCTGCATTCTGTAGATAGTTGAGGCACTAAATTACTTTATACTACAATTACACAACAGACACGCCCCACTAAAACTAAAATCGTGAAACGACGGCCTGAACCTGGATGACTCTCTCAATTCGTAACTTGATGGCTGATAGAGACGCAGCACATAAGAAATATAGACTCGACAAAACAGACACAAATCTAAATCAATATAAACAGTTACGTAACGAGACAAATCAAGCTATAAGAAACGCCAAACTTAGACATTTATACAGCCGAACAGATACCAATACTTCAGAAATCTGGAAAAAAACTTGAATAGAATGGGAATTGGGAGGAAAGACACACAGGTAACCAAATTACCTGTTTCCCTGGACACACTCAATAATCACTTCACAGGCATATCTACTACTACAAAGGATAAAGAACAAACAATAAATGAATTATCACTGACAAATCAACCCGACAGAGAAGATTTCCGCTTCACATATGTTACTGATTACGACGTAAAGAAAAACCAATCATGCGAATAACAACCAAAGCAGAAGGAACTGACCGTATAAATATTACTTTACTGAATAAAATAATCGAAGCTATACTACCTACTATAACTCATATTTTTAACTCCTCACTACAAACTTCTACATATCCCTCATTGTGGAAACAATCCCTCGTACGCCCACTGCCAAAAGTGAAAACGCCCTCAACTCCGAACGACTTTCGACCCATTAACATTTTATCTACCCTTTCAAATGCTCTGGAACGATTAGTCCATAAACAACTGACTGACTACCTATATGAACACAACCTTCTAGATCAATTTCAGCCAGGCTTCAGGACAGGACACAATACAAATACTGCTCTACTAAATATTTTCGAAGACATACGCAAAGCTGCTGATAATCGAAAACTTACCATTCTTACATTACTGGACTTTAGTAAAACATTCGATACGGTAGACTTGGACTTATTGTTGCATAAACTTAAAAACATCTTACTCTCTGATAGTTCAATGGTTCAATTCCTACCTTCTTGAGAGACAGCAATCTGTTGTATTAAATCATGCATTATGTTCTTCTTGGTCCTACTGTAAAGGTGGGGTTCCACAGCGTTCGGTGCTTGGACCTTTACTTTTTTCAATCTACATAAATGACAAATCTAACTCCCTAAAGCACTGCAAACATAATTTATCTGCAGACGACATGCAAATCTACATCCATACAGACAAATATTCTCTAAATTATACTGTTGCCAAAATTAACGAGGATCTTGACTCACTAATGACTTGGACAGTTAAATATGGACTGCAATTAAAACCTAGAAAGTCACAATCAATCATTATGTGTCACCAGAGACTATTATCTACAATTAACCTAAACACAGTCTCGCATGTGTCACTAAATGGAGTACAAATCCCTCACAGTGAGACAGTAAAAATTCTAGGATTATTTATTGATAACAACTTAAATTGGATAACACAAATAAACCATACATGCAAAACAGTCTTCTCAATAATACATTCATTAAATCGCATAAGAAATTGTCTGCCATTCGCTCTTAGGAAAATGTTAATAGAAACACTTGCAATACCCCATTTTTATTATTGTGACACTCTTTTTACATACTTAATATTATTTACACTCAAAGACTTCAACGTGTTCATAATTGTTGCGCACGTTTTATTTGTGGTATTCGCAAATTTGACCATGTTACGCCGTCCCTGGAACAATTACAGTGGCTTCGTCTAAGACATCGTAGAACTGTCCATTCCCTATCCCTTCTCTATAAAATCCTTCACACATCATCGCCTAATTATTTATCACGCCACTACATCAGACTATCCGACACACATAATCTTGACACTCGATCCCACCAGCACATTGTCCTTTATATCCCTCCTCATCACACTGTATATTATTCATTATCCATTACGGTCTCACTTATCAAAACATGGAATTCCCTTCCGACCTATGTCAGAGACAGTCAAACTATAACATCCTTCAAAAACAAATTAAAGAATTATTTAGTAACAAACTGACTTATACACCTCACTGATATTATTCTTTTAACAATATATAAATTCAATTATCTATGAAAATAATACTAAGATTAACAAATATTTTCTTTTGTTTTGTTTTAAATATTGTACTAACGTAAAATTAGTTTTTTATATCTCATTATTTTTCTTTGTTTTTATAAACATTGGACAGGGACAATTTAATATGGTTTGCTTGTATTACTTACTTACTCACTGATACACTTTATTATTAATTTTAGTCTTAATTTTAACTAATATTAACTGGTTTCACTATAGATCGTAATATAATAGATATTATCTTTTTGATCAAATTTTTATTTAGTATTTAATATTAGAGTTCATTGTGATTGTTATATTCTGATGTAATATATGTTTTTCTTGGTGAGTGGAAGAGAAGGTCACATGGCCTTAACTCCACCAGGCTAAATAAATAAATCTAAAATCTAAAATATTTTGGCGAAATGTTCATATTTTAGTAAAAATTTAATATTCCTTCATATTTTTCAATTTTTTAAAAATAAAATTTCAATAACTGGTTAAAAACATTTTTGAAGTGACTGTAGTTTTGAAATTATTTGGCAATGTAATATGGTATACAGGTAAAAATTCCTCAGTATCCCATCCAGAACAAAATAAATAGTTTTGATAAAAGAAAAATAATTGAATAAGGAGACATGGAATGACCAAGTGTAGGTCTTTGTCTCTGCAAAATGTCTACTGAAGATTTGTGGGTTTCCTATGGTTCGAAGGAGGTTCGTTGAAATTAATAATTTCGATGAACATAACACGAGCTGCGCGCGCATATGTGTACGTACCTTAACACAGTAGCTCAGGGACTGCACAATTATGACTAGTTTCCTATTTGAACCCAGCGCTGTGCCGAGTATGACTTAGAAGGAATGTGCGTTCAAGAGATGGTTTTCTTTTTTGTCGAAGGGTGTACAGTGCTTGACACCGTTAAGACTTCGGATCTCGCGTGCAGTTTTGTAACTGGGTCTCTGAGCGGCTGGTTGAACAGCCTGATTTCTTTTCAAGTGTTTTTCACTGATGAGGCTTATTTTACAAGGGAAGGGGTTGTTCTAAACCACGGGAATAGTCATATTTTGGAACATGAACAATTTCCCATTGTAGAGAGGCTATCAACACAGGTTTGCCATTAACATATGGGCTGATATAATTTCCAATTACATCATTGGTCCCTATCTTTTGTCCCCATGATTAAATTGTCATGCCTACAAATAGTTTTTGATACAAGTGCTTCCTGTATTCCTGGAAGAAGTCCATCTTAACATCCGACGTTAGATGTTGATCCAGCACCACTGTGCTCCTTTTTGACAGGAATGTAAGGAAACATCTGGATAATGTGTTCCCTGGACGTTGGATTGGTCGCGTGGCCTCCACATTCACCTGATCTCCAAATTTCTTCCTATGGGGACACCTTAAGAGCCTCGTGTATCAGACTCCAGTCGACTCAGATGAGGAGTTACAGGCGAGAATTTTGGCTAACTGTGACTAAATCAGAAACAGTCCAGGAGTATTCGAAGGAATGCGAACATCATTTCTACGCAGAGGCAATTTGTGCTTACTCCCATCAAGAGCAACATTTTAAACAGTACATATAAGTTTTTGAAGCAAATATGAATAAAGAGATTTTTTTTTGTATTTTTAAATCATGCCTCCTTTACTAAGTGTACTGTAATACAATACAAATTGGTTTTCATTTATTATTATGATTATTATTATTAATCATCCGTGAATGTTAACATATTTACTGTAAAATGAGGCATAAAAAACGAATTTGATTTCCTTTACTATTCTTCCACTGTCAAGTCATACAATAGTGGGTCCTAATTTATTTATTCATTTTGTTATGCGTTTCCTTCTTGTTTGTACGCGTACTAAGTTTCGCGTCATAAGACTTGGTGCTACATTAATACACGTTGTTTTATTCTTAATATTTCTGGGAGTAATACTCGTATTATGTATCTACGTTACAAGTATTATTTTAACCTGAAGTAATGGTTACGCTAATGGATAAATAGCCTTATTTCTTCTTCTGTACTTCCTGGATTAGGCATTAATTGTCTGTTTCGTCTTCACTAATAGATCTAAGACCACCTGAATAACGTTTTATAAACATTTATATTTTACTTTTCTCCCGAACCAAATCCTTTCCCCTGTTTATGTTTCTTCACAGGAGACATTCCGGAAGGACATGGCATAGAATTATAGCACACCTTTTTAGAAAAGGACACTGCACTTATTAAAAAACACTTGCTACCGCCTGCTATACATAGCATATTCACTATCGTAAACAATAGCAATATGCCGGCAATCAAGTTAGATAACGAACAAATTCCTTATACCGACGTCGTTAAAAACTTGGGACTTTACTTAGATTCTAATTTAAATTCGAATACCCAAATAAAACAAACATCTCAAAAGATATTCTCCATAATGCATTCCCTAAAGCGTCTCAAAAAATTTCTTCGTACAGCTCTTAAAAAAATTTGATTCAAACTTCAGTGATGCCGCATTTTGACTGTTGTGACATTCTACTAACTGACATAAGTAACGAATTTTCGGACAAACTGCAGCTTGTCAATAATATGTGTATCAGATTCATATTTAATGTCCGAAAATACGATCACATTTCATTATTCTAAAAATTATCGTGGCTACATCTAAAAGAGAGAAGGAAATTACACTATATAATTATCTTATTTAAGATCCTACATACCTCGACTCCCAATTATTTATCATCTCGTTTCCAGTATCTATCCTCCAACCAGAACTTAAACACAAGATCACAAGTCTCCTGCTTAATATACCGTAACAGAGGACATCACATCACTCCATGTCATATTATTTTTACTTCTCGCAACTGGAATTCCCTATCACAATAAATAAGGGGCTGCCGGGTATTGGTATATTTTAAAAGAAATCTAAATTTATATTTGCTCTAACCTCGACTTCATTACCCAGTGTAAGGTACATATATTAATTGGTGTTTCTCGTATAATTTATATTATTATTATTATCGTATAAAATGTTATTTCTTCATGAAATTACATTGCAACATTTAATATATTTTTAACTCTTTATAACTAGTATAGTGTATATCTAGTGTAGGCCTATTTGTCAAATATTTATTTGTATTTGTGCTGGTTGAGTGGAAGAGAAGACCTAATGGCCTTAACTCTGCCAGAATAAATGAAACATTATTTTTGTTATTATTATTATCGTATACTCCGTAGCACTTAATTATTATTGAATAAAGCGCTTCATCAATACTTGAGCGGTGAACTGATACTGAAAAAAAAAAAAAAAAAAAAAAAAAAACAAGAGCTTGTGTTGTAATATTGTGTATAATGCTGACGTGGGATCGTATATATACAAGCGTTACTGCTATAAAGCAAATATTCTCTTTAAACATTTTCTTAAATGTTATATTGGCCACAAGATGTCAGTCGGAACGATTTCCGCCACCTCTTGTGTGAATTGAGAATACTACATATATATAAGAAAAATGTATGTTTGTGTTGGAATACTTGGGTAGCTCAAGTCGTTAGAGCGCTAAACGTACAGAGTTTAGAGACTCGGGTTCAAATCCCGACTCAAGCATTCATTTTTCTTTTCATATATATATATATAATTTTAAAAAATAACCTACATAGTATATTATTAATATTTTAATAAAAATAACGTATCAGTATATTAGCTATTTATATTTAAATTAATTGGTTTATTTTAGATCCTATTTAATATGGTAAAAAATCGGATCATGTGGCTCGCAAACCAATTCACCTTAACACCTTTTTCCAAAAAAGGTTGGACACGCCTGCTCTATACAGACTCCGCTGTAGCGAGTGAATTTAGGCCTATTTAGAGGATTTGGAAATCAAGAGTGGCATTTCTTAGACTATGTAACGAATAAAATCAAGCTGTTTACTCAAAAATCACTATTTAAATATAGTTATTGGTATTTTAAAATATTTATATATTTTATGTAAACGGCGATGTTTGAAAACAAATAAATATGTTCATTCACTGCAACTTGATATTATTTATTGACAAATATGATCGCAATCAGCGATAACCCGCTAAGATTGCAACATAGTAAGTATGCACTCTAGTGGAGAAATAATGAAACACACCGAACTGTACATTATAACCAAATTATAGGTTATTAATTCATTTTTAGGAAAAAAACTCAGTAAAATCATTATTTAAAAACACAATTATTGAACACACAATTATCAAATGTGTAGTTCGAAGGAATCTGTTCATTATTTGCTACATTCAATGTATTTGTTGGAGAGTAAATCACTGCAAAATAATGCCCTGGCCTGTTCAGAATAGTAAAAAGGAGGAGCTTGTAACGAGAATTGGATAAAGAGTAAGGTAAAACACGACTGTCATTGGTTGTAAAACAAAATTAATTGAAACAAGATTGGTTACTGACTCCCATTTGGGGCGTGAGTTAAACAGTATCTACAAACATATCACAATTATACTACTTTATTTGCATAAGCAATCTTTTTAGATTCTTTTTTTAAATTTTAACTAATTTTTTTAGATGCAACTAGCTAATACCCGGCGTGCGCTGCTACGCCTAAATAAATGAACATTTATGTGCTTTCATGTTTAGTTGAATAAGAGGAAAAATTTATATCGTAATTATTTTTAGATACCACGTGCTGCTGTTTACCCGTTGTCCGGAAATCTACTCATTCCGATCTTCTTAGCATAAATGAGCTGAAAGACAAAAATTAATGTACTTCTTATAATTAGTTGCATAGGTGAAATGAAAAATAATTATAAATGTATATCGTAATTATTTTAAGATTCCCCGTGCTGATCACCCGGTGTTGCCCGGAAATCTACTCATCTCAATCATGTCGGCATAAATGAGCTAAAGGACAAAATTCTTTATTGTGAGTTATCCGTAAAAGAATACCCGCCATGTGCTGCTATGCTTGCACAGGAAACTACGTGTCTCGATCTTCTTGACATCAATGAAAGACAAAAATGGTTATTGTGAGTTATCCGTAAGAGATGAACATATGCTGTCGCGGACTTTTTTTATACAGCTTTTTGAGATATTCAATTCTGTCTACATTAATGTTATGTATTTTTTATGGTTTAGGCAGCATAAGCCATTTAAGCGTCCAAAGAGCTATTTTTTTCACGTTTTCCCCATCCAAAGGGCGATTTTTAAGGGTGTAGGAGTTCAGTATCACAACTCCCTTATAGCCTATGTTCATCCCGGATATATCCTGAGCATTTTGCAAAAATGCCCCATTACAATCGGATCAACGGTATGGCCGCGCATAAAGTACAAACAAACAAACAAACAAACAACATTCATGTTTATATATTAGATGTACTAGTTTGTCATTTCGACGTTTCTGGTAATTTTAAATATTCTCATATATACTTATGGTTTTATCGCAAGTCTGAAAATATTCAATAATGTTTGTGGCTGTTTATGTTACCGTTGTGTTTTAATTATTTTCTGATCTAAATAAACCCAACGGTGTAAATTAAAATGTAATTTGAGATACTTATTTAGGGCCTATATTATAGACACATACACCATATAGAACCTATATACATACGATATACTAGATACAACCAGAACATTCTGGATGAGATACGAACTTCGGTGTTATAGCGTTCTATAAACAAACATGAAGTACAATAAGGAAGGGGTCTGGTTACACGAGTTATCAAGGTATTTATTTTTAATCTGATGATAGTGTACAAAATAGTCAAAGCTGGATTGACGTAATGAGGGTGTGTATATATATATATATATATATATATATATATATATATATATATAAATCGCGTGTGTAAACAGTAATAAAAACATTGACCCGTTTAACTAAAACCAAAACCTTGGAACTGTACCCATGCAATGCATGTCTCTGATATAGACTTCAATATACAACTAGTTACAAATGCAGGTGTGGGGAGCACAAAGGGATATTATACTGTAAGATAATAAAAACAGCTCGCTTTACCCCTCTGATTTGAAACTTTGTCCTCCATCGCCCTCTTTCTGTAGAAGATTGTATTGTAAAATCACAATGATTACAAAGCAATTCCTTGAGGGCGCATTACTTCCGGTGAATACAAGTTTCGACAATAGATAACAGATATTACAGTATTAAACTGCATTTTAAAATATACACCACTCATAAAAATTAGTGGAATATATGTTTAAATCAAAGCTACAAAATAAATATTGAAATAACTTAATTTTTGAGAGTCAGATGTTTTGATTTTAAGTATTCTCTGAATACGTTAGTGAGGTTGCTGAAACCAAAGTGAGTGCTCTTTGAGTTTTTTTTAAACAGGCCTGAAGAATAATCTGTGATAGAAAATTGTTATTTGGGTGTGCTCTGAAGCTAATACAGAGCAATGAGACATGTGAATGAAACAGCTGCACGAGCGGTTTCACTAATTGAAGATGGCCGTTCTATTCGCCATGTCTGTAGGATTCTTGATGTCAGCCCTTCCGTCATCCATAGGCTATGGAGGCGATATAGAGATACACGTGGATACAAGAGGCTGCTCGGGCAAGGCCGTAAGATGATGATTACAGAGGTTCATGATAGATTTCTTGTCTATCAGTTTTTCAGAGATCTACAGAATGATTTACGAACAGCAGCTGTTGCGGTAATTTCTGATCAGACTGTACGAAACAGACTGAGAAAATGCATGGTTGAGGTTAAGAATCCCCTTTAAAGCCCTTCGTTTAACACGTCAGCACAAAGAACCCCGGCTCAAAATCATGTCAACTGGCAGCTCCGCCAATGCAAGGGTGTTCTATTCACGGACGAATCAAGATTTCGTTTAACGGGTTCTGATGGTCGCATACGCGTATGGAGACGTTCTGGTGAACGTTTTGATCCAGCCACAATATTACTTAACGTAATGGTTCGGTTATGGTTTGGGCTGGGATTACTATTTGGTCTCGGACAGAGCTTGTCGTTATCCCACAACGCATGAATGCTGATGTTTACATTAATTCCATTATCCTTCAACATGTCGTGCCCTTTGCTTATGGTATGGACCATAATTTTCTTCTAATGTATGATAATGCTAGATGTCATACAGCACAGGCTCCAGAGATGTTCTGCAAGAATGCCAAATTCGGGTCATGGACTGGCCTGCATGCAGTCCGGACCTCAATCCGATCGAACATGTGGGATAAGCTGGTCGTAAGCGTCCTGCTGTACCACATAATCTAGAAGAACTTTCAAATGCACTCACCGAGGAATGACAGAGAATCTCAAGTTTCTGCAAGAAGGCTTCTGCGAAGCATGTCTCATAGGTGTATTGCAGACATTGAAGCTTACGGAAGACACACTAAATAGTGAGTGTTCAAATAGCCATGGAAACATTGATTCCTAAAATAATAAATCTCAAATGTCCACTTTGTTTTCTGTTACAAATGATACTTTGTTCATATTTCTAATATTGTACAATAAAATGTTTTGAATATCTACTTTAATTTTACATAAATCCTCAATTCATAATTACAAAAGATCAAACAAATTGTTTCCATAATTATTTTGTGGATTTGGTTTAAACATATGTTCCTCTAATTTTTAGTAGTGTATAAAATTGCCACAATATGCCGTTTTTGAAGCCAGAAATAATCATGGTGCGTGCATAAAATACATTATTATTATTTTATTATTTAATACGGGAAAAATTGTCATGATTTCGGTATTGGATCCCAAGTATAAGGAATGTTATTGGTATGGCGCATACGAACAATGTAAAAAGAAAGGAAGAGTTTCCAAATCACGGATACAGGAGGTAACAAGAATGATGAAAAGGGGACTAGATGATATGAAATTTATGGATAGGGACGAGAGGAGAAGAAAAATAAATTTCTGGGACATAAAGATGTGTAATGTTATTTACTGAATTTGTTTTGTAATAAGTAATCCAGTTCTCATTTTCCGTCGATTGTCAATCTTTTCTCTGCAGTTAAACTGATTCAAGCTCATATGTTACGGATCTGTTTTAAGGCGTCAAAAGATGTTTACGAACATAAAATTAACTTAATCACATATAAATCGCATGTAACCTTTAAGATTTGAACCGTATGTTTAAAACATTTATACGCGCCACCATTCCTTTCAAAGTGTGTACTCGATCTGTACCATTACATTTTTAATTCAATTTTCCTTCCGACTTGTGCAATAATATTATACGCATAGCTTCAGTTAAGTGAAATAGAGGAACATAAGTACAAAGAAATACCATGCCAACTTTTTTTTTTGAAGATGTTAAAATGCACGGCCAAAAAAAAATTGTATCCACTATACAACGTTCGTGTATTCTTGTAAATATAATTTATCTGTCGAAATCAAATGACTTAACTTTAAAGACTGCGTAAACCAAGCGAATTCCTCAGCAAATCGAAATTATGGCCCCATTTTGCTGATTATGAAATATATTATTCATTTTGTTAAATTGGAGAACTCAATTTCTGATCTCAGCTTATTTAAAGTGTCAAACTGCAGTAAAAACAAATCATGCATATCCGTAAATTATTGCACATTGTTGTATAATTTGACACCTATTTAAATAATATCCGCCGATTCATATTTCCATTACTTTATTATAATGTTAAATAAATTAAACTTGTGTATCTTGCAAGTAAGGCTAGAATTTGTATGTAAAATTAACACTGAAAATATGTAGATGTTTATGTAATAATATTATGTAAAATATGTAAGGATAGAGCAATTTACTCAAAATATGTAATAGGCTAATGTTACATTTTTTTTAATAATAGCCAAAAATTACAAAGAATACAAAGCGTAGAAATGAACTTCTTTAGAAGAACAAAAGGTTGCACAAGATTGGATCGGATAAAGAATGAAGATATAAGAACAGATTTAAATATATATCCATTGAATGATAAAATCAAAGAATAAAGGGATAAACGGTTTAGACATGCAGAAAGAATGAATGTAACAAGGTTACCCAATGCAGCATTTAACTATAAGCCAAGTGGTTCAAGGAATTTAGGAAGACCAGTGAAAACATAGAACAACTGTGAGGCGGAACAGGCAATTTACCTAAGCCGTGAAGTGAAGAAGATAAATTTTATATTAAACATTAACTTAATGATTAGACTAGTGTCGAAGAAATGTGTTGCCATGTTTCTATTATAAAGTGATCCTACTTCACGCTCGCCTTTCTAGATAGTCGGCACGAGGTATCAACTGGGTTTATCAGTCCTCCGTGATGACCGACTTTACCCCCAAAACAAAATCTGGTACTCATTTCCATTTGGAGACTGAGTCGACTCCAGAGATAAGATGCCACCACAACGTTTAGGCCAGTTTAAAAATCCAGACATCATCAGGACTCAAACCCTCGACCTTCCTCTTTGTAGTATATTGCCTTAAGCAACTATGATAGGGCGTGTTCCCTGCATATTTGTACCATTTCATCATAAATAACTTGATTATTAAGATTCTAAAATAGATCTTGTAATGTGGAACTTTATATTGAAGTCTTCAGTGTCTTCCTGTATCTATACAAATGGAGTTGAGTGAATGGAGTTATTCCCTGAAACTTTTTTGGTACAGCCTTGAAAATGTGTTTCAGTGCACAATTAGGTACCTGTAATTCTATTTTTTTCTCTCTTCACAACTGACAATTGAAAAAAAAAAAATACAGTGTGTCCACAGGGAGATTCCCTCATTTTAAAAGTCTGTATTTTTTTTTATTTCAGGTTGTACAACTGCGAATCTTGAAAGAGCAGAAACAGCAACTCAAAAAGTTTATGTGGTAATGTTGTAGTGCGCACAATATCCGTAGTGGCGCTGCAACAAACGATTGTTTCTAAAATGGAGATTCCAAACGAGCGTGCCCAGGTTGTCTGGTGGTATGCTGAAACGAAATCCATTATTCAAGTGCAACGAAACTTTCGTCATGTTTACAATAAGGATCCTCCATCACCCAAGACTATAAGGAGTTGGTGTGTTGTTATAAACAGTATTTGGCAACCGGCAATGTTTCGAAAGGACACAGTGGTGGTAAACCCAGAATTGAGGAAGAGACTGTAGAAAATGTGCGGAGGTCATTCGAAAAGAGTCCACGGAAGTCGATAAGACAAGCAGCGAGAGAACTTGGTATGAAACGGTCAACAGTTCATAAAGTTCTTCACCATCGACTGCGATTGTATGCATACAAGGTTCAAATTGTGCAGGAAATCAAGCCTGATGACACACCAAAGCGAGAAGCATTTGCAATCACTATGCTGGATCGCATTGCGCTGAGGACGAAACCTTTTTATCGCACGTGATGTTTACAGATGAGGCCACCTTTTGCGTTTCAGGGAAGGTGAATCGCCACAATGTGCGTATATGGGGTTCAGAAAATCCCCATACATTCATAGAACATATCTGTGACAGCCCAAAGGTAATGTTTGGTGTGGTCTTCTGCAAAATCGAATTGTTGGGCCGTTTTTCTTTCAAGAGAATACGATCACTGGTAACATTTATATGGATATGTTGGAGAACTTTGCTGTGCCGCAGATAGCACCCATGCAGTCAAGAATAATCTTTCAACAGGATGATGCCTCAACCCATTGGAACCTTAACGTCCGACAGTTCTTAAAAGACACATTTTCAGGTCGTTGGATAGGCCATGGTGGTCCTATTCCTTAGCCTTCGCGTTCCCCCGACAATACCCCACTAGATTTCTTCTTGTGGGGGCATGTCGAAGATAGAGTGTACGCCACAAGAGTGAACGATGTACTGGACTTAAAACAACGCATTAGAGATGTTATAAACTCTGTGACAGAAGACATGCTGTTCAACACATGGCGTGAAATTGACTATAGGTTGGATATTCCTCGCGCCACCCGAGGCGCACATGTCCAAGTGCACTGAACTAGAGTTTGTCACAAACACAAAATTAAAACTTAAATTAAAACTGTATGAGTTACATTATCATTTTCGTGTATAGTAACTATAGTACACAATATTTCCTTTGCGCTATGTTTGTTTGAAATGAGGGAATCTCACTGTGGACACCCTGTATTGTACAGAGTATTTTAAATTATATTTCACTTATAAAACTAATGTTTTAAATTAAGAGACAATATGCAGTTAAAAAAAACTTTAAAATATGTAATAATGATCAATTATGTAAAAATATGAAAATATGTTTCAGTGTACAATTAGGTAGGCCTACCCCAATTTCTATTTTTTTTTCTCTTCACAATTGACAATTGAAAAAAAAAATTGTTCAGAGTACCTTATTTTAATTACATTCCACTTATAAAACCATTATTTTAAATTAAGAGACAAAATATGTAATTTTGCATAAAAAACTTAAAAATATGTAATAATGATCAATTATGTATAAATATGTAATGACATTTTCATGTGTGTTAAGTAAGTTTCTAAATCGTGAACCTTCATAATTTCAACTACGTAAAAGCAAGGGGAACAAACATATGTCAATAGAAAGCAAAACCCGCATATACAAAACGATAGTTGGACCAGTTATCGTATATGAAGCAAAAACTATGGCTGATACAACAAAAACCAAACAAATAATAAGCATATGTGAAATGAAAATCTTGAACTATTCAGGGAAAACATTATTTCATAAAATACACAACACAGAAATTAGGGACAAATGTCATATTCAAATGTATTATACGGTAGATAGACGAAAATATTGGATCATGCAGAAAGAATGGAAGAAAACCGACTTGCAAAAGAGCTAAAGAAGATTGACCAATGGACGGGAAAAGAACAAGAGGAAGACCAGCCAAGATATGGATAGACAGTGAATGCACATCCAATACATCTTCCTCCGACGAGTGATTTTGGAAATAAACAGGGTGAAAATCCTACAAATTAAGTTTAAGAAGATAAGCAAGGGGAAACAATACGTAATTAAATTAGATACAAATCCTAGCCTTACTTCGCTAATTTAAGGGTTAATTAAATTGCATGTTATGCATTGCGACGAATAAAACATGGCGGTTGCTAACATCAATTATTAATTTCGGATTTCAGATAAATTCACACTTCTAAATAGTCGGATTTCGCTAATTTATGGAGAATATCTTCGTCGATTTTAATAGCATATACTGAGTTTCGTTATAAAACAAAAATTGCGACCCCTAGAGCGATATTTAAATTTTCGTTTCAGGTGAACTCCTACACCTAACGGTCCGATTTTACTGGTTAACGAACTCGACTTTACTTTTTTTTTAATTAACT
The DNA here is from genome assembly GCA_030220185.1 of Diploptera punctata. Classification (NCBI taxonomy): domain Eukaryota; kingdom Metazoa; phylum Arthropoda; class Insecta; order Blattodea; family Blaberidae; genus Diploptera; species Diploptera punctata. The sequence goes on from JASPKZ010004946.1 coordinate 1,574,632, forward strand.
GCTATATGCGAAGTTCGATTTCGATTAAACAAAAACTGGGCCACTAGAGCCTTAATGGACACACAACGCACATTACGTCATATATGCAGGGCGATTCAAAAGGTTGCGCACAAATTTCAGGAGCTTATAGAGCGGTCGAAATACAACAACTTTTGATTGGTAACTTGTGGCCTGGAAAGTAATCCTGGGTCAGTACAAGCCTTGAACTGTCTGGATGGACAAGTAATTGTGTTGTGCATACACTTAGGCAAATGTAAATTTATTCGCCAATTTGGTTTTACAACACTAGGTGTCCAAAATGCCTACCACCACATTGAATTCAGGCATGTTCTTCCACGTGAGCAAGAACTTCCTCTTCCATAGCGACTGTTCGAATCGTACGTGGCCGGCCTACATGTTGCCATGAACGCAAGACCTGTCTTCCGAGTCGGTGGTGAACGTTTTGAAACGTTCGATGATGTGGTTGACGTCTCTTCGGATATTGTGCGCTGTACAGGCGTTGAGCTTCGCGTGTATTGTCATTTGCCTTACCATACATGAAATACATGTCTCGAAGTTCTGACAACGTGTATTCCATTTCACAAAAATCACAAATCTTCACAGTAATGCTATGGTGGACCTCTACAATACACTGCAGATACCGTACTGAAATGAAAACAACTTGCAGAGCGCACGACAGATGTGAACAGAATAGTACACCAAGTACTGTACTGCACTAAACGGTATGACAACAGACTTCATTAACTCATAAAGAAGTGAATCGAACCCAGTGCCTCTCTGAAAAGTAAGCTTAGACCCGCATTGAAGTTCCCGACTTTCCCAGACCTAGGATTACTTTCCAGACCGTAAGTTAATCAAAAGTTGTTGTATTTCGACCACTCTACAAGCCCCTGAAATTTGTGCGCAACCTTTTGAATCACCCTGTATATATATATTTTCTTTTCTTTTGTCGTGTCATTTTCGGTGTCTACTAATTAGAATCGGTGAAAACCTGTAAACATTGTTTTTGTAATATATTCATGATAACGGCCTCAATTGTGCATTCCTTCCGAATTACGATTAATGATACACAAATTTCCAATCCAGCATTTCTTTGACAACTGAAGAAAACAAGGTAAATCCGCCAGCCAGGTTCATCTGCAACGAAATTCAAACTAGGAACTTAAAAAATACGAGTCAAATGCTATTGACTGAACTAACTACCGTGAGCTAGTTAACTTATTCCTTACAGGTTAATAAAAACATAAATACATTATTCTATGGTTATTTCTCATTATGAGTTTTAGGGAATTTTAATTGTATTATAATAGTCTTAAACGAGTTATTTCTGATGCAGTTGGAATTTTTTTGAGCTCCATTCGGAAGTTCCTGAGTTCAAATACCGGTGCCAACCAACTTTTCCTCCCCCATCCCTCAGTCAAAACAATGATTGAAATTTAACTGTTACGATTCATTCCTCCATTATTCATTTCAAATTTATTTAAATTTGAATAATATAAGCTACATTTGCATAAGACACATAAATATAAAAAAAATATGAAACCAACTCTACCAGAAACGTATAGCCTACACGCCCAAACATATTCACGTGTCAGAAAATATATTATTCATATAATGATCGGCCGATAATAGCTTCACAAATACCCTCCCCCCCCTAACTTCGTTATAATACACCGAATTCAAACATGTTTTGCGTATTGGTATTATTAGACAGCAAATTTCCTTGACTATAAATACTTGCTTACTGGCACTATAGAACCCGTAGGTTCATAGCCGCGCGGACATAAGCTCTCCATACATCCCTATCCTGAGCGAATGCTTTCCAATCATTCCCTGAATAATCTACTTCCCTCAAACCACAGTTGATGTTATTCTCACACCTCATTATAGGTCTACCAACTGGGCGTTTTCCCTCTCGTTTTTCTACAAGAGTTTCCATGCACTTCTTTCATTCCCCAATCCTGCCCATCGCAGACTACGAGACTTAACTGTTCTTATTATATCTGACTTCCTATAAATACCATGTACTTCACTTTTATGTAAGTCTTCTCCATTCACCTGTCTGTTCATTTCTCTTTGATCCAAAATTGTTCCTATGAACTTTATTTTCATATACTCGTAATCTCTTTTCCTCCCTTAAAGTAAGAGTCCATGTTTCGCATCCATATAATATAACCGGTAGCGTAATAAATTTATATATTTTCAGTTTAACTTTTTTTTTCAAGGTAGTTGTGACGTCAAGAGTCCCTGTAATGCATAATAGCACGGATTTTTATAATTGAGCCTATGTTCAATTTCTTTGTGCATCTCATTCCTATTTGTGATTATTGTTCCTAAGTAGCCTACTTGAATTCAGCCACTTCCTCAAAATTTATTTCATTTGTCATTAGCTGTCCAATTCTATTATAGCCTATAATGCATTTCTATGTGTGACCATATATTTAGTTTTATTGATATTTACTTCCAGTCCCAATTTCTTAGTATTAGTAAATAGTGTGTGCGTGTTGGCCTTTAGTATCTCTTCGCTATCGCCCAATAGTACTATATCATCAGCATAAACTAACAGCTTATTAATACCATTGAGTTGTAGGCCTTCTTCATTCTCTAAAGATTTGATGGCATGCTCTAGTACAAAATTAAATAGTAGTGGAGATAGTGCATCTCCTTGCTTCAACCCATTGTGGATTTCAAAAGTATCCGAAAACGGTTTGCCTACATGCACCCTACTCTTTGTGCCATTTAGACACATTCGTATAAGTCTAACTTTTTAGGAATTCTGAACTCCAGTAGGATACTACCTATAACCTCTCCCTCTTAATTGAATCGTATGCTTTTTTGAAGTCTACATATAGTTGATGTACAGTACCATTATATTCCCATTTCTTTTCTAAAATCTGTCTTACACTAAAAATCTGATCAGTTAGGGTTGTCTCTTCTAAATCCACATTGACGATCTCCTAGAGCAGGTGTGTCCAATCCGCGGCCCGCGGTGATATTTGTAAGTTATAGTATAATATAATTTATGAAATAAATTCTATTTGCAATAAGATAAAACTTGAAAGAGCAAGACTTTTTCTATTTCTAACACGTGTTTTTGCTAAAGTTCATCCTACTCGTCGTCTTACTCAAAACATGGAGAAATCACATCTGTTTTAAGAAACACCGAGCTCACGTTTTTATTTATGATCCTACCTACTGCGTATAGCTTTGAAGTTTCCGTGCATTGTTCATCGCGCGGTTACTACTTTCAAAGGTGAGTGTGTGAGATGTTTTATTATCGTTACATTTTGTACATTTCAAGTTAGTTTCCATTTGTTCGCTCACATTGTAGTGTCAGTGTTAGTGAGAGGTTTGAAGAATATAATACTGTGATTTTACAAGTGTTAATTATGGTCTATAAAATATACGTTTCAGACGATTTCAAATAAAGTGGACAATTCAGTTCTTTTACAATAAACAAGGAAACGGTTTCAGTGGTTAAGGAGTATAACATAAAGCGACATTACGACATCAAACATGCGTCTTCATATGATCAATTTTGTGAAGACAAACAAGGTATCCGAACTGAAAATTAAAATTTCACGACAGCAGTTAATTTTTAAGAATGTGTCACTTCAAACTGAAAATGTGGCAAAAGCGAGTTACGCAGCAACATAAATTATTGCAAAAAAAATCGAAACCTTTTTCAGATGGCGAGTTTGTTAACGAGTGTATTGATAGCGTTGCTGATATTATATGCCCTGAAAAAAGTGCAGTTTGGGAAAATAAGCTAGTTACGACAGACTGTAGCTCGCCGTATTGACGAATTAGCGTCCAATACAGAGAGAACATTAAAATACCGAGCTACAAATTTTCAGTTGTATTCTCTAGCACTAGATGAGTGTAGTGATACTAGCTATACTGCCCAATTTTCTTAGGGGGGTTGATAAAGATTCCAGTATTAGAGAAGAATTACCTGCTTTTGTCCCTCTTAAAGGCACCACTAAAACCAATGATTTAATGGAATGAGGGGGTGTCGCACCTTGAATCGGTTTGGCTTGAAATATACAAATCCATCTGGTGTAACAACAGACGGAGTTCCTGTATTTGCAGGAAAACGAGAAGGGTTAGTTAAATTACTGCAAGCAGAGGAAGCCAAAATAGGAAACATTTCTGCAATGTAATATCACTGCTTAATACACCAAGAAAAAATTTGTGCTAAATCCCTAAATTTAGATAGTGTTTTGAAAGTCGTTGCAAAAGTAGTAAATTTCATTCATTCATATGGTTTGCGACATAGAGACTTTCAAAATGTCTTACAAAATCATGATTGAGAAATATAAATATGGTCACTTACAATACAATTTTGCAAGAAAATGGTTGCATAAATATTATAATCGATTGAAATTAGGGGTGTTTTCTACGTGATATAATAGAGGAAAAGTGTATTATTAAGACTGCACATAAACATGTAACTTGCGAAGAAAAAAAATGATATTTATTATCTATCAAAGTATGTGAGACACTGACATAAATGTCAACTCATTATGCAACTTAACATATTCATCCTCATCATTCTCTGAAGTGTGATTCCTAATTCAATTTTCCAAAATACCGTTTGGAGGGCGCATTACATTCTCAATAAAAAACGAATCAAAAATCACAACACCGGAGTTATAACCTAATACGTGATGTGTGACTGACTGACTACATTCTATGACTGGCTGATATATCTGAATTTTATTACGAATTTAATATTCTGGAGCTGCAAATATTACACATATATTACAAAATATGAAATTATAATAGATAAAAAGCGATAACATGGAGATGAATAAAGAACTACACACATTTTATAATGTATAGGATATGTAGAATTTGATATACTGTAAAAAGATTAAATAAACTCCAAGCGCGACAGGCCTAGAAGGCCCTTGGTTGACTATCCGGCTGCTGGCCTCACATCTACATGTGTTAATCACAGAGGTAGACGATCATCTAGCCAGTTTAAGGTGACATATGGTCAGCATGTCGGGTATCCCAGCCGTTATAGCTGGTATTCTCAACCTGGAGTCGCTATTAATGTAGCTACCCAAATGCCTCACGATGCTGGTGGGCACCGGTCCCATACTGGCCAAAATTCCATGAGAGAAATGTCTTCCTCATGGAGACTCGAACCAGCGCTAGTCCCGTAGCTCTGCGCCAAGGCTTCCTGCCTTAACCAATAGTGTAATTTATTTAACTTGGTGACCATGTACCATTTTAAATTTCACAAAGTAAAGAAGATATTAACTTCTTAATAACAAAAGGCCTTCTCTATAGTTAAATAGATGCATATAATTTCATTACATCCATATTAACTGATTACAATTTACTTGATGCTATTATTGGATTGAACCATCGAAATAAATAAAAATACCGATATGGAATTTGCAGTGTTCGTTCCAAGACAAAATTAACATTCACACATCTCAACTTTAAAGACACAGAAATAACGAAAAGGTACACAATACAAATTACACTGATCGACATGGTTTTCTTCACAAGAAATCTGATTAGTGAATCTGATGCATTTTTTCATACTGAATTCAGATACGTAGTCAGAATTTTTCCACCAGCCACAGTTCATTTGTGACAGCTACTTTTTTTTATTTATGACTCAAATAATTACATTTACACAACCCACCATTCACTGATTTCGTGACGATGTCCAATGTCAAGTGAAAAATAAATAAACTCCACTTTGTCACTGTAAGAATTGTTTATAAGCAAACTAAATAAATTTCTATATTGTATTTTACGTTTTGGTTAACTTACACAACAACAGCGGTTGGATATGGTGACCATCAAGCCAAGCTCTTGCATAATTGTACAGTACTCACTCCATCTTATTCTTACAGTGACAAAGTAAAGTGTATTTTTTTTCTTGAAATTGGAGATTATCACAAAATCAGTGAATGTTGGCTTCTTTAAATGTAATTGAGCCATAAATCATTAAATTTACTATTGATTTATTCCCGGTAGACGAGGGAGATTTCAACGCTTGATGCAAACTTATTGTATCTTCAGCAAGAAAACGGTACGTTTCCGGACAAATGCTACTATTCAAAACGTTATCTGCTCAATCCCCTCGACAAGCCCTAGAAAATTTACAATGAATATTTCCGAACACACTGTATAATGCTAGGTTGCATTAACCGGCTATGCACCTTTATGCAAGTTTCGAGAAAAATGCGTTAAAGTTTAAGCCAATCTTTATTATTTATTGTAGCGCCAAACTAACAATACTGGATATTATAAGTTATTTCCCTTGTTTGACAGTTATGCATCAAAATCTAAGCGGGGGAACATTTGGCGCTTAACTGCATGATGCAAATTTTAGATTACATTTATGAAGATCTGGTTTCATACCCGTTTGTTGCAAAACACAGGATCTTGATACGACTAATGGCGTTTACATTATCTTCAACAAGGGTGTATTTAAATATTTGATGCTAAAAGTGTGCATACACGTACTTAATGAGCCAATGCAACATATGGCATAAACATATTTTTTAATGGCGCTTAGCCGGTTGATGCACAACATCGTCCAGGTATAGATGCTATTTAAAATAAAATATAAAATATATAAATCCACATTTCAATTTTTTTTAAAACAATGAAACTTACTTACTCACTGGCACTATCGAACCCGTAGGTTCATGGCCGCGTGGACATAAGCTCTCCATATATCCCTATCCTGAGCTAATGCTTTCCAATCATTCCCTGTATAATCTACTTCCCTCAAATCATAGTTAATGTTATTCTCCCACCTCATTCTTGGTCTACCAACTGGGCGTTTTCCCTCTGGCTTTCCTACAAGAAGCTTCCATGCAAGACTTTCATTCCCCATACGTGCAACATGCCCTGCCCATCGCAGTCTACGAGACTTAACTGTTCTTATTATATCTGGCTTCCTATAAAGACCATGTAGTTCATTGTTATGTAGTCTTCTCCATTCACCTGTCTGTTCATCTCTCTTTGGTCCAAAAATTTTCCTAAGTACTTTATTCTCAAATACTTGTAATCTCCTTTCCTCCCTTAAAGTAAGCGTCCATGTTTCGCACCCATATAATATAACTGGTAGAATAATTAGTTTTATATATTTTCAGTTTAACGTTTTTTGAAAGGAGTTGGGACATCAAGAGTCTGCAATGCATATTAGCACACATCTCCAGAATTGAGCCTATGTTTAATTTCTTTGTGCATCTCATTCCTATTTGTGATTATTGTTCCTAGGTATTTGAATTCAGCCACTTCCTCAAAACTTCCCTCATTTATCATTAGCTGTCCATTTCCATAATATAATGAATTTCTACGTGTGACCATATATTTAGTTTTATTGATATTTACTTCCAGTCCTAATTTCTTAGTGTTTCTCAATAGTGTGTGCGTATTGTCCTTTAGTATCTCCTCGCTATCGGCCAACAATACTACATAATTAGCATAAACTAACAACTTATTAATACCATTGAGTTGTAAGCCTTCCTCATTCTCTAAATATTTAATGGCATGCTCTAGTACAAAATTAAATAGTAGAGGAGATAGTGCATCTCCTTGCTTCGACCCATTCTGGATTTCAAAAGTGTCCGAAAACTGTTTGCCTACTCGCGCCCTACTCTTTGTGCCATTTAGACACATTCGTAAAAGTCTAACTAACTTTTTAGGGATTCCGAACTCCATCAAGATACTATACAACTTCTCCATCTTAATTGAATCATATGCTTTTTTGAAGTCTACGTATAGTTGATGTACAGTACCATTATATTCCCATTTCATTTCTAAAATCTGTCTTATACTAAAAATCTGATCTGTTGTAGACCTGTTTCTTCAAAATCCACATTGTTGATCTCCTAGAATGTCATCAATATAGGGAGTAAGCCTGCTTACTAATATATTTGTTAGAATTTTGTACGAAGTTGAAAGTAATGAGATGCCCCATTTTTTTTAAATTAGTGCTATAATTTGTCCACTGCTGTCGTATAGAGGTAAATTTCCTTAGACGAAACGCGTCCCCCCAGTCGGGACGTTTTTTTTTTTCGGGTTTCTCTTCGTCAATAAGACAAATGTCAGGAAACTAAGGCCCAAATACTCCCCGAACACTAATTGGTCATCATAATCCAGCCTATACATAAAGATCCGCGAAATGCTCTAATTTTGTCATTTTCTTGTACCATTTCTTAACTCAAAACCCATAACCTCAAAAAAAAACATTCATGAATCGCGAAATAACGCCGAAATTATAAATTTCAACGAATTCCGGAGTTTTTTCTTTTTATTCGCTTTTTACGGATTCCGTCTTTTTTAACTGCCATATCTGCTTCCTCCATGCAGTCTTGCAAAGGGAAATGGTTGCAACACAGTTCACAACATAGAGTTATTATTTTCTGTCCTCCTCATGCTCAAATATAGTCTCTCCATAGATTTTAAATTTTATGGTCAATATGAATTCCAAGAAATAATTATATTAACGTGTAAGATAACCTTTTCCCTACTAAATTTTTGCTGACATAGTTATTAATTTTATATCAATCATTAAGTAAGGGTATATTCAAATCTGAAGAAAACATTGTTTTTTAAGTATAAACAGTAACCAGACAATAATGCAAGCACTGCCAAATTTGAATAAGGCAACAATGGACCATGAGTAATTATTTCATATTGAAAAATGTTATTATTCCCAATTTAATTAAAACAAAATTTAATTACATAAACGAATTTTTTCTATAGGATTACATATCTATAATGTGGATTTTTAACAAAATAAATACTGACAGTTTGAACAACAATGGTCACGCGCAATTTTAATTCCCCCTCTTTCCCCTTTCAAACTTTGTTTCAATCAATATATTGATTCAGTGAATGTGAAATGTATACCCTGGTCAGTTTGTGTTTTATGTAAGTCTAAATTAATTTTCATTACCTTTTTTTTTTTTTTCTATTTTCTACCTATTGTCATGCCAAAACCAAGTGTGTCAGCCAATCTTAATAATGAGAATGCAGAGATACTCACCATGATTCTATTTTCTTAAAAGGTAAATTTTGCTTACAAATTAGTGACTACGTTTAAAATTTTACGCATTTTAGTGTATTAACATCGATATCAATTGTACAAGCTAAACGTTGACCTTGAACTACTGGATATAACATTCTTATTGGGTTTAATATATTAAACTGGGATTATAGAGACTCAAATTTACATTTTTTTAGAGTAACACCGCCAAATTCGCAATAACATCGAAATCTTAAAATTTTAAAACGAATTTTCCCTAAAAATAAAACCACTTTCACGGATCTCTACCTATACATATCACATGCGCCTCGTTTAGTATGAATGTACTAGACTTTTCTTACATTTGTGCGTAATCTTGGAATTTAAAACTCAGAGGAGCAGACTCTCCCAAGTTCCCGTATAGTAAAAACAGTATGTATGTGACGTTAAACATTCTCACCCAACAGGTTGTGTCCTCGTTAAAGCATGTTTCATAAACTATCAGTCTGTTTATAAGCAGTGTACGTGCAAATTAATAATAATTTTACACTGTTAATAAGTAACCATTAAAAATAGTACTTTTAGGAAACAGGTTCCAGACATTGATTTTACTTTAAGGGAGAGGTTTAACTACAGAAAAGAGAGAAAGGCCTATAATCTGCACACCCCCTTCCCAAATATTGAATCGATTAACTTTAAAAAAGATATCGTGAGTCCAGACAATGGGAAGTCTGTAGCAGAAGCCATTGCAGTTTGTGCCACATGTGCCAAGATCAATACATTCCACAGGTCATTCACTCTAACTGCACTCAACCATTCACAAAACGTTCTCACTTTCATTACTTTTGAATCAAACTTTTTACTTGTTATTAACGAATTGCAAGACATTTTAATTATAAATGTAACATCACACAAAATAAATTCTAGGCTCAAGGAAATAAGACTAATAAACATCACTAAATTTAATAAAATCCAGAGTGCTCTCCAACAAAAATAAATTCATAATTCCATGGTGTGAAGGACCTAGAAGGCCCTTGTCCTGAATCCAACTGCTGGCTTCACATCCACATGTGTTAATCATAGAAGTGGACCATTATATAAAGGTATGACGGCCGTTATAGCTGTTTTCTGAACATGAAACTGCTACTTATTCTAGATACCCAAAATCCGTGATGCCGGGTGCACATTGGTCTCATACTGGCCGAAATTCCATGAAAAATGTTCATCCCATTGGGAACTCGAACCAGTGGAACACGTAGCTCTGCACGATTGCATTATGCTTTAAACCGCTCAGCTATGGCGCGGGACAATAAAAATAAAGAGTAAATTTATTTAACTATAATTAGGCTTATTGTTGCATTTAGACCTAATTTGGAAATGGTGTTCACTTAAGAAAAATGGAAAATATAGCGTGGCAAAAGAAAAATTCTACAGAGAATAAATATAAGGGCCAATATGTGTCAATACATATTTTAAAATGACATGAGACATTAATGTATTTTTACCAATATTTGTACATTAATCTAGCCATAGGCCCTACACGTGTTGCTGTATGAATACCTAGGAACAAGTTACTCCTTTTCCTTATAGGAGTTTTATGTTAAAGTTATAATACTTAAACGAACAATCCATTACTCAGGAACTGCGTAAAATCATAAGCAAATTCGTAAGCAAGTCAAATTTATGGTCCAACTTTGCTCCTTTACGGAATGTATATGATACAAAGTTACATTGCGATTAAAACAAGGTGGTTGCTTTAATTTAGGATATAAGGTAAAACCCCACCAACCAGCGACATGGATTTTGATCGCTAGATTTTCCTGAACCTCATCGTGCCAAATGTTTATATTAACAAATATAATGCAAAAATATATATATATATATGGTGATAAATTCAGGGGAAAAAATGATGTAATGTTATTTTGGGGTTGTCACCTGGATCCATATTTAACAGAGGCTTGAATTCAATCTGTACAATAGTAATATAATTTACTGCTGATGAAAATGACTTACACCATTCATATATTTGAATGTATATTTATTATTCCTTCAAAGAGTATCAGCCACACAAAAAGCCTGCAAGCCATGAGTTGAATACCCCTGACTTAATATCTCGAGGATATCATATAATGTAGTTTTTTATTCAAGAGAACTGAATTAACCAACATAGATCAATAGATCTATGGTATATTAAATTTTGGTGTAGACAATATCATAACAATAGTCAATCACAACACTGGAAGATGTAAAACTTTTGAACATTCATAATAAAACAAATGTACTATGGAAGTCGATAACCAGTAATTACCATATTTTGACCTAAAATTGATCAGAAATGAAGAAAAGTAAAACAGAATTTGGAATTTACAGGAAAGAAACACACACAGATAATTATATTAAACAACAGGTTTCAACCACATCACACATAAACAGGCAGTCTTTAACACAGGGTCACTCAAAAAATAATGCACACTATTTTTTTCTTAAGTTATTTTCCATTCTACACCTTTGCAATTTATGGAGTTCATAGAGACATCCTTCCCGCTTGTGTTCAAATGTATTTCAACCCACTCCCATGAGTGGCACTGTCATAGTATGTTTTCAAAATGGCTGCTGCACTTGACATTCATCGGAAACAATGTGCTGTTATAGAATTCCACTGTTGTGAGAATGAGACAGTAGGAAACGCCCACACGAGATTGAAAAAGGTGTATGGAGATGCTGCTGTTGATTGCAATACAGTTAGTCAGTGGGCAAGCAGATTATGTGATGAAAGAGAGCACACCAATATTCAGGATAATCCTTGCAGCAGCAGACCCCACAGTGAACGAACTCCTGACAATGTGCAGATAGTTAACAACATGATTTTGACTGACAAACGCATCACAATGAAAGAATTGTCACTCTATGTTGGAATAGGAGAAGAAACTTTGATCACATCGGGAGAAGCAGGATATTTTGCTGTTGCACAACAATACACGGCCACATGTCAGTCACCACACCATGAATGATACCAGAAAGCTTGGATGGACAGCATAGAAACACACGCTTTACAGTCCTAACCTGGCTCCGTGCAACTATCATCTCTTTGTAAATTGAAGGAATCCCTTCATGGAACAAGGTTTGCAGATTACTCTGTGGCTCAAACATGCTGGTTGAGAATTTTACCAAGCGGTTTACAGGCCCTAGTTCCAAGGTGGTATAAGGCAGTTGAAAAGGATGGGGATTATGTGGAAAAATGAAATAGTATTAAAGCATGTATCTACACACTGTAAAAATAGAAAAGCTGTAGGATGAAAATTGAATTTATAAATAAATGTTGTGCATTACTTTTGGAGTGACCCTCGTAGTTTAATATACAGACTTGTTAATGTCCCCGTGAGCAGAGAAAATTTTAATACAAAGAAAAAGATATATTAAAATTAGCAAAAGAGAATGGTTTTGAAAAAAAGATGATTCATAAGAAAATAAATAGATTCAAAAAACAAAAATTGATAAATGAAAGTACTCTTCAGAAAAATTATTATAACCTGAATAGATTAATTAAAACCAACAAAAATGAAAAAAATTGATGAATGCAATAAATCAGGTATTTATCAAACCGATTGCATAGTTGATTGAAAAAATATACATGGGAAAAACAAAAGGTACTTGAATGCAAGATTGAAAGAATACCTTAGAAATGTTAAAAATGGGGAAATAGAGAAACCTGAAATAGCTGTGACATGATCTCTGATATATATTAATGATCAAATAAAATACCTGGGAGGTGAACCAAAAACAACCTCTATTGCTTTATTTTTTGGTAGTATGTATAACGAAAACCTAGAAGAAAAACTGATATAAAATAAAGTATACCAAAAACTCAGAGCTGTAGTGAAAACAAATAGTTCTAAGGGCCAAAAACCAGAATTTAAAATTAATCAGATCTATAGGCATGAGTTGGAAGGTTATGCCAGTATACTAATATTATAAAAACATTGATTTCTAAAAATTCTCAATAATGATTATTCAAATTATACAGAAAGAACATTGAATATGTTAACATTTGAAACTTAAAACATAATGTTAAGATGATAAAAAAATATGGAGCAAACTTAACTTTCAGCATTAGAAATTACAAATGCCTAAGAGGGAAGTTAAAAAGGTAATTTATGCATGACATAAATTCTGAAGTATCATCACTCACTGCTGACACATTTGGAAGAAAGAAAGAAAGAGAAAAAAAAAGACAAGTAGAAATATTACACTTGTTACAAATAGAAAACTGGTATGTTCCATAAATGGAAAGTGGCCTCAAAAATAAACTCTTCCTTCATGGATGAATCACAAAGCATTAAAAATGAAAAACCTCTACAAAAGAAAGTACATGTGACTTTGAATGCATTAATAACACAATGCTAAGAAAAATAAACTAAATTGGGGCACCTGGAAGGCAAAGTTACATTACTCCACTTAAAATAGTAATAATATAGTAATTCTGCCCGAGGGCAGGTCTTTCACTGCAATCATAGCATTTTCATGCTATGCTTTACAGCTTTACTAGGGAATTGTAGGTGTGGTAGCTTCCCGTTGCTTTCCACACCGGTGAAGGATTATGGTGATGATGATGATAAGGATGATGATGATGGCCATATGATTTTGGGGACTGTTTGGGCCTTAACGTTTTCCTGACATTTGTCTTACAGGTGAGGAAAAAGCCCGATAAAAACCTACTCCACTTATATGATGAATGATAATTAAGGACCAGGAAAGTCCTTAAACTCTAACTTAGCCTAAATCCAGGCCATGGAAGGGCACAGGAATAATTTCTTTAGAAAATAATTACTCTAGTCTAACCAGGAATTGAACCCAGGACGTAGTCATAAGTTCGATCACTAGCCCATGAGACTGGTCAAGACAAAGGAAAACTCCTTTTAAGATGTACAGTAATAATTATTTCATGCATATTTTAATTAACACTGAAGATCAACCACTAGCCCAAGAGGGTGATCAAGACAAAGAAATTAACCTCATATTAAGGTACCGGTATACAAGATATATAGTAATAATTATTTTATGAAATTAATTAACAATAGCCAAACACTGAAGATCACATAAAAATTGTTCAACCGTAATATGATTTTATGTTTAGCTATGTTCTAGCTGTTATGATGAATTCATTGCTAATTTGTATATTAAATATACCAATTGTGACTGACTAGATGATCTCTTGATTAATAAAATATAGATGGTAGGCTAATGAGCCTTCTAGAATTGTCATGCCATTAAGCTATTTTTGTATAAACAATGGACATATGCCATGAAGCTATTTTGTATGGAGACTAAAGTTAGGTGTGGTAATTGTATGATCAAACTCTAGTGTATCTGCTTCTGAGATAAACAAGTTTAAACCTGGTTGGGGTTAATGGACTTTTTGTAGGTGTAAAATTCAGGAGTATGACATTCTCCAGAAAATTTCATGCCATAGATTAACAATACTGGTACATAAAAGATATCAAGACAAACAAGATACCTCTATGCAAAATATAATTAGATAATTAGAGTATAATTAAATAAAATAATACCTTTTGCCACACTGAGACCAGTTATAAAAAAATAATGTCAGAATAGAGATGATGGCCAAATTATATCAAGTTAGAGATCCACTAAATGTACAGACAGAAAATGTAGGCCTGCTTAGAGTGGAGTCTATTAGCTAGTAGTCAATATAGCATCAATCTACCAACATGGTGTTAAATTCTAAATTTATGTAAGATTGGAAGCAACGGGAAATTATGTCTTCCAGCAAATTTGGAACACAACAAAAGGAAATGAAATCAGCTATTGTAGCACTGCTGCATACATGTGCATGTTAGGACAGACAACAAGTTACAAACTTTTTTGAGTTCAAAAATTCTTATTAATTATCTTTGATTACATATCAGCTTATTTTAAGGGTTAATACCGGGCTTCCAATATAAACCCGGACCGGCCTCACGGGGTTTCACCCATCAGGCAGCGCTCTCTCCTCGTCTGCATTTCACTCTGCCAGCCGCTTGTCCTTGAACTAGTCAGTTTACTATCGTTCAACAAGATGAGATGTCAGCTGACATTAGAGCAGCGCATTTATGTGTGTAAATGTTATTATAAATACGAATCAGCTCGTCGCGTTCGCGAGGAATTTATTCGGAACTTCCCTGGACAATTACCTCCTTCCAGATCGACAATCCACGATCTTGTGACTAAATTTGAGACCACTGGTTCAGTACAAAATAAGAAACACACGCAAAGGCATACGGTTCTCACCGAAGAATAATTAGACGAAATTGGCGAAAATTTGGAACGTTCACCACAAAAATCATTACTGAAATTAGCACAACAAGTTGGGATTTCAGTATCTTCTGCACATACAGCAACAAAACTGTTAAAACTCAAACTTTACAAGTGTACACGTGTTCATTGTCTAAACCAAGGTGATCCCATAGCACATGTGCGTTATTGTGAGTGGTTTTTTTCATCAGTGACTGAAGGGTTAATCGACCCTCAGCTTTTGTTCTTTACTGACGAATCATGGTTCCACCTAAATGGTCGTGTGAACACTCACAATACTCGCTATTGGTGTTCTGAAAATCCAAATCGAATACAGGAAACGCCTCTTCATGATCAGAAAATTGGAGTTTGGTGTGCGATTAGCACAAAGTGCATAATCGGTCCGATTTTCTACGAGAAGACTGTAACTGCAGAGAGGTATCAAAATGACATTTTGACCCCATTTTTTCTTGAACTGACTGAAGAAGAGAAATCATATGGGTGGTTTCAACAAGATTCTGCTACTGCTCATACAGCAGAGGAGTCCATGAATAAAATTAGGGAGGTGTTTGAAGATAGAGTGATTAGTGCTGGTGTATGGCCCCCTCGCTCCCCAGATCTAACAATGTGTGATTTTTATTTGTGGGGTAGCCTGAAAGACAAAGTGTACAAAACAAATCCGCACACATTGGAAGAACTGAAGAACAACATAAGAAATTAAATCAGAAACTTGACAGTGCCCGAACTACAGCGTGTCAATCTAAATGTGTTTACTCGATATAATGCCTGTTTAACAGCAGGAGGACAACATTTCCAGCATTTTCTATAAGGTAAGAAACAGTTCAAGGACGGGTGGCAGGCAGGGTGAATTGCGGGAGGAAGAGACAGCACTGCATGCCGGGTGAAACTCCGTGAGGCCGGTCCGGTTTTATATTGGAAGCCCGGTATTCATGTTACAATGGGCCACAGATTGCAGACTATTTAGTTTCTTATCAATTACCTTCCATTGTAACATCTACCAATACATGCTGGTACTACATCCTATAACATTCAGTCACATAATATTTGGAGCACATTATTTCAGCAATTAACATTCAGACTATGACATTAACATAACTGTGTTACCTTACGTTAAGTGAGCTTCTGCTACACTTGCAATTATTCTATTGACACTCGTTTGCTCTGGAAAAATATCAGGCAGCAGAAACCAAAGATTTAGAGTTATAGTGAATGTATTATTTCATGGCAGATTCATCACTACCAATTGTAAACTTTCATACTGCTGCCAGACTTCTCTAACTCCCTATCTGTATAGTACGAGGGGCATACTGAAAGTCGTGAGCAACCCATTATTAAAATTCAAATTTCAACAACGTAACAAAAAACGACTGCAGGATCGTAATTTACAGACTTTATACCTGTGGCACACATGACCGCAGTGTTTCCAAAATGGCGGACATCAGTGTTTCATTTCGACAGTGTGCTGTCATTGAATTCCTTGTAAAGAGGAACAATCTGCTGTTGACATTCACCCAAGACTTCAATGTGCATACAGAGATGCCTGCATGGGTGCCAGCAGTGTTAGAAAATGGGTGAAACATTTTAAAGATCGGAACACGAGTATCAAAGATGAGCCTCATAGCGGTCGCCCACACTCTGCCTCCACGGATCGCAACAAGGAAAGAGTTGATGTGCTCATTAGAGACAACAGGTGTATCACATTGAATGAAATAGCTACAAAATTTGCAGTAGGACACAGTGCAGTGCAAGAAATGATTCACAGCTTAGGTTACTGAAAAGGTAGTGCCCGTTGGGTTCCATGTTTATTGACTGAAGACAACAAACTTCAGAGAAGAACCATCACCCTTAACCTTGTTCAAAGATTTCGAAATGAAGGTGATGATTTTTTGAGAGTATTGTGACAGATGACAATAGCTGGTTTCATCGCTTTGAGCCTGAAACAGAACACCAGAGTATGGAATGGCATCACTTGAATTCGCCATCAAAGAAAAAAGCGAAGACAGTTCAATCTGTTGGGAAAGTTATGGGCAGCGTCTTCTGGGATGCACAAGGTTGCATTCTGGTTGAATTTCTTGAACCTGGACAAACCATAAATGATGCCCGTTATATCCAGACACTTGTGAAGCTCTGTCGTGCATTGCACGACAAATGCCCTGGAAGGAAGGTCATTCTGCAACACGATAACGCGCATCCTCACACTGCTCGTACCACTGTGGGAAAACTCTTCCACATCCTCCCTACAGACCCGATTTGGCACCCTCCGACTACAATCTTTACGGTTTTGTGAAGGAGCAGCTGAGAGGCCAATGCTATGAGACGCTGGAGGATATTCGGAAAGCAGTGCATCAGTGTCTTCGGGCAGCTGGAACAGACTTCTATCATAAGGGAATTTTCAAGCTTGTAGAACGCTGGACAAAATGTGAGCAAAGAAATGGAGACTATGTTGAAAAGTGACACAAATCTGTAGATTAACATGATGTACTTGGTTTGTCTAAAATAAATATTATGATTGTTAAAAAAAATGTTGCTCATGACTTTCTGTATGACCCTCGTATAACATTTAGACTTAAATATACTAATATGCAGACTTATCCATTTTAATTTTATAGTGAATTTATGATACTTTCTTCATCTAAACACTCTCCTATTGTATAATATGAAATATGCCAATTGCTTTGCAGTAGCCAATTTTTAACTAGAAAAAGGAACTACAATCTTAAAAACATGGTGTTTTCACAGTAATGAAAGCAAAAATTATCTTTTTCACTAGAACATATTCCCAAGAATTAAAATTATATGGTCTCTGCATGCAAGGAATGAAACGTATAAAGGTGTACTATGAGGTCTCAATTCCCCATAGGGCAGGGATGCTAAGATTTTGTTAAGTGCTTCTTTCAACAGTTCTGTCTAATCTGACATGAAATAATCCACTCACTATAGTTGAAAGAAGTTATAATACTGTGTCACTTCTCCCAGTAGCAGAAAGACAATTGAAAATAAGTTAATGGATAAAATTGGTATCATTAGTCAACAAAGTTTTTATCTCACTATGTAAGACTGTAGATTATGATACTTTACAAATGCAGCAGATGAGGAATACCAGTTAGTGAAGAGTCTGACAAATTGAATAGATCTGTTACAATGAAAGAAGCAGAGAGGATGGAAATTTAGTTCACTTTCAAATAAGCTTGAGAATAGAGCTATCCACCGTACATCTTTAACCATAGGCTTTCAAAGCCTCTTAATAAATACATGTAATAAATAATAAATCAAATTAGCCATGAAGGCTATTCTAAATATGGGTAAATGTGCACAAAACAAATAAATATTAAATTGTATTATCAAATAGCTGCACTTAAATGCAACTTTTCACTATCTGAAATTTGTAATTTACCAATTTGACAGCTGCACATGTAGTCCTAAAACAAAATTATTTGATAGCTATTAAATCACCAATATTAAATTAATGTTGGGAAGTAAACATTATGAGGTATAATCATTAAAATTCATCGGAGAACATATTGTTTAAACAACTCACCTCATAGGATTCATGCTTCCATGATATCGCAATTTCAAACATAGTCATGTTCATCTTCAGTCGGAGTTATGGCTGAAGATGAACATGACTATGTTTGAAATCGCGATATCATGGAAGCATGAATCCTATGAGGTGAGTTGTTTAAACAATATGTTCTCCGATGAATTTTAATTAAATCACCAATAGTTCAGTTGGACATTCCTTGTACATGTGGCAAAAATGAAAGTGACCATATTGTTGAATAGTGAATAAGCCTATATACTATACCCTGTTTGCTCTTAAAGTGATCCTCGTCAAA
Organism: Diploptera punctata; assembly: GCA_030220185.1. Classification (NCBI taxonomy): domain Eukaryota; kingdom Metazoa; phylum Arthropoda; class Insecta; order Blattodea; family Blaberidae; genus Diploptera; species Diploptera punctata. Next base: position 1,593,790 of record JASPKZ010004946.1, read on the forward strand.
ACAAAACCATGTGACCTGCTCGCTTCTCATTGGTTGTGGACACCAACACACATTGTAGAAGCAATATCCTTCTGCCATTCACGCCACAATTACTGTCACTTTTGATAGTGATATGACACAGCAACAGAAGACTCAATACTTTCTGCCATTTTGTTTCATGAGAATCGACTGAAGCATGATTCAAATGCATCACCCATATGTAATAAACTATTTTAAGCTGTAATTATTGATTAGGTATATTTTAGGATATTTTGTATGTTTTGAATATTATTATTTTCATTCACGAAGAATAACAAGTATAATCAGAGGACAAATTTTTTTATTTAATGAAGGAAACTACTTTTTCGCATACTTATTGCTTCTACAACGTACGTCGGTGTCCATAACCAATGAAAAGCGAGCAGGTCACATGGTTTTGTTTTGACGAGGAACACTTTAAGAGCGAACAGGGTATAAGTTCCATTTTGAATCATGGTACTGTTACATAATGTAAGAGCTTATTGACGCACAGAGTTCAAGCAGGTAGTTTATGAACTGTGGTGTTTAAGAAGGAATCATGCAGCATCTAACACATTCTTGACCAAATTTAATTATAACTAATTGTCTGTGTGAAGATGAATTAACTCCGACCAATTTTAATTACACAACAAATTATTTTTTGACCAGTTTTAATTACAATTGATTGTCTCTGAACAATTTTAATATGATCAATTATCTTTTAACAATTTTAATATTGTGTCAAATTTTTTTCTGATTAATTTTAATTATATAATGAATTATCTACATAACCAATTTTAAATATAAGACAAACTACAGTGAGATCAGTATAGTATTGGACAGCAGACACGGGGTTTGTGCTGTGCGATGACGAAGGCTTACACATGCAGACACGGGACTTGAAATGTGCACTGACTAAGCAGTATGACTTGAAATGTGTGCTGACTCAGTAGTTTAAGAATACATCCCATGCATTCACGGTCAGTCAGATAGTGTACCTCGAGTAGACAAGGTGCTTGGTCACTTTTCCATGTGAGCTGAATGGCATGTTTAGAATGTAAATTGAATGACGTGTGCAAAAGTGTAAACTGTATAATGACTAATAATTTTTCTACTGAACATGTATTTATTTATGATCTATTATTGTTAACTCAGTCTACCAGCCAAGTACGAAGACTTTTTGAAACACGATTCCCAGGTGTAAAAATTCCATCACGTTGAACTGTCCATAATCTGTACAACAAATTTTATAAAGAGGTGCCATAAATGTATGGTCAACGAAAGTGAACAATTCCAGCACCTGTTTCAATAAAGTTGGTAAGTACGACAATTTGTAAAATAGTTAAGAAAAGTGTGTGGTTGTATCACCGAGATCCAACGCTGTCCGTTCCCCGCAGCAAGTGCATCAGCAGTGTATAGTGAAATCCCCGCATCTGCTATCCAGTGCTATACTGATCGCACTGTACTTCTGAACAGTTTTAATTATTAAAATATATATGCAGTCAATATGCCCATTTCACCAATTAATGTTTTAAAATGGTCAACAAGTTTCTACAGCCAAGCTGTCATTCTCAAGACCAGATATTGACTGAGTCAATATCTGGTCTTGAGAATGACAGCTTGGCTGTAGAAACTTGTTGACCATTTTAAAACATTAATTGGTGAAATGGGCATATTGACTGCATATATATTTTAATATTTTATCACCAAGAAGATCACTTGTGTATTAAAAAAAAAAAGTTTTAATTATATGAAGAAACTACTTCTGACAAATTTTATTTACGTGATGAATGATATCTGTCAATTTTTAGTTATATAATGAATTATATCGTAGCCAATTTTAATTAGCCTACAACAAACTGTGTGATGGATTATCTCTGGAATTAATTTCAGTTATGACAATTCATTTCTTGCCCAATTTTAATTACAACAAATTGTCTCTATGACCAATTTTAATTGTAACTAATTATCTTTATGTCAAATTTTAACTGTAAGATGAATTTTCTATGACCAAAATTTTGAAAAGAGTTGTCTCCAATCGCCATAAATCTATGACCTGGAACGCATCACAATTTTATTTCTCTTCTGAAGAAAGGCTAGTTCTGGATGAATAAGTTACATCACTTGGAATAGATTCTGAGAACAGTCATTGAAAATACTAAATGATTTCATGCTCACTTGATTGCAAGATAATAATAATAATAATAATAATGATTTATTTTAGCTGGCAGAGTTAAGGCCATAAGGACTTCTCTTCCACTCACCAGCGATTAGTAAAATTATACAAAAATTACATACATATTACAATTTTAAGACATTAAAATACAAACTAAACAAAATACAATGATAATGTGATCTAATACTAGCTAATACTAACAAAAACATAGAATATAATAAAATTTAAATTATGTAAAATAAAGTAAGTAGCTTCCTAGATGACTATTAATGGAATGCTCTATATAGTTGTTATGCAGTTAATGTTTTCATTGTGTCGAACTTAAGATATCAGTTAATTTGGATTTAAATAATAATAGTGATTGACAGTCCCTGACATGACTGGGAAGTGAGTTCCATACTCTAGTCATAGATATTGTGTAAGATTCAGAGTATAGACAGGTCCTGTGTTGTGGTATCAAAAGTAAAGAGGAGTCTTGTGATCTTGTTCCTAAATTGTGATGAGCCGATAAATTTTGAAAACGTGTTGTTAAATAACTTGGTAAATATGTGTGCAGAATTTGGAATAGTAAGGTATGTGAATGTAAAGTTCTTCTGTCATTTAGGCATAGCCATGATAAGGCCTGACATGAAGGAGACACGTGGTCGTAACGACGGAGATTGAAGATAAATCGAATGCACGCATTATGAGCACACTGTAGTCTGTCAGATTAGTCAGTAATGTGTCGCAGTAGTCGAAGTGTGGCATTATAAGAGTCTGTAGAAGTATTTGTTTTAATTTTGTAGGAAGGAAGTTTTTAAAACTATTTAGGGAGTGAAGAATTGAGAACACTTTCTTGCAGGTATTATTCACCTGGATTTTCCAGTCTAGGTGTTGGTCCATGTAAATACCCAGATTTTTTACTACTGAGCTGTAGGGGATGTTCTTGTCATTTTGTGATTGAGTTGGGGGGGATGATGAACCAAATATTAAATTGTAGCTTTTAACTGATTAAATTTTCTAAACCAGAAACTAGTATGTTTCTTTGATTTATGCCATAAAATACAGAGTGTCCCAAATTTATGTATACACTCTTTGAAACATTATTTCTCAGCAATGAAATGAGACAAATACAATTTTTGTTGTGTATGAACCACAAGGCACTGGAAAAGCATAGCAACACATTTAACGATCTCAAGTCTTTATAAACAACAATGGTGGCGAGATTATCATTTGATGAATGTAAGTGGATACTGAAGTGTTATTGGAAAGTGGAGAATGTTGTTGAAGTGCAAAAATGTTGGATGGTTGAATTTGGGACACCATCACCAACAAGGGTAACAATAACAAGAATCTGAGACAAGTTTGAAGACGATGGAACGGTGCAAGATGTTTTGAAAGGTCGGTGCGGAAGAAAGAGACATTTGACTGATAACGGTTGCAGTCATGCATCGTCTTCAAACTTGTCTCGGATTCTTGTTATTGTTACCATTGTTGGTGGTGGTGTCCCAAATTCAACCATCCAACGTCGTTGCACTTCAGCAACATTCTACACTTTTCAATAACACTTCAGTATCCACTTATGTTCATCAAATGATAATCTCACCGGCATTGTTGTTTATAATGACGTGAAGATCGATGAATGCATTGCTATGCTTTTCCAGTGCCTTGTGGTTCATACACAACAAAAATTGTATTTCTGTCTCATTTAGTAGCTGAGAAATAATGTTTCAAAGAGTGTATACATCAATTTGGGACACTCTGTATAGGCCTATTTTTGCTAAAAATAAAATCTTCCTTTCTTTCTGTTTACAGCCATAATGTAAAAAAAAAAAATACTGATAGGTCATGACATAATAAATTTGTGAACCTTGTATTCATTATTAAAACTGTTCATAATGCAGACAACAGGAATTTTCTCTCTCTTAAAAGCATTTGGTTAAGTTCGAACACACAACCTCACTCCATAACTTTACACTAAGCTATAATTCTAACATACAATAGTATAAATATAGATATCAGGACATTTCAGACTGAGGTCCAACAACATATAACATTGCCCTTTCCGAGTAGTAGAGAAAACATTCTTACAAAAATTAATTTTGAAGACAGTGGCCACTATCATTATTACCAACTGTACATTATGCACATATTCTATTTTGCATGTTATTTAAATACTGCCTATATTAAAAACTCTGCTTATAGCAATTAAACTTACAGAAATAAAAATATGACTCACCCTAACCTTAAATATTCAACTTCTTGATTACTGAGTAATTCCACCAGGTAGTAAGTGGAAGATATTTCTGTTAACTTTTTAAAGAAGCAATGATTGGCTCTTCTATCTTTAGTTGACATTAATGGTTTCAATGCAAACATTCACGTAAAAAGTCATATGTACAGGATCATTCAAACCTACTACCAATATTCCCTTAAAACCTAATCAATAATAATATGTGCTAGACAAAAATGACTAAGAAATGTTAGAATGAGTTAATTTTGTTAGTTTTTTTTTAATTTAAGGGCTGAAGTTTCCATTATGTGACTGAATTTTTAAAATATCCTAAACTTTTGTCAAATCAATAGATTAAGTTTTGTTTTTACTAACATTTCCTACTACTTTAAACATTTATTATTGCTTCTTAAAACATTGCTCACAATTCTTAAATAATGAAAAAGTTACCACTTGATCTCCCAAGAATATGGATAAAGTTTCCATTAAATGCAGTGAGAAATTTTTCAAAATCCCAGGCAGACACCATGCGCATGCACCAACAATCGCAAAGCGATTTACATATGGAATTATGTGATGCATCCAATATGTAATAAACCCAGAAGCTAACCTAACGTAATTTAAGTACTCTAACCTATGAAAGAGGGCACGCCGTAGCGTAGTGTTTAAGGCAACCCTGCTGACATCAAGTGCAGATTGTCCAGAAAAAGTGGGAGCCTTAACCTCCTACTACCCCAAGGGCCTCCTGGGCCTGTAGTGGGACTACTTTACTTAACCTATGAAAGATCAACCTAAAAGCTAACCTAACACAATTTAAGCACTCTGCCCTGAGAAAGAATGCAACGCCCAAAAATAAATAGCAAGTTCTGAAATTCTGAAATACATCTCAATGTTGGTTGGACTGGAACATGTGTTGTTGTATAGAATATTCGTTAAAATCAATATGGCTGCCACATCATGTTACGCCTTCTTCTTCTTCGTCACGGTTTAGGCTTATTTACTAGCCTGTTCCGGCTCCAAATTGCTGCTGTTTCCATCTTTTCTTTGATCTTCCCAAACTTCTTCTTCCTCGTGGTGAATAGCTGTATGCTGCTTTTGGTATTCTATTCTCAGTCATCCTTGCCAAGTGTTCTTTCCAGTTTGTTCTGTATTTCACTATTGTTGTGTTTAATTCCTCTACTTTTAGTTGTCTTATTTCTGTGTTGTGTTTCTTGTCTCTTCTTTGATATCCTGCTATTGGTCTGAGGAATTTCATTTCAGCAGCCTGTATTCTGGCAGATTGTTGTATTGTCACTCTCCATGTTTCGGATCCATAAGTAATAATAGGCACTGCCATTGTCTTGTATAATTTTATTATAGAGCCTTTCCTGGCTTTATTTTTCAAAGTTCTTTTTAATGTTCCCATTATATAATTAAACTTATTTAGTTTGTTATTTATATCTGTTTCTGCTGTGTATGATATTTTGCAACCTAGGAAGTTATATCTTACCACTTGATCTATTGGTTTATTTTCTAATATTATCTTTGTCCAAACTGGATGAGCGCCCTTGAAGGCCATTGTTTTTTATTTTCCTGATATTTCCATGTTATTACGTATGCAGTTAAATATCATAGAAAAATATATTGAAATAATTGTTAGAAAAAATGTAAAATTGATTGTAAATTTGTAAATGTTGGGAAATAATTTGAAAATAAAACCCTGTTGGCACATGGTGTCTGCCTGAGACAAAAATTTCTCACTGCGCTTAATGGAAACTTCAGCCCAAGAATATCTCTTTTAAGTTTTATAGAGCAGTAGTGCACATGCATAAGGCTTATGAAATTGTCGCAAGATATAAAATTACCTGTGAAACCGTTATGACCACCTCGCAAGGGAACTGTCAACCATTGTATGCCAAAACCTACGTTGAAATTTTGGAAAAACTGCACATAAACTTACATGAAATATTTTCAAAGTCCTATAGAACAACAGTGCACATGCGCCAGAGTTTATAGAGCCAGTGATAACCCATCATCAAACACATATTGATTATCATCATCGGTTACTATTGATATCGTACTAAAGTTGAAAAATCTGATGCTAGATGGTAGCATGTCGCTATGAAATTTAACCTTTTGAACGCCATGCCCGGCGTGCACCGGTGAAAGTGTGTGTACAGCTGTATGCCACGCCCGGCAGGCTCCGGTTTTCAATCTTATTACTTTAAATATTTTTTCCCCGAAATTTTTACTTCAATAAACTAAAATTATTGTTCGTTCTATGTTTGTACATCCTTTCTTAGCAAAACTTTGCACATCCCTTACAGAATAACGGTACAGGCTGGTTGTAAATCGGTTTTCTAAAGGAGGGTGTACATTCATGTTTCAAGGCCTTTTTTTTTTTGCTATGGAATATTGCAATTTCAGGATTTTCTCTTTATTTATTTTATTTTTAGTTGAAAAGATACCTGAGCAAGGGATAGGTCGTGTTGTGAATACAGTGATTCATGTCTCGAAGTTGACGAAAATACAATTCGCGAGTTTATTGTGTCAGTTTTATCAGAAGATGAGAGTGACAGTAAAAGTTCATCAAATGGTTATTAGTTTGACGAATGTGATAGTAGTCCTATTTCTAAGAGAATATTATTACAATCTAAGCCTGTAAATAGAAAGCAAGTGATGTAGACCTAAATGAACAGAGTGTGACTGACAGTGGTGGGCGTGTCGCGCCAAACGAAACACGTGGCTTAAAACAGCTGTTTGACTGGAATTGATTCGAACCCAGGACCACAAAAAATGTTCAACAATATTTAATATTATAAGTGTTTAGTGATAATACCATCAAAATTATTCAGTAGAATAAATGTTTTAGTGATAGTGATAACAAATTTCAATAAAGTCACCGTGCTGAATTCGAACCTGGGATCTTTACAAGTGGAAGCAACACCGCCTAACCTTCAAATAAATGTAAAATAGTGAGTTTAAATTAAATTTACCATGGCATGTAGATAGTTAAATATACTTTATATAGGTTTATATTATATAGCATGGCGTAGTACTTTAAATTTAAAAAACCTGGCACCCACAGCCCAGCTGGCAAAAGGAAAACTCGGCAGTCAAAAGGTTAAATGACCAACCTTTGCAATAAATCCCCAAATCTATGTTAATAAAATATATGAATAATATTAAAATTATATATGGTCACACATAGAAATAATTATATAATGGAAATGGACAGCTAATGACAAATGAGGCAAATTTTGAGGAAGTTGCTGAATTCAAATAACTAGGAACAATAATCACAAACAGGAATGAGATGCACAAGGAAATTAAACAAAGGCTCAATTCTGGAAATGCACGTTATTATGCATTGCAGAGACTCTCGACTTCCCAACTCCTTTAAAAAAACGTGAAACTGAAAATATATAAAACTAATATTCTACCAGTTATATTATATGGATGCAAAACATGGACTCTTACTTTAAGGGAGGAAAGGAGATTAGGAGTATTTGAGAATAAAGTTCTTAGGAACATTTTTGGACTAAAGAGAGATGAACAGACAGGTGAATGGAGAAGACTGCATAACAGAGAATTACATGGTCTTTATAGGAAGCCAGATATAATGAGAACAGTTAAGTATCGTAGACTGTGATGGGCAGGACATGTGGCACAAATGGGGAATGAAAGATGTGCATGGAAGCTTCTTGTAGGAAAAACACCCAGTTGGTAGACCAAGAATGAGGTGGGAGAATAACGAACTATGATTTGAGGGAAGTAGATTATACAGGGGATGATTGGAAAACATTGGCTCAGGATAGGAATATATGGAGAGCTTATGTCCATGTGGCCATGGACCTACGGGTTCAATGGTGCCAGTGAGTTAGTTAGTTAATATTAAAATTACCAAACGTTTATTAAAAATAATAATAAATGAAGAAGCGCACAAGTTGTGCATGAATCTAAGTACACTACTTTTCACAGTGTCATTAGTTTGTGCAGGCCTCAATTATTGATTTGGGTAGTCTTTTACATGATGTAATGTGGTAACGGTCTCACAAAGTTCACATACACATGTTGAATTAGGGTCATGGTAGGTCTTCAAATTACATACTTTGTGGTGGTATCCATGCGTTGCCAGGGAATTTACAAAGTGGCGTAGGTCTTGGTTGGTTTCCATCCACGTTCAATTTACCATTGATTGTGTGGAATAAAATTCGGGCCAGATCTCTACTGATTTCTGTCTTCTTATATCCATTAGCTTTCCCCAGTTCTCCATAAATGGGAAGTTAAATTTGGTCCTGAGATCTTCTATTAGGAAGGTCGCTCTGGCAAGTTCGTATAGGAGTCATGATCGGGTGTGTTTGGATAATCCCAGTGCTGACTTCAGGAACTGGGCTTTGACGGCCTCTTTGTTGATATGTCTTTTATTCCTAGTTTTTCCCAGATTAGTTCTATACCGTATGTTAAAATGGGTATGATCTTGGCGTCGAAGAGATTCATGACGGTTTTTAGAGATAATTTGGATATTGACCTTATGTCAAGGATTGCCTTTGTGGCTGCTGTTGCTCTTGCTTTGATGTGAATACTGAATGATTTCATTGTCGTTTGGAGGGTCATGCCGAGGTATTTGAAGAAGTTAACTATTTGGAGGGATTCATTTTTGTATATTATTCTGTCTTGTGGGTTCTCTCTTCCACCTTTCCTGAAGTTCATTTGAACTGTTTTCTTTGGGTTGATCTGGAGTTTATTTTCGTCGGCCCATGTTTCTAGCACGTTAATCGCATTTTGAAGGTCGTTTTTGTCTGGTGATCTGATGGCCATATCGTCCGTGTACATATATAATTTTATGTTGCTTGCTGTTTCCTTTATTTTGTCGGCTAAATCATGCGTCGCCACGTTAAACAGTAGTGGGCTGAGTGGGTTTATTAAAAATGGGTGTACACTTACTTATCACTCCCTAATGCTGATCCAACCAGCAATAACCCAAAAAAGTGACAGAAAAATCATAGACTAAGTAATATATTCTGTGAAGAAAATAGCAGTTAGCATCACAATATTTTCTGTCAAAATATTGTGATTTGCATATTTAAATAAATACTTGAAAATTGTCTAATAATGTTATAAAAAGTTTAAAATATAAAAAAATGTTAGTAAATATACAGACGAAGAGCTATAGTTTACAACAATAAACAGAAAATCTAGAGTAAGTGCAGTTCAGCTGAAATTTCTTCTACAGAAGCATTGTGAACCATTTTAACATAAGGCATTAAAATCCAGTGCCAAATCTCTCATTTAAACTATAGGAAAATAATACAACACGTGAATTGGTAGAATGGATAACCCTCACATCCCACTCTTACTCATGCAGGGAGTTCATCTGTTCCATACAGTGGGTACCATTTGGATTCTAGCTTTGATTTCTGTGCCTTGTAGTTAAAAACAGCATACAGTTTTTTGGACATGGCTTTGGTACATCACAACACTTCTCTGGGAGAAATTTCAAGATAAGTTTCGGTGTGCAATGGTTGACAGTTCCCTTGTATGTAATAAATTCCACATTTTTTTCCTTTTTTATTTCATTGGGTTAGGGAGGGATAAGTTAGTGCAGTCTACACCAGATTAGTTTATTGAATATGTAATTTATTTATATTACAATGGACAAGTTAGTGCACTTCCAATTTCTTAAAAAGTTGAAAATTTATAACAAACGTTGGTCATACTGGTTTCTTATTATCAGATAAAATGCTACTATCTCTTAGTAATTTCATAACACTTTCCGCATGTGCACTATCATTCTGTACAACTTAGAAAAAGTTTTGGAAAAAGTTTAGTAATTGTCTCTCATAATTTTTTTTCAAATTTCTACAGAATCACAGTGTGAATGTGCAAATGCTTATTGTAGCTTCCGTTAGATGGCAGTAAAATTGGTGTTACCAACTTTTGCAATAAATTCCCAAACATTTATAATAAATGGACATACACCAACTTCACTCTTCCTAATCTAACAAAATATATTTAATAAACTATAAACTAATTGGAAAAAAGTCCAATATTTGGCGGACACAAATTCTTCTAAGTTCCAAAGAATCGCAGTGCGCATGTGTGAGTTGCAGGAGTTCCTGCAATGGTTAATGTAGCCTCCGGTAGATGGCTTTGCAGTCGGCGTTACCAACTTTGGGAATAAATTCCCAAAATGCTAAAAAAATGGACATAAACAAACTTGCCATTTCCTAACCACTAACCAAAGAAAACATTTACATGCATATTAGTTCTTCCCAAATGCTAAAAAAAATGGATGTAAACCAACTTCCCATTTCTTAACCTAACAAAACAATTTACATGCGTATTATTTAATAAACTATAAACTAATTTTACGTACACTAACACTAAATATGGTTTGAAATTATTTTCAAATGTTGTTAAGTCCAATTTGAGAGCCACCTAGGAGATGTTACATGAAGCATTTCCTCGTCTCTAGAACCCAATGCATAAATTTCGCATAATTTATATATATTTTAAAATCGTAAGAAATGTTTATAAAATGGTTCCAAAATGTTTAAAATAGCACGAAACATGTTTATAAGTGTTTAGTGCATCAGTGGCGTAAGAATGAAAGTGTAGAATTGTGTCCGCCAAATAATGGACCTCAGCTAACTAATCTTATGTATACTAACTTGTTCCATCGGAACTAACAAAATTAAGTTAATTTCTTGAAATATGGTTTGAATTAATTGGGAAGTTGGTAACACAGATTTCACTGCCCTCTAACGGAAGTTATATTAAGCATTCGCTCATTTCGTGCAAGTACACTGTGATTCTGTAGAACTTCATTCACAATTTGCATAAATATTTAAAAATTATAAGAAATATTTAAATAATCGTTGTAAAATGTTTATAAAATAGTATGAAATATTACAAATGGTAAAAGTGTGTAGTGCAGCAGTGGCACAATAATGTTAAATGGAAAATCAGAGATTCTCTAAACTTGACTTGAAATATTTGAGTGATCCAATATGCAAACTTTCCAATTTAAGACATACGATTTAACAAATCTGAAAAAGTACCCCAAAATTTTGACAGATGTCAAATTAATACCATAACTGACATTACTTTACTGTTGTATAGACAAGTCTCGACTAATTTGGACTAGAAAAATGTCAAGGTAATTTTCAAGTAGATGGCATACATATATTTTGAACTTAAAAGATTTCTTACCACATAATGCCACATTCTTTTATATGTGATTTAAAAACTTGTACCTCTTTACACAATATCCATTTTCATTAGTAATTTTCGAAGTAGATAAATGTCTGATATCAGAGTTGGGATCCTAGTCCTTTGTCTTCACTCAGCTATGAAGTCCATAGGTTTACAAAAAAATGTGCCTCATAATACAACAAAATATGTCGTAATATGCACATGTGAAATATGGAATAGCCGTGGAATATAATATATATTCTGGATACTTGACATTTACATTAAAATATTTTTATATAAGCCTATAGCAACATTTAAAAAATATAGAAAATACAAAAGAAAAATTTGAAGAACTGGATACAAATAGTTGAAAAGATGGTAGAATAATGTAAAAATTCTGCAACCTAAAATACGAATCAATATGTACCGAAATTTATATATTATATTGTATATTAATTTGCCGTATTTAACTTTTATTGACAACTGGAGCATTATTCAAAATGCAACATATGATCAACAGGTTATCATAAATCTAAAGAACCTCAATTTTAAAAATGTATTTCTACAACATGATAATCATCAATAATTTCTGACAGTAACGTGCTCACTTTATCAAAAATAAAGTTTCAACAACCGCCAATCCATATCTATGGCGTCTGACGGAACAAAGGTTTACAGCTAAAACCAAATTCACCAAAGGAATTTCATATAAGAGTCTTAAATAAAACATGAACGAATACAAAAAAAGAGTATGTACTTACATTAAAACAAAGATGTTTAACTCAGAACACAAACGTTTATAGATCTTCCAAGCGTTCCGTTGAAGTATACTTCTTTCAGTATTCAGTAAACCGACGAACTGCCTCGTTTATATTGTCTACCATTAGCGGTGTCGCCCACGGAGAAAAACAAAGTAACCTATTGGTGGATTCAAACTATAAGTTATTCTCAGTTATTTCATTGGTTCGTCTATACAGGCGGGTAACATTCGAATATAAAATTAGTTTTCAACGAATGACAATAATTATTATTAAAAACACATTTTCAAATCTTTGCTGTAGGGATTTCTTTGCTGTGGGTGTTAAGAGGAAGAATAAATAAAGTTATAGCTTCCTATATTTGGTTAAGATATTTAACCAACACTTGTCAAAGATAGTAGATATATAATCTATGCTTTGTAATATAAAAAATTGGCGCACATAATTTCTCTTTCGTTCCATACCATCTCTAGGATAATTATTATGAAATTTAAATTACGTCACTTTTAAAATGTCATGTCAAGGCGTAAAAGGGTAAATAGAGTTGTAATTCATTTCGAATTTAATTTTAATATAGTGGTGACTGTATGCATATATACCATACGTCCCGCGTGGGCACACGGGTGCTCCCTAGCGGGAGTTTCTTAACCAAGCTAATTCAGTTACGCTTATTTACCCACAGATATTAACGAGTGGCATATGATTAGCTGATCGCCTCAATGAGACATCAAGTAGGCAACTAAGGTATTAGTTGGATGTATGAATATCGGTTAAATTTTGCACAGAGGGGCCTTTTTTCAGGCTTGTGGTTCTTTTACGAAACTGAATATCTTCAGACTCGGGACCTACGGCTTAAAATTCCTCCCACAGGACTTGTCACTTGTATTTTTCCATCCTAAAAATTCATCGACCCCGGCCAGGTTTGAACCTGCGACCCTCAGGACTAATACAGGCAAGGAACATGAGGAACATGGCCATTAGACCACAGTAGCCGACATAGTAATGACTATTATGGACTAAATAATGAATATTAAACCATTGTCTTTCAAACATTTTTCTAAAATTACCTATGAAAAAGTACAGTATCAGTCTATAATCGGATTCATTAAATATAACTATTTTAAATACTTCGAATTTTTCCTATCATTATGTAATGTAAAATCAAAATCTCATCTTGACTGCTTTATTATTATTATTATTATTATTATTATTATCTTATTATTTACTATTATTATTATTATATTATATTATTATTATTATTATTATTATTATTATTATTATTATTATTATTATTATTATTATTATTATTATTATTATTATGTAGTATTAAAGTGTAGGCCTCGGTGAGCTAGTGGTTATGTATTTAAAGAAAACAATAAAAATGTGTACCTGTTGTGACAGTCGTCCTCAACAAATTATATAAATATTCACCTAGGCTTTTCAGAACCGGTTCCATTTTCAAAGTTGTTCATTGGGTACTGGTTTCGTTTAACGAATAAATTGTATAATGGGTTGATCTGGTACACGCCCTACCAGATCAACCCACTATACAATTTATTCGTTAAACGAAACCAGTACCCAATGAACAGCTTTGAAAATGGAACCGGTTCCGAAAAGCCTAGGTGAATATTTTATGCATTTGTATTGTAAGCCCATGTTTTCCCTTTACAGGGAAGAATTTGAACCATACTAATTTAGTTATACTTGTTTTCGTATAGATGTCATTTTTGAGTGGTCCGTGGCCAGCGTTCCGCCTCTTACTGACATCTAGGAAACCAAGGTAGTACTAGGACGGGAAAATTCGGTAAATTTTGCTTAGAGGTCTTTTCATTCAGGCTTAAGGATTTTTTACGAGCCTAAAAAATCCATCGACCCCGGCCGGGTTTGAACCCGCGACCCTCGGGACCAGAGGCAAGGAGCATAACCATTAATCCACCGCGGCCGATGTGAATATTTTATACAAATATAATTTGTTGAGGACGACTGACACAACAGGTACAACTTTTATTGTTTTTTTTTTTAATATTTAACAAATAACCTCAATGGAAAAAAATGTTTCTTAAAAGTAGTGATTATGTTCCTTGCATCAAGTCCTGAGGGTCGCGGGTTTAAATCCGCCCATTGTCGAATGGATTTGTAGGATGGAAAAATCCAAGGGACAAGTACTGCGGGAGGGATTTTAAGCCGTGGGTCCCGAATCTGAAGATTTTTGGGCTTGTAAAAGAACCTGTCTCTGAAAAAAAATTATCTGATCTTCCCCATCCGAGTAAACCTTAGTTGCCTACTAGATGTCTTATTGAGACGATGTGCTGATCACATGTCACTCCCTGACATCTGTAGGGAAACAAGTCTAACTAAATTAATTAGGTCAAGAAATATGTATGTCTCCATGAGGGATGTATACACAAATTTTTAAGTAGGGCATACATTAATATAGAGCTTGCATTGTTTAAAAATAATAATTATGAAGATGTGAGCCCCAATATAAACAAAAGTTTTACTAAATACGTATAGGTATTGTTTGAGATATATTTTTAATATTTTCTATCAATTTAATCCTCATAAAAATTAGAATTGCTATAATAATAATAATAATAATAATAATAATAATACTAATAATAATAATAATAATAATAATAATAATAATAATAATAATAATAATAATAATAATAAAATTAATAATTATTATTATTAATAAAATTATTTATTATTAATTATTTATTATTATTATTATTATTATTATTATTATTATTATTATTATTATTAGATCTATTATTAGATCTATTATTATCATTATATTTATTACTATACGCCAATATGAACAAAAATTTGCGGTATCCGTAAAATACGGAGTAGGTATTAATTGCTTCAAATGTTAATACTTTATCCCTTTAATGGGCAATGTTTCTTATAGGCTACATCAATTGGTTCGATTTATTTAGAATTATTAGTGAAACAGAAGAAAACGAACGAGTAGTAGTAACTTAAATATGTGTCGAATTATACAATAAAACTAATAGTAAATGTCATGCGTGATTTTGTTTTCAGTGCGGTCCGCCACATTTAAATAACTGGCACGAGAAATTAATATTTGATTGTGTTGTTTGTATTCACCGTGCCACATTCTACCCGCTAGTCTCGTCCTGAGTAACCTGTGTAATTGTGTAATTTGTTTGGAATCCTTAAAAAATTAATGAAAATATTTAAAGTTCAAACAATACATGTTACGAAGATGCGTAAATAAAATATTTCCGCAATTATTATTGTATTAATGTATCTAATAAATCCTATGCACTATAGGAAATGACTGAACGAATAAGTAAGTTAGTTACATCTTACATTATCCGACACAGCGGAACATTGACCTGCTTATTTTGTGGATTATTTACGAATTATGTCGCACCATCCCGCATACACTCGCTACACGTCAGTCTGTGAGTTTCAATGAATGTTTGTATGCAGGAATACTGCAATGATGAATAATGTAAGTGCATTTGCTATTTGTTCCTGACTATACAATGTTAGTATCTACCTCCGTGCGACGCATCAACAGTGCTGCTATGACTGGAGGTAAACGTTCCGCTGTGTCGTATAATTCAAATGGAAATACTCTACAATTTAATGCATCTATAATGGAGTAGCCCATTATTGAGCCACAATCTCTCCTTTGTAAGGAGTTACTAGACTAACTTAATTTTTGGTTATATTATTTGATCATAGATGTCATGGATGGCATGCTGTCAACACACCGATCCAATGAGACATCTAACAGGCAACTAAGTTATTACTAGGACATTGATAACAAATACAAATTAAAAGAAAGTGATCTTTAAAAATGCGTATCCGGAAATATAAATCAATACTGTAAATACATTTTAAAATAGGCCTATGTAAGAAATTTTCTCCCGATTAAATTAATGTGCTTAATATATTTATTCCAATCCAATAAAGGCCTATTATTATTATTTTTATTAATTTAATTGGGTGCTCCGTGGCTCAAGAGGTGTCATCTGTCCTCCATCTCTGGATCCCGATTTCGGGTCTCAGTCATTGCATGTGAAGTTCGTGGCGGACGAATCGGAGCCAGGACAAGATTTTCTTGGGATTTATCCCTAACTTAATTCCACCATTTCTGCATAGGCCTACCTATATAATCCATTTCGTTTCATTTAATATAATGTTTGTGTTATGGTCTGCCGGCATCTTTTGTGTAGGCCTAATCAATAATAGGGATTCAACCCATTCCTTGAATTGGCTTTTGTTCAGCATACGAATGTGGGGTTTCTTTCCTAGTGTAATGCCCATTAGATTATTATTTTGGGATTTAGTAGTGAGTAGAGAATTGTGGGAACCGTGATGAGATCAATATCTCTCGAGTTCTGTCACATACATAGGCCTACTAATCGCTGTCTATTCGAATTGAGTGCTACACAAATTTCAACGTCAGATAGCACCTAGATTATTAGGCTATAACGGTTTTCAAAACCTGCCATGTGCAAGATATATTGGTTACAGAATTAAAAATGTTTCTTCTGCCGATAAAATATACTTATTAGTATTAAAGAATTAAATAATAATATATTTAAATATTATTATTATTATTATTATTATTATTATTATTATTATTATTATTATTATTATTATTATTATTATTATTATTATAAATAGGGGCGGATTCCTACGACATGTAATTTTTAAAACTTTAATTTCTTAAGTTGAAGGATAATAAAAATTTGATTCGGATCTGATAGGAATTAACAAAAAATCAACTTGATCTAACTTTTAGCGGCAAACTGCGTCTCACAAAATGATCAACTCGCTACCTTTACTATATAGTGCGAATGGTTTTTTTATTCGAAATATTTAATAATTTCACCCTTTTTTAAATGTTGTTTTGAATTATTTCCTTCCATAATAGTGACACATGTAGGCCTAAATATTCTTAATTAATATGCCTATTTGATAATGTAATTTCACATCTTTCTCTCTCTCTCTCTCTCTTTCTCTCTCTCTCTCTCTCTCTCTTCTCTCTCTCTCTCTCTCTCTCTCTCTCTCTCTCTCTCTCTCTCACTCTCACTCTCTTTCATAATTTAATCTCTCCCTTTCTAGGGGAATTTTGTTCCAGTCGCCCTGGTCATACAAATATACGACCTACGGGAGATGATTTTTAACTCCGGGTCATATACAGACTGGATGGCCTTCCCGGATGAATGATCAATTCAATGGCGGGGTCACCACATCATGCAGTCATATATTCACTAAATAAGGCGAATAAGTATGAGTGATTACGATGGCCAGATGGTGTTTGGAGATTATTTGAGCCCTACGTTTCCGTATTCTGTCTTACAGGAGGGGAAAGACATCGGAAAACATTTACCCAGGAAACTTGTCCCGGACCGGGATCGAAGCTTTACTCGCTACGTCCGAGGAAATGACATCCCTTGACCACAGGGATAGATTCATAGTTTTGAAGAAAAATTCATTCAATAAACATAACAAATGCCACTTGGAATTTCAAATTTTCGTAAAGAAGCTCGTGAATTCATCGTCCATTTAATGTATCGAAAATATACTAATATCTTGCGCGTTTAATTTAACGACTTATAGCACTTTAATTACTCGATGAGTTAGTAAAAAAAAAGTATCCCTAATTTAAAAATATAAATACATTTATTAAATTTTGTTTCGCAAATTTTCTAAACTTTCGTTTTATTTTTTCTCGCACAGATTTTACTTGCTTCCTACACATGCTGTTGCTTAACCACCGACAGGGTCGATGTCATTTTACGACATTTGGGGTCGAGAAGGCGCCATGCCTTCTGGCGGGGGTAAATAAAAATTCTGCTCACGGCGCGACGGAGAGAAAAACCTCATAACCCAAACCACAGTGTTCCTTTTCTTAAAATCGATATAACTAAGGTACAAGACTCGAATTTTAATCGTTGTAAATCTGTCATCTAATATTACACACAAGTCCACCGCTGTGGTTTCGAGGTAGCGTACTGTCTTGTCACACAGCGGGCCCGGGTTCGATCCCGCTCGGGACAAGTTTCCTGGGTGAAATTTTTTTTTCGGGGTTTTTCCTCACCTGTAAGACAAATATCAGGATAATTTAAGACCCAAACTGTCCCCGAATATCATCTGGTCATCATTATCATATTCACCTCATTAGATTAAGTTTAGGTTTAAGACCTGTTCTGCCGCATCATTACCCATCGTCATCACCCATCATATCATTGGGGCAGTGTAACCCACCTTCCAGGCGCCTCAACCTCAGAGGTGGGTTACAATACGCCAATGCCAGGAGAGAATACCTGAAATGTCGAATGACAAACAGGTGGCATTTAACAAAAAAAAATATTACACACAATATCGAAATCAAAAGAACAATGTGGCAGACATAATACATAGAACGTGTTCATTTTTCACGAAAAAATCCATGTAATGAACAAAATTTTACCGAAGAGAAGAAAATAAATGAATAAACTTTCTTATTTACACCTAATAAAAATATAATTTTCAAATTAAGTAATAACTTTTGTATTTTGGTACAAAGTAACTCTCTCAATGAAATTTATTATAGCCTATATTCAATAATCTAGCCTATTTCTATAAATATTATTATTATTATTATTATTATTATTATTATTATTATTATTCTATCTCGATAAATCATATTTTATAAAATAAAAAATCAAATAATAGAATGAGAATTTTGGTTTATGAAATAAACTTTTCCAAACCAGAAAATATTTCCAATTATCCGTTGCTATAAATTTTGAACATTGAAAAGTATATTATGAATTTTGGTCTTCTTAAAGAGCTATTTACTTCCGATTTATATAATTCCATGATTTTTTTTGGAGGATATTTATAGCAGTTTAATTTTTGTTTAGTATTTTGACTGACCAAGAATAAAGATCCAATGGAGTCCTTGCATTAAGTAAAACAGAGTTACAACGAAATATCACGATTCGGGAAGAACGCTGATGCCCCTCTTCGATGAATCGCAGATTTTGTAGTGCGTGAACCGACCGGAACAAGAGCGTTAAAAGCGCGAGTATAGCTTCTTTCGGAAGAGAAGTTAAAGCAATGGATCTCATATTATACGTAGATTTACAGCAAACAAAAGACCTCAAAATAAGTGGCGTCTCTGTAATAACATTGTCGGCTCTTTCATGTTCTCCTTGAATTGCGACGCTAATGAGGTAAGCTGTTAAAGAGATCATTAAGTAAAATACTATCTGCCCATCTGCAGCGCGTAAAGCTTGATTTGGTGACTATAGAGAACAGATAGCAAACCTGGAAGCAATAATTATACATTTAATTACATTTGTGCTGTGGTATCAGTCTTTTTTTGTATTATAATTTCGATGGGTTTTGTAAGTTTGCTGCAACCGTTGGCTTTAGCTTACTTGAGTCATATAACGACTGTGCAACTTTATAAGGAAAGACAAGCTCCCATGTATAGCGCAGTGTCCGTTACCACGGCAACCTCAATATGTTCAAATGCATTTCAACTGCCACGTGTAGGAAGAAACATTTCAATTCACGTTCCTGCATTTTTAACGTTTCACAAGGCTAAGTGTAATTTAACTTATTCTTCAATAAGTACGATCATTATACATTTTTAAATTTATCTAAATAACCTACATTCATTCAGAAATTTAAGGCAATCATTAATCATACTTGTAAGGTTGTAACGCAAGAGAATGTTTACCAAAAACAAAAACAGTATGAATCATTGTCAGTAATACAGTCGAAGATTTGCATCTGATTATGCATAATTTAAAATTATATGTTGGTACTTTATTCTTTTCGTCGATACATATTTTTTATGTTTGAATCTAGAAACTATAATATAATAATACTACTACTATTCGGTGGTCTAGGAGTTAAGTTCCTCTCTTCTGGTCCCGAGGATGGCGGGTTTAAACCTGGTCGGGATCGATTAATTTTTAGGAATAAAAATACAAGTGTCAAAGTCTTCTGGGAAGGACTTCAATCCGTAGGTCCTGAGTCTGAAGATTGTAAGGCTCGTAAAAGAATCTAAGTCTAAATTAAAACCTGAGAACAACATTTAATCGATATTTCCAACCAAGAAAGTTTCCTATCAGGTAACTCTTTGAGATGCTGGGCTAACAACTTTACTCGCTGATATCTATAGATAAATAAGCATAACTAAACTAGTTTGGTTAAGTAACTCACTGCAATCTTGTCCCACGTGGGGATGAACGGATATCGACAAATTACTCCTCCTCCTCCTCCTCCTCCTCCTACTACTACTACTACTACTACTACTACTACTACTACTAATAATAATAATAATAATGATAATGATAATAATACTATTTAAAAGTTATTCAGATGGCTTACAGAGACTATGCGACCCCGTTTCATTCTTAAAAATGTAAAAAAAGATATATATGTTATAATTAAATTTTTGACATTGAGCAATACAAGCTTAAACCCGTCCAGGCATTTATTTTTCTTATCATGTCATATATATATATATATATATATATATATATATATATATACATATATATAGCGGGACATCGAACTCATATCATCTTTAATGCTAGATAGACACAAAATAACCGTTACACTTTAGAAACGGATACAATACACTGCACTGCACATTTTCTTTACACACATAATATGAATGTCATGATGGGTCATCATTTTAAGCATAAGATAAACATTCTGGGTTACAAAAACCTCAAAGTAACAATCTAAACATCATCATCATCATCCAGGGATTAAGTCTGTTGGCTCGTTCCGGTTTCATGAAAGCTAGAATTGTTAAAATTGTTCAGACCATCTTCTGTGTGGGCGTCCAACATTTCTCCTTCCGATCTAAACATATTTACGAAATTAAAAGTATGTTTAGAGAAACGATATCTATACTCTCCTAATTACCCCACTTTTTATTCTAAAGATAATACTTGTATCCATTACAAGGAAACTCCCTCCACGGTATCTTTACTTGTTGTGCTTAAATGATCTCGAGAGCTATTCCGGCGGTAGCATTGCTGCCGGACCTATGCCGGACTGGTCGAAGGTGATAAGCCGGACGAAAAAAGTACCTTGGTCGAAAGAGTGACGATCTTCTACCTTAAAAATACAACCGTCAAGAAATGCGGACATGGGTTCCACTGGTGTAAAATTTTTCGGAGGTCAAATAGTCCCCCATTCGGTTCTCCGGGTGGGGACTACTTCAGAGAACACATGCCAAAGGCTCAAACACAGGGACTTGTTCCTAGGGACATGTTCTCCTAGGAACATGGAATGTTAGGACCTTAGGGGGGCGCTAGAGATATTAACGCGGGAATTAGATAAATCATCCTTGGATAAAGTCGCTTTACAGGAAGTTACATGGCCAGGAGAAGGTAGTCAGGAATCAGGAAGCTTTGTATTATACTACGGGAGTGCAGAAAGACCTGAATTTGGAACGGGTTTTTTAGTCCGAAGGATGATCTTGTCCGCTATCCGAGATAGGCTATTAAGTTTGTCAGTTATAGGATATCATACATAATTCTAAAGGGTAAACGACATGATTTTGTAATCGTAAGTGTACAGCCTTTGAAATAATTGATGGCGCACAGATAATTGTCAAGTCTCAGAACGAATCCATTGCGCATGATGAGAGATCAGCTATTTGGTTCACAAGTATACAACTATTTGAGAAACTAAATCCGTTCTATTTCGTTGTGTGTCGTGCAATGAAAAACAATTTCGTGTAAAAAAGTAGTGCGGTAAATACTGAAAATAAAACAAAGCAAAAGAAATGAAACAAAATATAGAACATTAATTGAAATAAGGACGAGTTTTATCTCGTGAGCTTGAGAGCAGGATCGAACACGTGACCTCATGCACGGGAAACAGAAGCTCCCTCCACTAGACCACAACCATTTCTCCCAGAAATTGTCTGTATGAAGCGATGCAGTACTTTAGGACTTACTTGTATAATGAAATTAGATATTAACTTAATTTAAATTAATCAGACGCATTTTGCATTAGTAATGGAAATAAATAATTTTATTATGCCATGTGTTTTGTAAACAAAGTAATGAGACATTAGAATCATTATTAATTTATATATATATATATATATATATATGAGCTGTTTCCTTTAATTTATTTTATTTCCATATATTCCATTCCAAAGTAATTCTGCCCGAGGGTAGGTCTTTCACTGCAATCATAGTATTTTCATGCTATGCTTTGCAGCTTTACTAGGGAACTGTAGGTGTGGTAGCTTCCCGTTTCTTTCCACGCCGGTGAAGAATGATGATGATAATGATAAGGGTGATGATGTTTTCGGGGACCGTTGAGCCCTAAGCTTTCTGACATTTATCTTACAGGTGAGGAAAAACCCCGAAAAAATCTCACCAGAAGCCTGTCCCGACCGTAAATATTTCCATATATATATATATATATATATATATATATATATATACAAATTTATTTATATAATGAAGCCTGGTAACATGTAGGCATTATGAAAATTAATCACCATAATCGGTCTATATTTCAATCCGAAAACAGACATCGTAGAAGTAACAGACTCAACTATAAGTGCTCTAAAATATACTAACCCTGAATAAACAGTGATCGTAGCAGGGGATTTCAACTGCAGACTTGACACAATCAACCAAAGATCCAGAATCATAGTCGATACATTGGAAGAAGAAGACTTCAAGTTAATAAACAAATCAGACCAGAAATCTACTACGCCAAAAATGGCAGCAGTACAATAGACTTGGTCTTCATAAAAGGCAATAACGTCAAGATGAAAAAATAGGAAGTCCCTACGACATCAGAACTTACAGCACTCAGAAAACACATTCCAGTCGTAACTTGGTTCGAAACAGGACTGACTATAGAAAACAAGACGCCTCAGCAGAAACGAAAATATCAAGAAAAATAAATGTACACAAGCTGAAAGAATCTGAACAAGAACTCGAATTCATAAAATCGAACATAAAACACAAAATAATATAACAGAAGCAATGGAAAATATCGAGCAGCTAATCAAAACAGCAACAACTTAATGGACCCAGAGAAAAGCAAAACAGAGAATCGAAACGCTCAAAGCACTACACTAAGCAAAAAAAAAAAAAAAAAAAGAGCGCAGAAGAAAGTACAAGCTACTCCTTAGGCAAAAACAAAACGAATACATCGAGAAAATCGGCATAGAGACAGCAGAAACAGCCGGGAGAGATCCGTTTATTGCACTCGAAAGAAGGAAAACAATGCATACTCCAAATATACAAATGAAGTCATGGCAAACACATTTCCAGTTAATTTTAAATCAAGAAAATAAAGAACAAGCCTATGACAAAATAAAACCCACCCACAGACGAAATACCACAACGTAAGAAGTCCTCAGGATGATAGACAAGCTCAAGAATAACAATGCGGCAGGATCTGATGGAATCTTCAATGAATTCCTCAAAGAATCAACAGCAGAACTAAAAACGACATGGGTAAATCTTTTAAACAAATGTCTGGAACTAGGAGAAATCCCAAACGCATGGAGACAGGCCACAATAAAGCTGTTTTACAAAGGAAAAGGGCCCATAAACGATCCTAACTCATATTGAGGGATTGCCCTAGAAAAAACCCTCTAAACTCTCGACGAACATCCTAAACACACGACTTACAAATAAAATAGACAGAAATATACCAGACCAACAGTTCGGATTTAGAAAAATCGATCTACTCTACAGGCAGTAGACAACCTACTTAAAGACGTACAAGAAGCACTGAGTAGACCGAAACAGAAGTTCTATGCTGTATTCGTCGACTACTGCAAAGCTTCTGACAATGTAGACAGGAAACTACTGATCTCCAAGTTGAGAAGCATGAATGAACTGGACGAACATACCCTAACACTTATCCATAACATACTAGCTCAAAATTTTATAAAGATAGACGACGCAGTTCAGCAATCAGAGGAAGTGATTCTAACCAGAGGAGTTCTTCAAGGGGACCCTTTAAATCTTCTCTTCAATGTGATGACAGCAGATATAATCCACATATGCCGCCCATCAATAAAAATGTATATGTAAGACGACATGGTAAATTACACAATCTCGCATCGTGGGCCGACAAAAACGGCTTCGATGTAAACCTATCAAAAACGGTACAAATGGTATTCAGAAAGGGTGGTCGACTGGTAGATGACTCCAGGACAACCTGTTGCAAATGACAAACACCTTCAAATATCTAGGAGCAACACTCCAAACAACGGTCAAATCCTTCAGAATGCATACGAAAGAGAGAGCAGCAGCAGCTATAGTTGCCATGTACGACATAGAAAACATCACTGTCACTTGCAACAGCCATGAAACTTTTTGAGGCTAAAATACTTCTCATCCTAACGTATGGAATAGAAATCATTTGGACTGACCTCAGTTACGGAGACTTAAACGCCTTATAAAAAGTGAAAACAAGATTCCTAAAAGCAGCAATGGGGATCTCGAAATTTGCTCCATCTGGACTTGCATATGAATTAGCATGGGAAACTTTCCTCGTGGAAGATCTACGCACAATGTTCCTGCTACCAGCTACTAAACAGGAAACTACATTGAAGGAAATAAGTCAAAAGAAGAGAAAAGAAATACCGGACGAGTTTTACGCAACAGATGCAATGATCAATCGAGACTGGACTGGACCAAACAATAAGATACGCAGTGCAATAATAAGACTGGCAGTGCATGGATATCACCACAAACTCTGCAAAGTTTCAAACTATCATGATCCGTCAATGGACTGCGTGTGTAAGCTCTGTGATAGACCGTGTGAAAGATATAATTTCAATGTCTGTTTAAAGAGAACAAAATCGTTGCTGGTATACAGCAGATATATAAACTAATGCACATTTGTGCGCGCTTCTTCCTATTATAATTAGTATTATTATTAATTATATTTTTTTTCATTTTTTCAGCATGCCCCATTACCGTAGTAATATTAAATGCATAACATAACAAAACATAAAATCAGAAAACATAACATAATTTTTTTTTTCCAAATGCCCCAGGTTTGTCTTTCGACATTCCTGGTTTCTCTCCTGGCATGGCGTACTTATAACCCACTTCTGAGGTTGGGGCGCCTGGAAGGCGGAGTTACGTTGCCTCGATGATATGATGGGTGATGATAATAATGGTGCGCCAGGAGAGTCCCTAACCCTAAGCTTAACCTAAGATGAATATGAATGATGATGATTGTGATGGCCATATGATTTCGGGGACCGTTTGGGCCTTAAAGTTTTCCTGACATTTGTCTTACAGGCGAGGAAAACCCCAATAAAAACCTCACCCAGAAAAACTGTCCCGACCGGGGATCGAACCCGGGCCCGCTGCGTGACAAGGCAGCACGCTACCCCGAGACCACAGCGGTGGACACATAACATTACATAACATTACATATTTGGTACTTTTTTACATGTTTTTTTATCTTCATCGCTTGTTAATCACTCATTATCGTACACTATTGTTTTTATATATTTTCTAAAATGTCTTAAATATTTGTGTATTAGGTCTTTCTCCTTCACAGGCCATGTTCCTCCTTCTTTGCGGATTTCTTCTTTCAACTTACTTCTAGAATGCTGCTGCAATTCACATTTGTAAAGGAGATGTTCTACGTTTTGAATTGCTTTTCTACATGGATAGGTTGCGTTGTTTAATATTCCAATACGATGAAGATGCGATTTATTTTTTCCATGACCAGTTACCATTTCAGAAAATTCTGGAGTTATTTTGCATTTTAGTTTTAATCTGTCTCTGACTGATGAGAAGAACTTCTTACAGGTGGCTCGTTTATCTGTGCTATCACATTCGTTCTGACATTTAATAGTTCCTTCTTCTTTTATTTGGGCAACTATTGATGATTTAGGTATTTTTGTACATTCTACGGTTACGCTGGTTTCTGTTGCAGCTTCTTTTGCCAATTGATCTGCCATTTCATTCCCATAAATTTCAACATGTGCTTTTATCCAGCAGAAGTGTACTGTCCAATTTTGTTCCCTGAGTTTTGCTATTGTTTGTCTTATTTTTGATATGATGTATCCCTGTTTGAAGTTGTTCTTAATTAGGTCGAGAGTAACTTGACTATCCGTATAAACTGCAACAAGACTTTGTTCAGAGCTGATTTGGTCAACTGATGGTATTGCTTCTAGAGCTTTAAGAATTCCTATCTGTTAAGCTTGATTATTTGAGCAACGATTAGACTGTTTGGCTTTTAATGTGTGCTCCGATTTTCCGTTTTTCAAGATAACTGCAGCAGCCCCTACCATTCCTTGGAATTTACTGCCATCAGTGTATATTTTTATTTTGTATTTGTTCGATTCTTCAATCTCGTCCACATTAATTCTTTCCGCCGGATGTGGCAACTCCTCCTTTTTGAGTGGTACGTTAATGTTTGTGTGGTCATCGTGTATGGCTCTGTATAACTGGGCTGTTTCTTGTATACTGATAGTTATGGGTTTAATTCCAGCTATGACACAAGATACTTCATATGGTAATGTTTTATAGGTTTTAGCTATGGTGACATTTATAATTCTTTGAACCCTCTTCAGTTTTTAATTTTTTTTTTGTTTTCTTAATTCTTCCTCCCATATTGGGGCCCCATATGTTAACATAGGCAAGATTGTCCCATTGTATATAGTCTTTAATGCTTTATGTCCTAGTCCCCACTGCAGTCTAGCTGCTCTTCTTAACATGTTCATCAGCTTATAGCCTTGTTCGTTGTTATCTCAATGTGTTTATCAACGTTTAGTTTGCAATTGAGGTGGATTCCTAAGTATTTCATTTCTTGAACTTGCTTGATGCGTTCATGGTTGACCTATATACTGATATTTTTGTTAATGGAGGTCCTTTTTCTTGATATTAACATTGCTGTGAACTTGGATTAATTGAATGTGATTTTGTTATTGTTAGCCCATAAGTCTATTTTTCTGATGTCAGTATTTGCGTAATTTTATGCCTCATTCTCGTTATTTCCTGTTGAGAGAAGTATTAGGTCGTCAGCGAAAGCGATAACATTAGAGTGGTTTGAGAAGTTAAGGTTCAGCAGTGAGTTGTACATGATAGTCCAAAAGCCAGGTCCGCTACAGGACCCTTGTGGGCATCTTTTGGTTACCTCCTTTGTAACTCTAAGCGTATTCACTGAGAACATTGCTGATATGTCTCTGAAATAATTCTGTACTAAAATGCATAGATTTTTTGGACATTTAAGTTGTTTTAGATTGTATAGTGTGCTCGGCCACCATTCCGCGTCAAACATCTTTATTTACCAGAACTACACTTTGTTTTATATCCAGGCTCTGTTTAATGGTTTTTGTAACCTCCATTACTGCTTCTATTGTTCCTACTTGTGAGGTGAATCCAAATTGGTTTCTATTGAGTAATTTATTCTTGTACATGTGATGTAGAATTCTGTCGCTGAGTAGCTTCTCCAGTACTTTTCCCGCTACATTGAGGAGGCTTATTGGCCTGTATTTTGACACTTCATTAGTATGCTCCTTGCCTGATTTAGTGATTGGAACAATTATTGTTTTTTTCGGGAAGCAACCTTTTTGCAAGCATGTATTGTACAGTTCTGTAAATAAGTTAGGGATAAGTTTGAATACTCGTAGTAGTATGCCGCTTGATATTCCTTTTTCCCCAGGTGTTTATTATTATTATTATTATTATTATTATTATTATTATTATTATTATTATTATTATCATTATTATTATCATTATTATCATCATCATTATCAACATCATTATCATCACCATTATCAACATCCTTATCATCATTATTATCATCGTCGTCATCGTCATCATCATTATCATTATTACCATCATTATCATTATCACATTATCATTATCATCATTATCATTATCATCATTATCATTATCATAATTATCATTATCATAATTATCAGTAACATAATTATCATTATCATCATTATTATCATTATCATCATTACCATTATCATTATCGTCGTTATCATTATCATCATCATTATCATCAATATCATTATCATCAATATCGTTATCATCAATATCGTTATTATCAATATCATTATCATTATTAGCATTATGATTATTACCATTATCATTATTATTATTATTATTATTATTATTATTATTATTAAAATTAACGACGTTATTAAATAATAATAAAGAAAGAAAAAATAAATATACCTGAACAGAATCGAACATAGGCCCGCGTCGTCGGAAAAAGAGCATCTTACCCACTCCTCCACTGAAGCGAATGATAGGAATGCTGCATGAAGAGAGACTTACGCCGTCCGCTTTATACTCAAACGAGTCAGGACATTTAACAACGTACTGGCGTGAATCGCTCTTCAAAACTCTAACTTTCCATCATCAAGAGTTGCGCCATCATTTTTTCAATGGCTGTACATGCTCCCACAGAAGATAAAGTTGACAAGATCAAGGATGAGTTCTATGAAGAATTAAAATGCATATTTGATGGCCTTTCACGCTATCATATGACACTTGTATTAGGAGATTTAAATGCAAAAGTGGGGCGGGAAGACATTCAAACCAACAATAGGCAAATTTAGTCTTCATGAAGGTAGTAACGACAATGGGGTTAGATTAGCCACCTTTGCCACATCAAAGTATCTCATTGTTAAGAGCACAACATTTCAGCTTAAAGATATTCATAAATACACCTGGACGTCTCCAGAAGGCGAAATTCGGAATCAGATAGCTCATGTAATAGTGGACAATCGCTGGCACAGTAACATCGTCGATGTTAGATTAGTTAGATGGACATACTGCAATTCGGATCACCATTTGGTCAGAGTGAAGATCAATCAATGGCTATTGCTTATGAGAGGAACTAACGCTAAAGATAGTTCTGAAAGTTTTGAATTAAAAAAACTTGAAAAATGATGAAATGCGGCAAGAATACCAAATTAAAATTACTAATAGATTTGAAGTACTGAAATCTTCAGATGAAAAATGTGGCAAACGAAGAAGCAACTTATATAAATAAAGAACGGGAGGCTATAAGAGATACTATTAAATTGTCAGCATTAGAAAGCATTGCTTATGTAAAGAAAGAGACAAAACAAGAAATTGTTTGATGAAGAATGTGCCAACATTGTAAAAAAAAGAAAGAAAGCTAGCAAAAATGAAATGGTTACACGAGCTAAATTTAGAGCAATTAGGTAGTATTATACAGGAAACCACCAGGTTACTAAAGGGTAAAAAGAGGGAATATTTGAGAGAAAAGATTAATGAGCTTGAAATGAATGCCAAAAGTAGGAACATTAGATAATTATATCAGGGAATTAGAATAGAGAAGAAAGGGTTTCAGGCTAGAACAAACATAATTCGGAATGAAAATGGAGATATGATTGCAGATTCCAGGAGTATATTAAATAGATGGAAAAGTTACTTTAATCAGCTATTAAATGTTCATACAAAACAGGATATTGAAGAGGATAATTTACAGACACCAGAAATGCTAGTCGCAGAACCAAGTGCATTAGAGGTTAAAATGGCGATAGAAACATTGGAGATGTATAAAAGCATCAGGTTCAGATAAGATCCCAGCAGAACTGATAAAATCAGGGGGAGAAATATTGATGGACAAGATACGCCGGTTGCTCAATACGATTTGAGAAAAAAAACTCTTCCAGATGAATGGAAAGTATCAATTCTCATACCGATTTATAAAAAATGAGATAAAACTAATTGTAACAACTATAGGGACATCTCATTACTTTCAACTTCATACAAAATTCTAACAAATATATTAGTAAAGAGACTTACTCCTTATATTGATGACATTCTAGGAGATCATCAATGTGGATTTAGAAGGAACAGGTCTAACAACCGATCAGATTTTTAGTTTAAGACAGATTTTAGAAAAGAAATTGGAATATAATGGTACTGTACATCAACTATACATGGACTTCAAAGGGAGGGCATACGATTCAATTACGAGGGAGAAGTTATATCGCATCCTGCTGGAGTTCTGAATTCCTAAAAAGTTAGTTAGACTTATAGGAATGTGCTTAAATGGCACAAAGAGTAGGGTGCGTGTAGGCAGTTTTCGGATACTTTTGAAATCCAGAATGGGTTGAAGCAAGGAGAAACACTATCTCATCTACTATTTAATTTTGTACTAGAGCATGCCATCAAATCTTTAGAGGATGAAGAAGGCTTACAACTCAATTGTATTAATAAGCTGTTAGTTTATGCTGATGATGTAATACTATTGGGCGATAGCGAGGAGATACTAAAGGCCAACATGCACACACTATTAAGTAACATTAAGAAATTGGGACTAGAAGTAAATATCAATAAAACTAAACATACGGCCACACATAGAAATACATTATATAATGGTAATGGACAGCTAATGGCAAATGAGGAAAAATTTGAGGAAGTGACTGAATTCAAATACCTAGGAACAATAATCACCAATAGAAATGCGAAGCACAAAGAAATTAAACATAGGTTGAATTCTGAAAATGCGTGCTATTACGCATTACAGAGACTCATGAGTCATGACGTCACAACTCCTTTCAAAAAACGTTAAACTGGAAATGTATAAAATAATTATTCTACGAGTTATATTATATGGATGCGAAACATGGATTCGTGTATTTGAGAATAAAGTTCTTAGAAACATTTTTGGACCAAAGAGAGATGAACAGATAGGTGAATGGACTACATAACAGTGAACTAAATTGTCTTTATAGGAAGCCAGATATAATAAGAGCAGTTAAGTCTCGTAGGCTGAGATGTGCAGGATATGTGGCACGAATGGGAAGTGAATGATATGCATGGAATCTTCTTGTAGGAAAACCGGAGGGAAAACACCCAGTTGGTAGGCCAAGAATGAGGTGGGAGAATAACATTAACTATGATTTCAGGGAAGCAGATTATACAGGGGATGATTGGAAAACATTAGCTCAGGATAGGGATGTATGGAGAGCTTACGTCCGCGAGGTCATGAACCTACGGGTTCGATAGTGCCAGTGAGTTATTTAGTTAGTTAATTACAAGGATACTGATTTCTTAAAAAGGGGGAGGAAAATTGATTACGATGTTTAAATAATTATGAACACTGCGCATATGTATAATAATTTTCTGCAGTTCTGCTCCCCCCTCTCTATCTTTCTCATCAACTCTCAGCGCCATGTGATGATTCATCTTCAAGTGCAAGAACCCAACCTGGGCCAGTGGGCGGAAGTACGTTTCTATAGCAACCTTGCGACAACGTTGTTTAAATTTGAAAAATAAACTTGACCTGTTGAGAGCAATATCGATTCATGTTACAATTACATGAATTACTAATCTACATATATTATTTGCTACAAACATTTGAATTACACACACACACACACACACACACACATATATATATATATATATCATCCTTCACCGGTGTGGAAAGCAACGGAAGCTACCACACCTACAATTCCATAGTAAAGCTGCAAGCATAGCATGAAAATGATATGATTACAGTGAAGGACCTGCCTTCGGGCAGAATTACTATGGATGGATATATATATATATATATATATATATATATATATATATATATATATGGTATGATAAGAAAAATAAATGCCTAGACGGGATTCGAACCCGGATCTCTGAGTCTGTACCTCAGCGTGATATCCATTACACTACCAGGCGAATCCAATTCAAACACTTATTTTTCTTATATATGTATTATACTCTCCATTATTACTAGATGTCGCGAGAACACTGTCTTCACTGCCATCTAGTAGCTGACTATATCAAGTAAGCAAATTTAAGAGATATTTATTATTTACTTTATAGCAGTGACGCTTTATCGATGTTATAATTAAATCTTTAACATTGGGCAATGCAAGCTTAATATGGTATGATAAGAAAAATAAATGCCTGGACGGGATTCGAACCCGGATCTCTGAGTCTGTACCTCAGCGTGATATCCATTACACTACCAGGCGAATCCAATTCAAACACTTTATATATATATATATATATATATATATATATATATATATATATACACACATATAAGGAAATGTAGTTTACTCTCTAATACTCGCAATAAAGGAAATAAAAATAATCAATTCTGTCGGTGTTTACTTGATGAAAATCCATATTCATTAATTAAATAAATATATATATATATATATATATATATATATATATTATGTAGCACACGTGTGTATAAGTTGTATGGGAGAATGCGTGTGTGTATTAGATGTAGTTATGTAGCTGCTGTTTGTCATATCTCGACTGTAAACATTATACATATTCCGAGTTAAGTTCCAGTTGTAATGTAAACAACATAATTATGTGTGACTGAATTTTCATGGTTTTACCTTTAAGCATGTAAGTGAACCTAGTTCGCCTCTAATACTCGTAATAAAGGAAATAAAAATAATTAAAATATATATTATCTAGCACATTGTTTATATAAATTATACGGGAAAATCTTAAAGTATATAATTACAATTGTAACAGATTAAATAAGCATTTTTTTGTTTTGTTTCCGTCTTTGATCCGAGGCTTGATCCTTGGGACTGCGAGCAATGTACAGGGCAAGTCAAAATGTTGTGCAGGTTTTCAGAAATTTATTATGTGAAATGTAATGAACATATAATATTGTGAGACATATTGTATGAAAGGTAAACTCTCAAAGTTTTTTTTTAAATATTCACAGATGTTCTATGTGAGCGCCTTTTGTTACACGACAGATGTCAAGCCGATATTCAATCTCCTGCCAAACTTTCTGTAGCAGTCCGCGGTCGATATCAGCAATGGCTGCTGTGATGCGGGCACGCAGTTCATGCAGTGTTGTTGGAAGTGGTGGTACGTAAACATGATCCTTTACAAGACCCCACATGAAGAAATCACACGGGGTTAGATCTGGTGAACGAGGTGGCCAATGAATGAGTTGTTGATCACCCTGAGATGCACGGCCTATCCAGCGTTGTGGTAAAGCCGTATTCAAATGGTCTCGAACACTGCCATGGTAATGTGGAGGGGCACCATCCAACTGCAGAATGAAATCTGGACTATCCGCTTCAAGCTGCGGAAGGAGCCATTGTTGTAGCATATCAAGGAAACACATCCGTCCGTTCACAGTACGTTCATGAAAGAAAAAGGGCCCATAAACCTTTGCATGGGAAATGGCA
This sequence comes from Diploptera punctata, assembly GCA_030220185.1. NCBI lineage: Eukaryota > Metazoa > Arthropoda > Insecta > Blattodea > Blaberidae > Diploptera > Diploptera punctata. The sequence goes on from JASPKZ010004946.1 coordinate 1,627,287, forward strand.
CAAAAGACATTCACTTTCGGAGAATCGCGTTGATGTTCCAGAGTTGCATGGGGGTTACCAGTTCCCCAAATCCTTACATTGTGTCTATTCACTTTTCCTGAAAGGTGGAAAGTCGCTTCATCACTGTAAACTACCCTCTCATGGAACTCATTCTCTTCCATTAATGCGAGAAAATCAACACAGAAGGACGCTCGCAAAGCATAATCGGCGGGTTTTAAGGCTTGAACCAGTTGCAAGTGGTAGGGTTTCATCTGTAAACGTTTCCGGAGAATCCGCCATACAGTTTTTTGTGGTAGTTGAAGTTCTGTCGCTCCCCGGTAGGTGGATTTCTGTGGACTCCGCACGAAGCATGTGCGAACGCGTTCGACTGTCTCTTCACTCGTCGACGGACGGCCAGTCGATTTTCGTTTACAGATACAGCCTGAATCCCTAAATTGTGTGTACCACTTACGAATGGATCTCCCATCCGGCGGGTCTTTATCGTATCTGGTACGGAAATGTCGTTGAACACTAGTCACAGAGTTGTTTACATGGTAATCAAGCACACAGAAAGACTTCTGATCCCCAGTCAACGCCATTTTCCTTTACTGCTCTGCTGTTGACATCTTGCGGGTGAACGCGGAACTTTAGAAGTGGACAACTAAACTTTGAGAGTTTACCTTTCATACAATATGTCTCACGATATTATATGTTCATTACATTTCACATAATAAATTTCTGAAAACCTGCACAACATTTTGACTTGCCCTGTATAAGATACACCTTGAAGTGGGTTGCTAGCCCGTTTTCATGGCGGGTTTATTATTCGGGGTTTCCTCCCTAGGCCGATTGCCTTCACCCAGCTCCAGAGCTCAGCCTGCCCCGTTTTATTTCGGTGTTGTCTCTCCTAGATGGGTTGTCTTGCAGGACTAACGAACCCCATCACAACACAGAAATTAAGAACAAATGTCATATTCAAGACATAACCAAATTTATTGTAGATAGACGAAAATATTGGAAGGGTCATATAGAAAGAATGGAAGACAACCGACTTGCAAAAAGAGCTAAAGAAGATAGACTAATGGACGGGAGAAGAACAAGAGGGAGACCAGCCAAGACATGGATAGATAGTGAATGCACATCCAGTACGTCTTCCTCCGGCAAGTGATTTTGGAAATAAACAGGATGAAAATCCTACAAATTATGATTAAGAAGAAAAAGAAAAAAACATTGTTTAATTTTTACGCATGCGCAATGCAGAATACATCGGAACTTCAGTTCTTTTAAATGGTCGCTTTCAAGCAATCTCTTAAAACACTGGAAATTTAGTATTTGAAAAGTGGAGGGAAATAAATTATTTTGAATTTTTTCACACACTCTAGTAAAAAAATTCCACATTAGCCAGAACTAACAAGTATGTCAGCATAGAGCATAAATTCTATTCGTAATGAAATTGTAAATAAAGGATATGTATTGACGTTATGGAAAAAAGGCGTAATCGTCTGATTATATAGGTCCATATATAATAATTTTAAGGCTCAAACGGTCCCCGAAATCATATGGCCATCATCATCATCATTCTTCACCGGTGTGGAAAGCAACGGGAAGTTACCACACCTACAATTCCCTAGTAAAGTTGCAAGCATAGCATGAAAAGGACCTGCAGAATTACTATGGATGGATATAATAATTCTTCGTCATAAATAACTAAGAAATGAAAGTTCTTAATTATTGAAACGATCTTACCTTATGTTCAGTCTTATTTCACGTAAAATACGATGTTGTCTAAGAACAATGTTTCTATCGATGACAGTTGAGTACACAATTCAGTCATATGGCGAGTAAAAGTAGCACCGCGGTTCCCCAAATAGACGGAGTCAACGGTGTAATACCTTATGCATGTTTGTTTACAGAACAACTGGAACTTACCTCGGAATTAGTAAGCTATAGTAATATTTATTTGCGAAGATACCTTCAGAAAATCCACTGACATTTTGACTCAGTCGATAGAATGGAATGGAAGGTTGAATGCATAAAATGTCGGTAACGAGAAATATAGAACTGGATAAAAGAGTTGGTAGAAAAAAGTCTAGAAAATAAGGATTGAAGAAAGTAGATATTTAATTTGTTTAGACAGGTTCTTATATTCATTACTTTAGCCAAAGTAAACAACAATTTATCAGGCCTACTTACTACCACTCTTGATTTTATCATCACTTTGCTGCAGATATTATCACATTTATTATGTGATTTTAATATTGTTTTATTATTAATCAATATTTTAGTTACTTGTATTTGTACCGTTTAATTGTATTCATGTAAACTTTATTTACAATATTGATTTTTAGGCATACTTATTTTGCTATATTAATTAACGACAAAATATGTCCACATAAGCTGATAGAGTAAATCAATGCAACCCAAGTTTAATTAACAGAAGAAAATGTAGAACATATTCTGATGAGCTGTACACCCCTAAATAATAGTCATCTCTTCAAGAATCGTGACTACTTAGCTGACTCGCTAATTTCAATTATAAACGCGTCTAACAAAAACTATTGGAAGTAGATCAATAATAAAAATCTACATTTTAAATGCCGCATTATTTCCCCACTACCTACAGCATGTCAAAAATATGCATTGTTTAATACTTTGCAGAGTTTTGTAGCCGTACTAGAGTACTTTGCTCATCACCTTGTGGAAACATTTCAAAACGAGTTAAGTATTTTTATTTTTATATTATGCTATTGTAAATACCTCATATGCCCCGCGTGGGGACATGGGTCCTCCCTAGCGGGAGTTTCTTAACTAAGATAATATATTTAAGCTTATTTCCCACAGATGCCAATGAGTGACATGTGGTTAGGGCATCTCCTCTATTAGACATCTAGTAGACAACTAAGGTATTACTTGGGAGGATGAAGGTCGGTTAAATTTTGCACAGAGGCCTTTTTGTCTAGGTTTGCGGTTCTTTTACAAGCCTGAAAATCTTCAGACTCGAGACCCACGGCTTAAAGTCCCTCCCGAAGGATTTGCCCCTTGGATTTTTCTATCCTAAAAATTAATTGACTCCAGTCGTGTTTGAACCCGCGATCTAACCACTAGACCATCACGGCAGACATATTATGCTATGATGTATAAGCCATATGGCCTGAACGATCTCATGTATTTTTTTTTCCATATATATTTATAAAGTGAGTAACTTTCTTGTTCCTACACATCACAAAGTTAAGCCAATTTCATCTTTCCTCATGCGATTATTTGAACACTGTTTTTAAAATTTTATATGTTGAGGGGAACGACGTCGAGGGTATGTAGGTCTATATTTGTGAAAACAGTGATGGTTCTCGAAAGAAAAAAAACTTTACAATTATAAATCCCCTTTTCTCATATAACTTTGTTATTCAAAGGTACATTTATGCAGTGCATCCTTGAATTCATAGCCATTTCATTGAGTGGTGAAGGCCTGTGATATGTCATCAATGAAACGAACTGCGTTTTTTTACATGCCCAGACAGTGATGTCCAAAATGGGTAACCATAAAGAGCTCGGTACTGATTTACAGCAAAAAACTGTAAATATAGGAGTTATGGGGCATTCTTTACGAAAAATAGGTCAGTTGGCGAACAAATATCATGCCACCGTGCAATATGTAATGAATAAATGTAAGTATCAAGGTACAGTGAAAAATATACCACGCCAACGTTTTCACTAAAAGAGGGCGACAATTATGCGAGATATGAAATCAAATCTTACAAGGGAACTACCTTCAAATTTCTTTCAGAGAAGCGTTGTGATGTACCAAGACCGCGTCAAAAAATTATCTGCAGTTTTTAACTGCAAAGCACTAAAATCCAGCGCCAAATATCTCATTTAAACTACAGGGAAGTAATACAACTCGTCACTTGATGGATTGGATAACCCTCACTAGTTGTCATCCGCGCTGCACCAGCCTCATTCCACTCCGCTCTAAGTCAAGCAGAAAGTCCATCTAGGCACAGCGGGTTTCCATTGCTGTTAAAAACGGAGATAATTTTTGGACTCGGCCTTGGTCCGTCACAACGCTTCTCTGGGAGACATTTCAAGGTAAGTTTCGGCATGTAATGGTTAACAGTTCCCTTGTTAGAACATGTGTCCCCAACCTCGATCAATGTTGGAAACTACAACATGTAAGAAATTCTGTAATCAGACGGTACGTCTGGCATTGCATAGCTACAGTTATTACGGCAGAATACCAAGAAAGGTATCCTTTGTAAGCGGAAAAACCGTCTGTTAAGACTGAAACTTGCTTAAGAGCATCGAAATAAGAGTCAGGAATTTTTGAAAAAATATCTTCTGGTCTGACGATACCTTTGTGGATCAGATGGTATTGAAATAATTTGGAGAAAAGCAAATGAAGACAATATTGTGGCCAATATTAATTCATACTGTTAAACTTGCGGGTGATTCATTTATGTGTCATCATCCGATGTTGAAATTATACATATCATTGATGGCATAATGGACAAGACATTTTTACAGATGATATTAAACAGAATGCTAACAAATTTGGGATGTAACCTAAGTAGCCAACATGTTACAATAAGATAACGACCTCAAGCATACAGCAGCTGTAAATAGGGAATGGTTGATTCGGAACAAATCACAATTTGACAACACTTACAATCAGCTGACCTGAATCCCATAGAGCACATGTGAGCATTTTTGAAACGGAGGGTCTACAAAGGGAATGTTTATTCCAGAGAAGAATTAAATAGTTTATGATTGAAGAATAGACACACATTAGCCCTGCACGATGTTGTAAACTTGTGATACCAGGCAGTTATTGAATACAAAAGTTATTCCAATGATTATTAGAACTACACCATTCTGGTTTTGTTTTCATGTTATACAATATTGTACATGAAGGGTACGGGGAAAGAACCAAGTAAGTCACCCTTTTGTCGAAATGGAGTTTGAGGTGTCATTGGATTCTCCATAGATAGGACTATCATTTAGAAGTGTGAAACAGTAAAATATACAGTTTAATAATCTGTTTATTTACCTCCAAATTTACGCATACAGCTATCGTTATCGATCATCAAAGTCTATTAAACAAAATTGATTATTCATCGAACGTTTTTATAAATCTAAATGAAACTGATATTCCATTTAAAATCTTCTGTGAAAAATCTCGATGTATATTTGGACCAAAATCTTAATTTGCAGGTTCATTTAAGAGAAACTTGTAAACAAAATATATTTCATCTTTCATTCTCTAAAGCGTCTGAAAAATGCCCTTCCTTCTTCATTAAAGAAATTGCTTTGCTCATTTTTGATTATGACGCATTTCGATTGTTATGACCTACTCTTAACAGATATGAGTACCACGTTCGGACAAACATTGCAACGAGTTCATAATGCTTGTGCATGTTGTGCCTATATATGCAACCTCTGTAAATCAGATCACATAACTCCAGCATTTGAGATGTTGTCTTGGCTCTGATTGGAAGAAGGCAAAAGTTACATTCCCTCTGTTTTTATACAACACTATCCATTTCACCACCCCTTTATATTTCTACTCACTTCCATTCACTATCTTCCCACCATAACATAAACACACGATAGAAATAAAATTTAACTCTAGCTGTGCCTCTACATCGAACATCTCACTATTCCATATCCTTCCTTGTTTCAGCCACCCGACTTTAGAATTCTCTCCCTTCTTATATCAAGAACTGTCCGAATCAAAAACAGTTTAAAAAAAGCTCACTAAATATTTTTTCCTTAGACAATATACTATATAACCTTGTTCTACGTATATATTTATTATTATTATTTTATATTTGCACTTTCATTACCAAGCCAATATCATTTAATCAAATTATAGGTTATTATTGCTATTATTATTATTTTAATATTTTTTGTTCTTTCCTCATCACCTATGTCTATTATTTATTACTAGTGGTCGCCCAGCGGTCGAAATTCGACCACAATTCATTAAATGTTTAAGTATATGACAAAATACGTCAATTGCATTAATGTTCGATTTATTTTAAAAATACGAACGATAGGACATATGTGGTATAGCTTGGCTAAGCCATATTTAAAAAACAATAACGCGTCATTTGACATTTTTATACTATTTAAATTTGCATTTGGCCTATTGTTATGTATACGGGAATATATATCTCTTCTTTTTTTGTCTCTCACTACGACCGTCAATGTTCTATGTGGAGGCCTAATGGAAGTAGTGCGAATATCTAAATATTAAAAAATGTAATAGACAGGGTTTAATTTAAATTTATATAATAAAATATACTCACTTTTTTAAACCACTAATAATAACAAATACGCAAGAGTAAGTCAATTCACATTGCTGCTGCACAATTTTCTTTTTGCAACAATGCACTTTTAGTATGAACGTAAACAAATAAATGAGTGAACAAATGAACGAGTAATACACATCAATTCCTTAGAGACAATTTATTTTATTTTGTTTAATTTAATTTATTTGTAACACATATTATACATACATTTTATTTTTCTGCACTCCTTCTCTACGTTAATTTTAATTATGCCAAATCCATCATGCGCGCAATGTGCTTAAAAAGGGATACAATTTTTTTTCAAGTATAAATATATAGATTAATCAATTTGTAGATAATATAATTTATAATTGTTAATTTTTATATAATTTAACCATGGCGAAGTGGAAGAGAAGACCTTACGGTTTTAACTCCATCAGGTAAAATAAACCATTATTATTATTATTATTATTATTATTATTATTATTATTATTATTATTATTATTATTATTATTATTATTATTATTATTATTATTATTATTATAAAAAACTGTGGTATAATGAAAATAAAATAACTAAAGATAACATATATGAGTGTGAGACAGGAATAGATATGATAACAATGGAAGAATTAGAAGAAGTACTGAAAACAACCAAAAACAGAAAGGCAGCTGGAATAGACGGAATTAATAAAATATGGAGGATTTTTTTTAAAACTGAGATTATTACATTTTTTAAATTTATGTTGGAAATAAGCAACAATACCAGAAACCTGGACAACAGCAATAGTACAATCTATTTTTAAGAAAGGAGAACTGCAACAACTACAGAGAATACGTATTTTAACTGCAGGCTATAAAATATACTCAAGAATCTTACATTTAGGTTAAAACAAATAGCAGAGGTAATGTTAACAGAAGAACAAAGTGGATTCAGACCAGGGCGTTCATGTATGGATAATATATTTACGATAATAGAGTTTATAAACAAGAGAAGAGAATTTAACAAGGAAACACACATGACTTTTATTGATTTTGTCAAGGCATTTGATAAAGTAGACAGAGGAAAACTTTAGACAATTTTAAAAGAAAAAGGAATTCCGAAACACTTAATAGCAGCTATAAAGAGTTTGTACTGGAACACAAATTTCGTTATAAAAACTAGAAATGAAGTAAGTAAAAATAAAATTCATACTAATCAAGGAGTTAAACAAGGATGCAGTATCTCTACAGTTTTGTTTAACCTATACATCAATGGCATAATAAAAAAATGGAACGAAGAAACAAATAAAGGAATAAAATTAGATAAAACACACTACTTGAAAACATTATTATATGCTGATGACCGGGTAATAATAGCAAATACGGAAGACGAGCTTCAAAGGAATATTTTTAAATTACATAATATATGTGAACAATATAATCTCAAAATATCCATAGAAAAAACTAAGGTAATGGCATTCCAAGGGAAAAATCAAATCAGATCCAAAATAGTAATAGGAAACAAAATCATAGAACAGGCGAACCATCTCAATTATCTAGGATGTGACATTTCATTTAATTATGATAATGATATAACTAATAAAATAGCAACATTCCAGGGAATATGTGGTACGATAAGACGATCACTAACTAATAAAACAACAAGAGAGACCCAATTGAAATTTTATAAAACATTGGCAGTACCGGTACTGCTCTATGGATCAGAAGCCTGGATACATAAAAACAAGATCTAAGTAGGATAACGGCGGCAGAAATGAAATTTTTGAGATCTGTTAAAGGGTGCACTAAGGAAGACAGAATCAAGAACAAAGAAATAAGACAGGAACTTGAAATATTTGCAATAACTGATAAATTAGATACATACAAACAAAAATGGAAGCAACACAGAGACAGAATGAATGAAGATAGATATCCAAAACAAATAAAATACAAACCTAAAGGCACCCGAGATGTGGGCAGACCTAGAAAGAGATGGGCTGAAGTCGGAACGGGTCAACAGACCTAATCCATGAATGCAGATGATGATGATGATGATGACAATTACTAGCACTATTTGCATCTTCTCTGTGCACGGATATATAACATATTTGATTGTTTTATATTTTTTCAGTATGGCAGTACTGTCTTGACCCGTCACCACACCATAGATTATTCGAACAAATTGCCAATACGCCCAAGAGTACTATTCACATGCCTCAGCACCTCTCCAAGCTGTCAGGCGCATTTGTCGAGCTAATAAATTTCTCCAGGACGCTCATCCTGACGACCCCATAGTTGGTCAACGAGTCCATCGGACTTACCCGGGATGATCGTTAACAATTGAAAATACCTTGCAAATCCATCGACCTTCCTCCTCTATGTCAGCCGTTTGTGGGACCGTGCGAGGAGCTTGCTAGCAGTACGGGCCTCACAATATGAGCTTTTTAGTGGTCCAACCTCTGACGAACTTACAGATAGTCCACGAGTTCTTAAAAGAGAACTGTCGACCGTTGCATGCCAAAACCTACCTTGAAATTTATTGTACACAAGCGTTGTGATGTACCAAGGCCGTTTTTAACTGCAAGGCACAGTAATTGAAACCAGAATTCAGCAATGGCAACACGCTGTGAATAGCAATGGTTGTTTCTGCTTGACTTAATACGAAGTGGAGTGAGGATTATCCAATTCATCAAGCGTGGAGTTACAATACTTCTCTGTAGTTTAAATCCGAGATTTGGCGCTAGATGTTAGTGCCTTGCAGTTAAAAGCGGCAGATATTTTTTGGGCACAACCTTTTTATATCACAACGCTTTTCTGGGAGAATTTTCAAGGTAGGTTTCCACATGCAGTGGTTGAAAGTTAAACCGGCGCGCCACTACTAAACTACAATGTTCCGTGCCGTGCCCCGGTCTCCAAGAGAGAGCCACATCCATCAGATTCAGCCGGACCCCATGTCCGCCTGCCGCTATTGTGGGTCCCAGGCTCCACAGTATGGGCGTTTTAGTACTACACCAGGGTTTTCGAACCCTGGTGACCTCAGAGATGGTCTACGAATTCCTAGACTTGTCCGTGAGACATGCAACCATGCTGTTGCTCCATCAACCGTTCCTCGGTCCGCCGGCCGGGAACTCGTCCTGCCACTTCTGTGATACCAGCACGAAGCGAACCCACACTCCAACAGATAACCATATAGTACGACAGGACGCTCATCTCCTGCCGAACCTGCAGATGGTCCACGAATCCTTAGACTTACCCGGAGTCAGCGTAGCGATTATAGCGATTTATATGTTATCAATATTTTTCGTTGTATTAGCCTCTGATTGGCTTCTATATATTTTTTTTAATTTCTATTGACTCTGCCCTGTTTAATTATACTATTTCCGCCTATAGAATGTTCCACCAGTTTTGAGAAATTTCTAAGGAAGTTGCAGAGGATCACACGTCTTGGTAAGTTTTTCTTGTTGGCTAGGCGTCACTACACTGGCCATTCTAGCTTGCAATACCTGAGAGGCCAGTCATGGTGCTGAAATCAGTAGCTTTAATAAAAAATATCCTAACTGGACACATTATCGCGAATAGCTTGTATTGTGATATAATTTTATGAATTATATTCATCCATATTTAATAAGTTGACACTTTAAATAATACAAACAATATTAATAACTTATACAGTAAAACTTGTTCAAAGCGGAATCGCATGGGACCAATTTTTTTCCACATTAGACAACATTACACTTTATAAAAAACCAAAAATTATTAACCAATCTTAGATTATGGAGCATCGTATATGTCTTTTTTATGTACTTTGGATTAATTGTAGTTTCGCTGCCGTTGGAAAGAGCAGTATTGTATGTATGAGCGACTTCGACGGTAAGGCGCGAAAAAAGCAGTCCCTTTCCGTCAGCGTTAAAAATGTCTCTTAGGCGCGTATCCTGAAATTAATGTATGCCGTTTCGGTTTCCACTCACTAACTATACTTTCGTCCACATTCCTTGATTCCCCGCAAATTTCATTCCACACTACATTGTGTCGTCTTTTAAAACTGTCCACAACCAACCTGAGGATGCCTTGAAATCGTTATTCTTTATTAGGGATATAGCAACAGGAAGAGCTTGACTTTGGAGCATCGGTCTGGAAATTTGGAGAATTTTTGACCGTGGACTTGTAAAACACACTTCGTTGATTTTGTTTTTTTGCTTATTTGACCATTTACTTGCATCCATTCATTCTTTATTTTGCTTTGTGTTTTAAAATCTCACATACTTGGGTTCTTCCACATTTAAATTTAGTGTTTATTTCGCGTACTTAGAGTTTGTTTTCCTTTATCTTCAACCACTTTCACTTTTTCGTTTAATGACAATGATACATACGATTTAGCCATCTTTATTCCGTAAATTCAGAACGCTCCTGTGAAAGACACGTACACAATCGGTCTCAGATCTTAAATTAATTTAAGATGTTACAGTGCACTGGTTATTTGTAAGACAGATGTCACACGCCAAATATTTGTTAAACGAACCTGTATTTTGCATATCGGGTGTGCAGTGAAGCCAAAAGAAAATTCCAGATACAAGTAGAAACTCTAATTCACCCGGCGCGGACGGCAAGAATAATTACTTATTGTTAATTCGCCTAACGGGAATTCAATGAAGTGGAAACTAATTTATTTCTCTCTCTATTTTTCCGCCTTATACATTTTTCATGAATTGTGTAGAAATATCTTTCCGTTTTCGCATTGGACATATTCCGTTTTATGCAAAATAAATACACGTAAAATTACTATTATTTTGCCGGGACCAATACATTTGTTCACATTGGACAGATTTCCGCATTATTCACGTTCCGGATTAAACAATTTTTATTGTATATAGAATAATGAAAGTGTTGAATTATATACGTGTTGTTTTGCTTACAAGGGAACCATCAACCATTACATGCCGAAACCTACCTTGGAATTCTCCCACAGAAGTGTTGTGACGTACCAAGGCCGTGTCAAAAAAACATATCTGTCATTTTTAACTAAAAGCACAGAAATTGAAGCCAGAATTCAGTAATGGCAACTCACTGTGAGACGCAGTTGGATTCCCTGCGTGAGTAAAGCGGAATGTAGTGCGTCGGGACGCGCCGTGCGGGAAGGTTGTCAGGGTTATCCATTTCACCAATTCAAGAGTTTTATTACATCCCTGTAGTTTAAATGAGAGCTTTGGCGCTGGATTTTAATGTCTCGCAGTTAAAGACGGTAGATACTTTTTTTAACACGGTTTTGGTATATGGCAACGCTTCTCAAGGATAATGAAGGTTATGGCATGTAATGGTCGGAAGTTTCCTTTTTAGTGTAATTCCAAGAGGAATCTGATCATCCAAAAAACTTTTATTCTATAAATGCAAGAAGAATATGTTCAACGTATTAAATGTTTTAGTGAAGTAAAATGAGTAACAATGGATAATACAAAATTGAAAACAATATATGGTCAGAGGAGTTACCGAGCTAAAGAGTAAAAATTCGTATTTCGGTCCGAGCATTACAACATACACTTTTTTAGTTCTTCGGGACCTTAAAACCACCCAGTAATTTGTAGACCCAATATTATATTAACATAGAGCTCAGGTGATATAATAATGACTCAGTGACAGTTTTCCTTTACTCTTTTCAGATTTAAGGTCTTTGTACGATAATATTGATACGTCGTGGGTGCTAATTTACTGTAAATCATTTAAAAATTATAGAATAATACCATGACAAAAATAATTTACGACAATATGTCAGGTGCCATGTTTTGATTTGTCATTTGATGGAAGTAGATTATACAAAGAAGAAAACATTAGCTCAGGATAAGTATTAAAATAATAAACTGAAAATGATAACAAATCTATTCTCAGTTTTTGATCCATCAACAAGGGGATGTATGGAGAGCTTATGTCCGCGCGGCCATGAACCATGGGTTCGATAGTGCCAGTGAGTTAGAGTTAGTTACGTCAGGTTACTGTTGTATCGTTCTGACAGCGAATATCGGTAACGCCATGATTTTAGGCAACTTTTCCAACTATTCTGCACTGCGGGCTTTACATACCGTCCCGGCGCGATAATCACCTTCTGGGCGTGATCCGTGAAAGTGGTATTATTTTTAGGGAAAATTCGTTTTAAAATTTCACGATTTCGATGTTATTGAGAATTTGGCGGTGTTATTCTAAAAAAATGTAAATTTGAGCCTTTTCAATCAAAGTTTAGTATATTATACCCAATAAGCGTAGTTTCATGTCAACTTTTAGCTTGTGCAATTGATATCGGTTTTAATACACTAAAATTTTAATCGTAGTCACTAATTTGTAAGCAAAATTTACCTTTTAAGAAAAACCTACTATGGTGAGTATTTCTGCATTCTCAGGTTTCAATCTCCGCCTTCGATCACTCACCACAACACCATACTGAGAAATAGATCTTTCTGAGTCCACATTTGAAGTTGGATACCAGATGGCTTCAAGAGATGTCTTGACAAACTCAGTATACTCTTCCCTCAAAGAGCAAATCATTTTGCAAATGTCTACATGGGTACACTCTGGTCGTTTCAACTCTTCTTTTATGAGGCTTTGAAGACCAACATAGCCTTCTTAGAATTTAGAATATTCAACGGCACTTGCATATGACGATTTCTTCAATTCCACCATGACACTGTCAGCACTGAGAATTTTATTACTAAGTGTCTTGGGGTCAAATAATTTACTAACTGCTGCAAACACCAATTTTGAAGGGTCTTCCGCAATCAAGTTTTTCAGTTTCGTAAGACTCTTTTGTGCAGTAGTTTTCAACTGGTTCACTACTTCAGCTTTCCTGAAAGCTGTCATCTCTTGCAACAAAGTTGTTAGTTGTGTCGAGAATATATATTTTGTTAATAAATCAAGCATTTTCTCCTTAGTCTTTAGTTTGGAATGAAGAACATGATCTGTGGGATAACTGTTACCTTCCAAGAAGATAATCAAATTAACAAATAGGTGACAGTTATCAGCAACAAATTGAGCCTGAACTTTTGTGATGGCTAAAAAATGGGGACTTACATTTTTAAGAAACTTCACGCCACTGTTTTCTTCACCCAGCTGCTCCATAAATTCCAATGTGTCATCAAGGTATTCGTGTATATACTTTGTAGCTTCAAACCATGTGTTACATCTAGTTCGTACTGGCATGGGGAAAATGCCTAACTTTTCCAGGATCATTCTCATATTTCTCACGAAGAAAGTCAAGATACAAATGCTTCTTTTTCTTCTATTGAGAAATGCAGCTTTTGTTTGAGCAGCAGTTATGTTCAATTCATCTAGGCTCCATTGCCAAATCTGACCCACCAAGTTGATTTTGTGGGTCCAGCATTGAATATGGGCAAGTTGTTCCCCCCACTAAGCCTTTTAGAGTACTGGAACATAAAGTCATGCTGAGTCGGTAATAATCCCTAACACATTGTCATATCCAACTTCATATTTATTTAAAGTGTCCACAATACTTCGAGTGCATGTAGAACCGGTGGCTTTGTTGAACACAGCACTGTCAGCCAAGTAAACTCCTTGCTGATCCTGGGCCTCCAAAAGACGAAACAGAATATTAAACATGCAGTTCCCAGACTTGTCAGTTGTTTCACTACACTTGATAAAATGTTTTTTGTCCTTTACTGTTTGTTTCAAATCCTCCACTTTTTTTGTCCCAATAATTGGTATGTAATGTTGCTGAATTCTATCTGTAGAAGGCAAGTCACATCTGTCCTTTATATATTTGCCCAAACATTCTCTCATCTTGGGCTGACCTAACTTTTCCACAGAAATTCCTGCACTCAAAAATGCCTCCGTAGTGTCGAAAATGAATTCTGTTTTGTCTTCTTTTGCTTTTTTAGCCTGTAAAAAAAGGACCCTTCAACAGATAATTGGCACTTCATTGATGTCTTCTTATTCTTAGCGTTTTGTGAGTTTCACTGGCTACATGTTTTCGCAACGTGTCCTTTCTTTCATATTCTAGTCTTTTGTCACAGTACCGGCACATCAATATTTTTTATCATACTTACTTACTCACTGGAACTATCGAACCCGTAGGTTCATGGCCGCGCGGTCATAAGTTCTCCATACATCCCTATCCTGAGCTAATGTTTTCCAGTCATTCCCTGTATAATCTACTTCCCTCAAATCATAGTTAATGTTATTCTCCCACCTCATTCTTGGTCCACCAACTGGGCGTTTTCCCTCTGGCTTTCCTATAAGAAGCTTCCATGCAAGTCTTTCATTCCCCATACGTGCAACATGTCCTGCCCAACGCAGTCTACGAGACTTAACTGTTCTTATTATATCTGGCTTCCTATAAAGACCATGTAGTTCATTGTTATGTAGTCTTCTCCATTCACCTGTCTCTTCATCTCTCTTTGGTCCAAACATTTTCCTAAGTACTTTATTCTCAAATACTTGTAATCTCCTTTCCTCCCTTAAAGTAAGAGTCCATGTTTCGCACCCACATAGTATAACTGGTAGAATAATAGTTTTATATATTTTCAGTTTAACGTTTTTTGAAAGGAGTTGGGACATCAAGAGTCTCTGCAATGCATAATAACACGCATTTCCAGAATTGAGCCTATGTTTAATTTTTTATCATTCATAAAAAAAACTTTCACTGCTGAATTCGTGTGCCCTACTTGTGGCTGACACACTTGGTTTTGTCATGACAATAGGTAGAAAATTAAAAAAACAAAAACAAATGATAATGAAAATTAGTTGAAACTTAAGTAAAACACAAACTGACCAAGGTATACATTTCACATTCACTGAATGTATTTGTTGATTGAAACAAAGTTTAAAGGAGGAAAAATGGGGAATTAAAATTGCGCGTGGCCATTGTTGTTTAAATTGTCAGTATTTGTTTTGTTATATTTTGTTAAAAATCCATGTTATAGATATGTAATCCAATGGACAAAATGTGTTTATGTAATTAAATTCTGTTTTAATTAAATTGGGAATAATAATATTTATCATTATGATATAATTACTCATGGTCCATTGTTAGCTTATTCAAATGTGCCAGTACTTGCATTATTGTCACGTTACTGCTTACACTTAAAGAAAATGTTTTCTTCAGATATGAACATACCATTACTTAATAATGATTTATATACAATTGATACTTATGTCTGCAAAAATTTAGGGGAAAAAACTTACCTTACACGTTAATATAATTCGTATTTCTTGGAATTCATATTGGCTATAGAACTTAAAATCTATGGAGAGACCATGTTTGCGAATGAGAAGGGCGGAAAATATTACCTCTATGTTGTGAACTGTGTTGCAACCATTTCCCTTTGCAAGAGGGCATGGAGGAAGCAAATCTGGCGCAATCAGATATTTATTTATGATTATTTATTTATTTCTTCAAATACCCCAAAGAGCAAGATTGCTCATATTAAGGGACAATATACAAAAAAATAATGGCCATGAAACAATTAGCAATAAAAACAAGAAAATAAATTCAGGCATAAGTTTAAGTAATACAAACTACTATAGGTGCATAATATATATAAATCAGTGGCGTGTATTCAATGGACGCAAGGTAAGCATTGCTTACCCAGGACTAAAAAATTAAAATAATGAGAAACATCATAGGAATAATCACTATTGATTAACATAAAATTTCAATGCAATTTAAAAATATTATTAGTGACCTGGTCATTATTTGTGTAGTCGGTTTGTTCCATCCAGCTCCCCAGCTATAAACCACTCTTGCACTACACGATAAGCTAGAAGTTGCTCGGATGTGATCGTGTGTCGTCGTAAGTTTTCGTTGAGTTATCTGTGGTCCTGCAGTTTCAAAAGTGCGGGACTTAGCAGGTAGTGGAAACTTATTTTAAATCATAATTATTACATTTTTAATTAAGCTTGTGGTCCTACAATTCTCATTAGTAATTGTCGTGTCTATATTGAAGTATTAGTATGTTAAGATAATATTATTATGGTAAAATATGTTAACACCGTTTCAATAATGGAATGTACATATGCGTTATGGCTGGAAGGTAAGCACTTCAGCTTCTTGCGTACAACAGTGTTGAAAACGTGGAAGCTCACAATCAGGCGGGGCAAGACAGTGGACAAAGTGCATGTAACCGTGTAATATGTGGTATCCTAAAAATAACTTTGCCGGAGCGCATTTGAAGATGAGGAACGAGTAATACAAAGTGGTAGACTTACTCCTGAATTAAATATCACAACTAAGGTGTAAGGCGTTTCAAGTCGCAAATTTACAATAGCAACAAGTGAATAAAAGGGTGCCCTCGTGCACAAAAACTGTATTGTTGGACATGTTTTCTGTTTAATAACGAAATATCTCTATGGAATAGTGTGGGTTAATGCGATATGGGAAACATACATAAAGTCATTAAAAAGCATAGTCTAACTAAAAATCATTTGATCTCCATTAAAAATGAAAAATCTTCGGTAAGTCGAGAATTGACCATATGTTGGACAATCAGAAAAGAATCGGGATTTGCAACTCAATCTTGTAAGAAAAAATAGAGACATAGCAAAAACGCTTCATCGATGTAGTTTGTTTGTTTGTTTGTTTTTGTCAGAGTATAGATATGACGCGACTCTATCAATAAATATGATCACGTTGAACTCGTGAAATTACCCGGTGAATATGACAAGAAACTAAAGCACCATTTAGAACATACTACGACATTTACAGGAATGTCAAATTTAATCCAGAATGATCTAATCCGTATTAATGGACAGATCAAAGGAGGATATAAATGAATCAAATTTTATTTGAATTGTTCTAGATGAGGCAACAGACATAAGTAATTTCTCTCAGCTGTCTCCTGTCTCCTGTCATAGACGGTGGCCAAGTACATGAATGAGTTTTAGGATCCATTAACGTTTCTGATAATAGCACAGTCGATGCATTATACAAGATAGTGGTTCAACTGATTCATGATTTCGGATGTGAGAAGGAACTTATTGCATAAAGTTATGATGGAGCATATGTCATGGCAAGTCAGTTGAATGGACTGCAATCGAAAGTGAAAAACACTTTTCCAAATGCAATTTTCGTTCATTTAGTATTATTCTAATCCGTGACCATCATTAAAGAATGCATTTTATTCCTTACTTTGAATGGACTAGCTGCATTCTTTTCAAAATCAACCAAAAGAACAGGGTTTTTGATGAAAAAACACAGAAACGGTAGGCAAGAGTGTCTTCGACGCGGTAAAATTACAGTTCTAGTTTGGTTGGAATAGTACATGAGTATCGGGATCTGCTAATTTCTGTCTTTGGAAAAACTACGAATCCAGACGAGAATATTGGGATCATGCTGTACATGGAGTATTAATCACACTGCAAGATTTGATTTAAAATTTATATTGAATACGTTTGTTAATATTTTCCTTGCAACTGACAGTTTATTTGATATACTGCAAGTAAAATTTCACGATATTGATTACTGCATAAATAGATTAAAAGAATTAAAAATAAATCCTAGAAAACAAACGGGAAGAATTTGAACAAGAAAAAAAAAACGAACTTCAGGTGAAACTTTTGACACCAAAACAAAATACAGACAACCTTATATATATATATTTCCTTTCTTCCATTTCTTACATATAAAATATATATAGGGTAATTAAACGTTTAGACGGAATTAAATGGAAAAGGGAGTAAGTGTTAAAATCCAAAGAAATTCATTTCCTCTCCATGACTTTCGAAACGGAAAATACGATATTTCAGTAAAAAAAAAGTTTCTGGCATTTACTCCCAAATTGCTTACCCTAAAAAAATATCCAATACACGCCACTGATATATATATATATATATATATATATAGTCCACCGCTGTGGTCTCGAGGTAGCGTGCTTCCTTGTCACGCAGCGGGCCCGGGTTCGATTCCCGGTCGGGGCAGTTTTTCTGGGTGAGGTTTTTATCGGGGTTTTTCCTCACCTGTAAGACAAATGTCAGGAAAACTTTAAGGCCCAAACGGTCCCCGAAATTATATGGCCATCATCCTTATCATTATCATCCTTACCATTATCATTATCATCCTTCACCGGTGTGGAAAGCAACGGGAAGCTACCACACCTACACAATTCCCTAGTAAAGCTGCAAGCATAGCATGAAAATCTATGATTGCAGTGAAGGACCTGCCTTCGGGCAGAATTACTATGGATGGATATATATATATCATCATCATCATGAACAAATTCGTTTTAGGCCATGTGGCCTGTACGGTAAACCTAGCGAAGATGGTCTTGAGATATATATATATATATATATACAATATTTAAACAGAATAATAATAATAATAATAATAATAATAATAATAATAAAAATTGAATTAACAAAATTAACTATGAAAGCAATGAGAAAAAAATATTTTTAATACAATTAAAAAAATGTTTAACATTCGTGAAATGTTGATATTCAATAGGTAAGTTATTGTAATGGTTTATTAATGCATAACGAATCTCTTTTATACCATATTTTGTTAAGAAACTAGTATCTTTGTGTAATAAAGTACAACCTCTAGTATAATAATTATGTATATCTTTACTAAAAATTAAGAGCGAGTTATGGTGAGATAGATCCTCAATAATTTTAAACATATATATACAAATCATATATTTTTTTAAATTTCTTTAATGGTAAAATATTTGAAAAAGTATAAATAAAATTATAAGATGTACGGGGATGTAAGTTTTATAGTATTCTGATAGCTCTATTCTGTAAAACTTGGAGAGGGTGAGTTATGTAAACAAAACTATTTCCCCATATAGGTAGCATTTAAGTGAGATGAGAATGTATTAAAGAGTAATATATACTTCTAATACAAACAATTGGTAAAATATTTTTAAGTCTATGAAGAACGCCTATAACATGTGATATCCGTTTATATAAATGTTCAACATGAAATTTCCAATTTAAATTCTTATCTAAAATTAAGCCTAAAAATTTAACCGAATTTACATTATTTATTACTTTATTATTAATCATTATATCCTGATTTAGTATTATATTCTGATGTAATTTTTGAAAGAAGATGTGAAAAGCTTTTGAAGTATTTATTGATAATTTATTAAGATGAAAACATTGTTCAAGGATGTTTATATTATGCATTAAATTCTCAATAATGATATTAACATTATCTCCTGTATAAACGATACTAGTATCATCTGCAAATAACATTATCTTTCCATAAAGATTTAATTTACTGATATCATTAATATAAATTACAAATAATAAAGGTCCCAAACTGAACCTTGAGGAATCCAAAAACAGTGTTTAAAAATGTATTATGAAAATTTCGCGAATAGAAATCTCCGGAATTCGTTGTAAATTTTAAATTTCAGAGTTATGTCATGTTATCATAAGATTTCGCGATTCATAAATGCTTTTTTTTTCCTTTTTTTTGAGGTTATGGAAATTGAAATTAAGAAATGGTACAAGAAAATGACAAAATTAGAGCATTTCGCGTTATCGCGAATTTTACGGACCTCTACGTATAATTCTTACACTTAGGTAGCGCCTTCTTAACAGTGTTATCTTACTTTTCTCTCTCCTCCGGCTTCATTCTGGATAATATAACTCATAATCTATTTGATTCTTTTCCACACAATCAAGTCATTTGTCTTAGTCTTTTCCCACTCCTGGTTTTCCTTCAAACAATATTGTTGACAATGGGTTAACAGATATACTACCATATGTCCTAATTTAGACATTACAATATTAGGTCTTTTATATAGTAGGTAGGCCTACATTTCTTTCCATCTTTTTGACTGCAATTGTTTGAGTATCTATTATGTTACACTATTCACACAAAAACACAAAACACACAAAAACATATACACACACACAGCACACACAGAGACAGACACACAAACACACACACACACACCAGACACACACACAAATACATACAAACACATCTCACGGACACACACACAGGCACATACAAACAAATACACATACACACACAGATACACATAGACACAGACAAACATACGCACAGACACAGGCACACACACACAGGAACACACACACAGTCACTCACAGACTCACACGCACACACAGGAACACACACACAGGCACTCACAGACACACACGCACACACAGGAACACACACAGGAACACACACACACACACAGTCACTCACAGACACACATGCACACACAGGAACACACACAGGCACACACAGGAACACACACACAAGCACACACACACAGAAACACATACATACATTCACACACACATACACACACAGGAACACACACAGGAACACACACACACAGTCACTCACAGACACACACGCACACACAGGAACACACACACAGGAACACACACACACAGGCACTCACAGACACACACGCACACACAGGAACACACACAGGCACACAGGCACACACAGGAACACACACACACAGGAACACACACACACACAGAAACACATACATACATTCGCACACACATACACACACAGGCACACACACAGCAACACACACAGGCACACACACAGCAACACACACAGGCACACACACACACGCATGCACACACACAGGTACACACAGACACACACGGACACACATGAACACACACACAGGAACACACACACATGCACTTACAGAACACACACAGGCACACACATAGCAACAAACACACACACACAGGCACACACACAGGCACACACAGACACACACGCACACACAGGAACACACACACACACACACACACAGGAACACACACATACACACACAGGAAGACATACATACATTCACACACACATACACACACACCGACATATACACACAGACACACTAACCGACAGAGACTCACACACACATACACACACACACACACACACACATATATATATATATATATTATATATATATATATATATAATGGTGTTTTATGGGATCGGAATATAAGTTCTAAAACAAAAACAAATATTTTAAATACAATAATGAGTACAATGACATACGATGCAGAAGCATGGGAATTAAAATCTAAAACAATAAGTAAATTAAATTCTGCAGAAATGTATTTTTGGAGGCGTTCAGCTGGAATTTGTAGAAGAGATAAAATAGAAACAGTATAATTAAACAAAATATGATTGTATTAACTTCATATTGTGGATTTCATAAAAAAAGGCGATTACAATTATATGATAATGTAAAAAAAGAATGACAGAAGACATATTCCCAAGAATAATACTAGAATGGGGTGCTACTTGGTAAAAAATAGCATGGATTGATAATATTTTGAGCAGCATGAGGGAAAAAAAGGACTAGACTAATGAAGGATGAGAATGACAGTAGATTAATGATGTGAAACCTGCAAAATAAAATAAAATGATAAATATAATAGCACTCCGTCGAGCATTATTATGTAAGGTAAGTTTAGTATTTTGCATATTAATGTAATGGTTTTGTTCTTTTGTTACACTTCACAATATGGCAGCGATCACAGACTTGGTTGAACAGTTCGCAGATACACTTTTTCCGGGTTTGTCGAATCTCTTGATTACACATATTTTATAGTGAAATTCATGTATGGCAGTTTGTATTATGATGTGCCGCTGTTTATAGTTCTCTCTCGTCCAGTTTTTTTGAACATGGATTCGGAGCCGTAGAACTCTGGCTCTATCTCCCGCAGATTTTTTTTCTTTCTCTCTTCCCTTTGCGCTTTGCTTGTCGTACTCTGTTGTGTTTTGTCAGTCTAAGGTCGTCGATGAAAATATATCTTTGGCCAGTTCATAGACCAATCCTGAGGTAGCTGTCAATCCTATTATTTATTAGCGCTCTTTTCAAGTACCATGCTTTGACTTGTTCAATATTTCCGATGTCGCTGCTGGATAGCTTTTCCCATATTAACTCTATGCCGTAAGTCCCTGTTGGTGATATCGCAGAGTGACATTGCGGTGTCTAAGGATAACAGGTGAAGATCGCTGATGCTGTTGATTGCAGTTGCTCTCTTGTAGACGGTAGCGGAACGATATCGTTCTCGTTTGGGGTGTGACGCCTAGATATTTGATCATATTAACAATTTCCAATGGTTCGTCATACAGCCGTAATGTATCTTTCTTGGCAGGTCTTCCTTCTTTTCTGAATGTAAACAGCACTATTTTTTCATTATTTATATAGAGTCTGTTGTCCTGGACCATTTTTCTAGTTTTAGTAAAGTTTCCTGTAGCTCTATTTTGTTTGGCCCACTTAGGATCATATACCTGCATATAGTATTAGTTTGGTATATCTGGAATCTTTTATTATGTCAGTTATGTCGGCAGTGGCTGTGTTGAACAAGGGAGGGCTTATCGGGTCTCCTTGGAGTACCCTGTTTGTCTGGTCGTATCTTGGCCGAAGTGGTGGCTCCGTTATCGGTTTCGATAGTTGTATGCGAAAATGTTGTTCAGTATTACGCTAAGCGAGCGTGAGTCTCCGATGATTATCTTAATTTCATCATTAGTTTCTCCCTATCTGATAGACCAAAGTATTTTGGTTTCTCATGTATCCCTCTCGGTGCTGAATTTATCTCATCGATTATGACATGTATTGCTTGTAGGGTGCTTTTTTTGGGCCTAAACCAAACTGACATTCTGGAATTTGATTTCTTGTTTCTTTCTGTAGACGGTTTGGTATTAATTTCATGAATATCTTGAATGCATTGTTCTCCAGTGCTATTCCCCGATAAGAGTTAGTGCTGTAGGTGTCTCCATTCCTTTTGTACAGCAATTTCATCTTCGCTGATCTTCATCCCTCCAGAATTACCCCCGTGTATACACGTCTGTCCAGAATGGGAGTAGGATATCAAGTAGGATATCAGTAGAGTCCTTTATGTGTTCGATGCAGATGCTGTCTGTTCATGGGAATTTTAATTTCCTCGCCTTTATTATAGCGTCTCTAATTTATTTCGGTGTTATCTCGAAGTTGTTTACCTGAACCTCTTATATTTTAATGAATTTTTTGTGAGATAATGTTCATGAAAAGAAAATTAAAAACGCGAAATATCAAAAGTGTAATGGATTGCAATACACAATTGTAATAGCGCATATTGCACATGTCCATCCTTGAGAATATCAAAACAAGGGAAATATCTAGGTATTATAATAGACCAATATTTAAGATATGATAAACACGTTTCCTTGCTGTGTAACGAACTACGTAAAACTATTCACAAATGTATCATCATTCGATCATATTTACCAATGTATGTATTGCGAACTGTTTACTTAACTCTGGTTCAATCGATAATCCAATACGGAATATTAGATTGGGGTGGAAGCGCAAATTCTATCCTTTCTCCCTAACATTACTACAAAAACGAATCATAAAAAGCTGCTTGCAGAAACCTTTAGATTACCCTACAAATTTAATTTATTTAGAATTCGAAGTGCCAAATATTAAACAAATTTTCAAGCATATATTGCTTATTTTAATAAAAATAAAAACGAATTTAAAGAGCACAATCGAAGTTTTTACAGCATGTAGCGAATAATTGACCCCTAATCTAGTATAATGATTAATAAATACGATTAATCAATAAACAAATAATGAACTAATGACAAAATACAAAGTAACGTAAGTAAATATCTTATTGGTAAAAGTTCCTACAAGGAGCGGTAGGGAAACCTAAATAACAAGAGGTCATAAATATGTAGACCTGAAATTCTTAAGCTGGGTCTAGCTTGAAAAACCACGTTTGGAAGAAAACTTCATACTTCAAAATTTACAACCGCGGAAAACCCAAACTTGTAACACGCAGGCTAGTCGTGAGAAGAAATTAGAAATAGGTGGGAGTTTAATAAAAATATTTACGCCCCTAGGACACATGTGATTGAATATTCTAATCAATCAAAAGTAGAGTTAGAGTGTACGACCATATATGGGAATAAAGGGTCCTGACTTCGATGCAAAACTCACGAGGATAAATTTAATTAATTATACTCAGCACTTCGTGGAAAGAAGATCTAAATGATATTGTTAGAATGTCTCGGAACAGCAAGTACGGACTTACGGAAAATTTCTCCAATTCATAAATCATTTGCTAGCTCGAGTCCTCATAAGTTGAGATATCGAAAGCCAATGACAGAAATGTTTTATCCTTACAGTGTAAAGTGTATTTAAGTTGTCAGAGAAGAGAAATAAAATAATTTAAATAATTAACTATTGTCTGTTCCCATTCAATTCTCCTTCCGACCCCTATATGAGAGGAGAATCTTAATGCTCACCCTGAAACAATAGGAACCGAGGTAGGGCAATTAACAATTCACTACAATTATAACAGTGAACTTCGTGACAATTAACACCCTTTAAAATACTGCCCCAAAGTAGCGCCCAACGCGGGGACTTTTACTGAGTGCATTCGAAACAATAGTGACTTTTGAAGTTGTGGACTTAATATCGTGATACAGCAACAGTGTGTCGACATAACACCTAAATCACGAGATGGAAGGAGCAGACAACAGTCCAGGAGCCTAACAAGATCAACCTAGATAACCAACACATCCCAATGCAAGACAAGGTAAAGTGACAGATTTGTTAAAAGAAAAATAATAGAACATAAATTGGTAAATTAGAAAAAGATAAAATGCTATAAAAATATATAAAGAACTAAAATAAAATAATGCGTTAGGAAGTCAAATTCAAAATATATGAAAGTAGTAATACGTTTTTGTGTTAAGAGATAAATTTAAAGGAAAATAGAAACATAACTCAGATTTTTCTTTCATTTAGTTAGCACGCAATATCGGGCTAAGATCTAACTTACAAAATAAATTAATGATCCTCAGGAGTGGGAGAATAACTAAAGAAATTAATAAGAACAAAGACAGTAAGAAAATGGAGGGAAATAATAAAAAATAATAGAAGGGCAAGCTTCATTAGAAAGTAGCCTGATGATGAAGTCGAAGCAGGAACATTTCCAATGAAAATTGGAAAGATTCGAATAAAATTAATAGGTCCCAGAACGACTTGGAATATTTCATGAAGCAAATACAAAAGTCCATAAATTCAATGAGGGAAGGATATGAATAGAAGTAATAAAGAATTGAGGGAAAATATGAATAAAAGTAATAAATAATTGAGGGAAGATATGAATAGAAGTATAAAGAATTGAGGGAAGATATGAATAAAAGTTTTTTGGTCAGGTGTAAATAAATCAAAAAGAGCTAAAGCAGGAGTATCAATGTTTGTAAAAAAGAAATACAGTAAACATAACAGAATATGAACATATTAATGAAAGATGCCTAAAGATTAAAATGAAGCTTATGGGAAGAACAATGGTGTTCTTAGCAGTCTACTCACCAACAGATGATGCTGCACAGAGTCAGAAAGAAAAGTACTATTCAGTATTAGTGGAACAAATAGAGAAAATACGAAGTAATGAAGAATTAATACTAATGGGAGATTTAAATGGGAAAGTGGGTAGAAGAAACAATGATGAAGCAGTAGGAAAATATGGGGAACAAGAAGTCAACGATAATGGAAATAGAATCATAGAGATGTGCAAACAACATAAATTAAAGATAGTAAACACATTTTTCGGCCATAAGGATATTCATAAATTTACTTGGGAACGACCTAGTCTCAATCAGAAATCAATAATAGACTACATAATTGTAAAGCAAAATACTTCCTTATTTATTAAGGACTCAAGGGTTAAAAGAGGAGCAAATTGTGGTTCTGACCACTATCTACTCACAGCACAGATCATCCCCAAATTCCCTACAGGGAAAAAAGTGCATGATGAAGCAAGGGAATCAACAATGCAACCGAAGCAGGAAGAAAAATTTAAACTGTATTTATTTAATCAGGATAGTATCAAAAACTTATATAAAGAAAGACTGAGGATTAAAATTGAGAATTTGGATTACAAGGAAGACATAGAAGAAGAATATAATCAATTAAAGGAAATAATACTTTCGGCAGCAAAAGAAGCATTAGGCACAATAAATAAAAAACAAAATACCCAAGATTGGTGGAATGATGGTATTGAAGAATTAACCAAAAAGAAGAAAAAATGCTACTTAGAATGGTTGGCAAATAAAACAACAGAAAATTGGATAGAATACAAGAGAACAAACGCCAAAGTTAAAAGGAAAGTGATAGAAGAAAAAAAAAACAAATTATGGAGAAGCAAATGCCAAGAAATAGAAAGTTATATAGGAGGATCACAACCATCAGAAGTATGGAGATTTCTAAAAACACTGAAAACCAACCAAGGACCCAGCAAGATAAATTTGTTAGCAAAATCAGACGCAGAAAAACATTACAAAGCTTTACTGTCAGAAACTAGAAATGAGTTTATGGAAACAACAGAAAATCCATCCATAGAAATGAACGCCCTGGAATTTGATACAATAGATATAGAATTAGAAATTCAAACCCTAAAGAATAAAAAGGCACCAGGGCCGGGAAACATACCAAATGAGTTAATTAAATATGGCCCAAAAAATTTAATAGGTAGATTGAGGGACTTGTATAATAAGTGCATTGCAATACAGAAGATTCCTGATGAATGGAAAATAAGCTACATAGTACCAATATACAAGAAGGGCGATAGAAGAGACGCAAAAAACTACAGAGGACTAAGTATAAATAACACATTATATAGAATATTTACGAAGTTATTAAAAACAAAGTTACAAAAAGATGTTAAAGACAAATTAGGAGAAGATCAAAATGGATTCAGACCAGGAAGGTCATGTGTTGACAATATATTTGCAATACAACAGTTAATTGAAAAACGGACTGCAGTTGGAGAAGAAACCCATTTGACAATGATAGATTTAGAGAAAGCTTATGACTCAATTCCGAGGAACAAATTATGGGAAGTATTGGAGAAATACAATATTGACAGAAACCTAATAGAAATTATTAAACAAACGTATAAAGATAACTCCGCTTATGTTAAAATGGGAAATATAATGTCTAATCCTATAAACACCTCAAAGGGATTGAAACAAGGGTGCAGTCTATCACCAATTTTATTTAATATTTATGTAGAATTTATATTAACGAAATGGAAACAAAGCTGCAAAGGTATGGGGATCCCAATAGGCAATAGATTTTTGCTGACATTACAATTTGCCGATGATCAACTGGTTTTAGCGCAAGATAATTTTGATATGGAATTCATGATAAAAAGGTTGAAAAGCACATATGAATCATGGGGTCTCACAGTAAATTTACAAAAAACAGAATATCTGGCAATAAATAGCAATGAAAGAGAAAACTTAGTATTGGAAGATGGAATCCAAATAAAGCAAGTGAAACAAACTAAATATTTGGGAATGATTATGGATAACATCGAAGGTATAGGCAAAGAGAACATAAAACATAGAATTGAATTGAGTAGCAAAATAATATCATCATTAAATTCCATATGGTGGGATAAGCATATTTGGAAAGACACAAAAAAATATATTGGTAAAACATTGGTGGAATCTGTTGCAATGTACGGAAGTGAGGTATGGACAATCAATAAGTACTACAAGAATAGACTAATAGCTCTAGAAATGGATTATTTACGAAGAAGTGCCAGAAAGTCTAAATTAGAACGTGTCACAAATAAGGAAATTAGAAACAAAATGGAAGCAGAAGAAAGCATAATTGAAAGAATTGAGGAAAAGGAATTAAAGTGGTTAGGACATGTTTTAAGAATGGAAGATGAGCGATGGCCGAAGCAACTATATGAATGGCATCCTAACAGAAAGAAGAAAAGAGGAAGACCAAGGTTAACATGGAAGGAAAACATGAAGACAGTAATGCAAGCTAGAGGGCTAAGCATCGAAGATGCCCAAGACCGTAGGCTTTGGAGGTTTGGCACGGGAAGACGGCAGCAGATGTAAAAACCCGAAGATAGATAGATAGATAGGAATAAAAGTAATAAAGAATTGAGGAAAGATATGAATAAAAGTAATAAAGAATTGAGGGAAGAAATAAATAAGTCAAATGAATCCATAAATTCTTTGAAAGTAGAAATAAAACAAAGTCACGACTATAAAGCTAGAACTCCAGGGGACAACAGAAAATTTGACCTCAAATTTAGCAGAAAAAGTAGAGTCAGTAGAAAACCAAGTTGTTGAAATTAATTGTGAAATTAGTAATATAGGATCGGTGCAAGAATCGTTTAATCTATGGTGATGTCCGAGACGAAAGAACAGGGAATAAAAATAACAGAAATTAGAGAAGAAATTCGGTCTGACGTGAATAGCCAAAATGAAAAGATTAAAGAAATAAAAAAATCGCAGAAACAAGCTGAGATTACTATAATACAACAGATTAGCGAGATTAAGAACGCAGTAGAACAAAACATTAATAAAGTAAATGTCGCGACTTCGAAAGTTAAGGGTAATAATCGTCAAATCAGTGGGACAAATCAACAAATGAATCAGTTAGCCGCGAATCAGAACGAAATAAGTAAAAACATTGATCAGCTTACTGAAAAGCTTAATTCGTTACAACACAGTCAGGGAAATACTTTGAATCATATAGAGAACGAAAATTTAAACGTTTCTTGCAATCTAACTGAAGGTAACAGACCCGGGACAGCTGAATCGATGGTGACGTCACGATCGACTATCAATTCAGCTATTCCGTCGTCTAACTCTTGTGTACAGAATAATTGTGTTAATAATGTTCCTATGTACCAACAATTATTAGACATACCACTGCCTACTTTTGACGAAGGCCGAGATAACAACCCTGTGCAATTTCTGGAAGAATTAGAGACATACTTAAAAATAAAAGGGATACCATCGGAGCATTACATATATATATAATAAAACGATGTCTCAAAAATAAGAGTTGTGATTGGTTCAAAATTACGTTATCCGATAGCACTACATACGAGACATTTAAACGGGTATCCAGAAACAGATTTCTTAGTAACGAAAAGCAGGCCATGATTCGTCAAGATATATGTAGTGGTAAGTTTAACAAAAATGGAAATAAAACCTACTCTGAATATTTCTTGTCACTAGCAAAACGTGCGAAGTTAGTGACGCTCCCGATTTCCGATAATGAATTCTTATAGTTGATAGTCTACCAATATCCCCAGCTATCCGACCGAGTTTAGTAGTAGCGAATATCTGTGATTTTGATCAGACGCTTCATCTACTGCAATTATTATAGTCAGGGGATTGTAGAGATCAAGCGTGTAGACAGGAAAATGTAAGACATGATTATCCTAAGCAGGAAGGTGATAAAACAGGAAATTTTCGAAGAGGGAGCGGTGAGGCACAATCTTATCAAAATAACCCTAACTACCAAAATAAGAGGGATTTTTATAGACGAGATCCGCAGGGTAATGGTAGAGGTAATATCCAGAATCGATCAAATGATAGGAATGACTATAGATGGAATAATTCCAATAGAGAGAGAAGGGTGAACTATTGCAACATAGGCCGCGGCAGACATCAACCGTACAGACAATACGGACGAATCGAAAACCAGAGATACGTTCCTTTAAATCCGTATGAACGGTCACACATGCCAGTACAAGGAAATGATCAGAGGTGGTCTGAAATTTCTATGAGCATGGAAATAATAGGTATCCACTCGGTAGTAGCGGAAACAACATTTCCGAAAATGTAAATGGTTTGCAATATAGGCAAATAACAATAATTCAAATGACACCAGCATGTCAAACACAGAATGAAAATACTGTGAACGCTGGAAATAAAAAGCGTGATCACTTTTTAAACTGAGATCGGACTCATTTGTCTATGGCCTAAATGATGTCCTTTACCTCAACTCTGGGCATAAGAAAGGACCACAAAGGGATTGCGAGCCTTGTGTAGTGGAAACGCATGCAGGAAGAAGAAAAACATTCTACGCGAGAAATGAACAAGTGCCTGTGACGGAAATTAAAAATGTTAGCGTAAATACGGAATCTATTGGTAGTCTACCATATATTCCAGTAATCATTAATAATAAGGAATATATATGCCTATTAGACACAGGGTGTAATTCGTCTGTGATGAGCGAAAATTTCTTTAATATGTTATGCGCAGATAAATGTACAAATAATCACGATTCCCGCATGCGACGTGTCAGCGTCAGTAACAATAGGAAAGAAACGTCAGCGTATAAAATATCAAACTATGATCAAAGTAAAAATTTCGAATATAGTATTCCATATAACTTTCCTCATCATTGCTTCCAATCTGATTATCGCTTGCGAAATATTTGAGAACTTCGATGCTTGTATAGATTTCGAAACGAAAAGATTAAGTTTGAAGACTGAGGCTGCAACTATAATCGTACCTATTGTAAACAATTACGTGATTCGAAATACGAATGAACCTAACGACGCGATAGACGAGGAATCATTTTTCATAGAAAACTTGATAGTTAATTGTTGTAACGTAAATGTCATTACCGCATGTGAGAATAATGACGCTATTGTGAAAATTTATTACGAATTTAAATTTTGATATGCAATTATCATATAAATTTTGTATAGCTTTAATTATTATTACAGTCTTAATTCCCATATGTCTTAGAGCAAGACACAGTTTTTTTTTTCTGTAAGGACATTCTTGTATGCTTTTTCTAGATCTACAAATAGTAAATACAAAGGTTGTCCATATTGTATTTTCTTTTCTATTACCTCAGTAATGCAAAATAAATTGTCGATTGTGGAACAGCCTGTTCTAAATCCTAACTGTTCCTCTAATTTCATAACACTATAAGTTTTTTTTCCAAATAAAGAGATAGCCGTAGCCGAGCGGTTAAGGTAGGAAGCCTTGGCGCAGAGCTACGGGACTTGCGCTGGTTCGAGTCTCCATGGGAGAAGAAATTTTCTCATGGCATTTCGGCCAGTATGGGACCGGTGCCCACCCAGCATCGTGAGGCAATTGGGTAGTTACAATGAGTAGCGGCTCCAGGTTGAGGAACCAGCTATAACGGCTGGGGGACTCGACATGCTAACCACATGTCACCCCTACACTGGCTGTTGATCATCTACCTCTGTGATTGACACATGTGGATGTGAAGGGCCAGCAGCCGGCTGGTAAAAGGGCAACCGCTGAAAAGTGGAAATACCCTCAATCGGAAATCGGATCATAGGGAGAATTGGAAAAAAAGACAATGGTAGAAGATTGATAGGATTTTGTGAACAATATTCATAAGTACACTTGGCACCAAGATAATCTTAATCTACAATTAATAATAGATTTTTAATAAATTATATTTTGTTTTCTTGAAATTCAAATATGGCAGTTCATCAGTTTCTCACAATTGTTTCTGGAGGATGGACGCATACACTATAAAAGGAATCATTATTGGGTAGATACCTAATATATTGTGCAAACAAATAACTGGGATATTAAATAACTAGAATTTTAATATATTCACACATCAATTATTTTTATATTAAAAAGTTCAGGGTTGCAAGGAGTAGTGATGTGTCTCATATAACCTCTCCTACTCAATTCTCAACCTCACCTTCTCGTGGTGCAACCTGTTTTAACAAACGAGGTTCTGGGGACCGAGTCATGGCGGTATAACCATTCCAACTAATACTGAGTAAATGCAGTATTGAAGGAGGTCCAGATGCTTAAAGATGGCAACCCCATCGCTGGACTTACGACCTCCTTGCTAGCAACTAGTTGGTGGGACATTCAATTGCTTTCAAGCCTGATAAAAGGAAAAGCCAGACGGATCACCATGATGATGACTTACGAACGAATAAGGCTAATGAATGGAAAAAAGAAAATATTTTTAAATTTGCTACATGGAATGTTCAGAGAATTACTAATAAAGAAGAACAACTAGATGATATTTTGGCAAAGAAAGGATTGCATATCGGTGCTATTTCTGAAACAAAAAACTAAAAGGGACAAAAGAAACCCAAAATTATATTCAGTTTTATTCAGGTGTACCTTCAGAAGTAAGAGCACGAGCTGGGATTATGTTAATGATACATAAACGTTTTCATACCCAACATATCTGATTATAAATTTTGGAATGAACGTCTCATTCAAATTCGGCTAAAACTTTCAAGGGAATATCTTTATGTTTATGCACCAGTGGAGGGAGATGAAGAAGAAATCAATAAATTTTATAATGAATTACACCATATTTTCAATGAAATAAATCAAAATGACTATATTATCTTATTAGGAGATGTTAATGCAAGAATTGGAAACTGTAAAATAGAACAATCCATAGGAACATTTGGAGAACAGACATGCAATAACAATGGAATAAGACTAATAGATTTCCTCACCTACAACAAATTGAAAGTCATGAATACATTTTTCTATCACAAAGATACTTCATAAGTTCACATGGGAGGCCAGAGGTTTGAAATCATTGATTGACTATGCAATTTGCAATAAAAAATTAGCTAACCTTGTACAAGACACAAGAGTTTACAGAGGCCCTGAAATTGACACTGACCATAATCTACTAGTTTGCCCAGTAAGATTAAAACCTCGTTGGTATAAAAAGAAGCAAAAAATAAACCGGAAGGAAGAATTCTCATTTAAAGTTAATTTACTTCAAGATAATAGCATAAAATGGCTTTATCAAAGAAGATTAGACAATCTAATAGAAACAACACCTTTAGGCACTGATGTAGAAGAAGAATGGAAACATATAAAAACAATTTTAAAACAAGCAGCTAATAAAAGTCTTGGCAAAAAACGCAAAAGGCAACGAGCTAAAGGCCTAAGAAACTTTGATGATGAAATTAAAAAGATTATACAAGAAAAAGAGATGGCATATATAAAATTCATTAGAACAAAAAAAAAAGATGAAGATAAAATAGAATACCACAGAAAAAGAGCCATTGCCAAACGTGAAGTCCACAAGCACTACAGGAAAAGTTGGGAACAATTTGTATCCTTCTTGGAGAATGATGTAACAAGGCCCCAACCATCAATATATAAAGTTTTGAAAAATTTAGAAAGTGAAAACAAAGATATTGCTAGAAATAATACACTGCTCAAAACAATTAGAGGAACACTTGTAATAAATTGAATAAGAATAATTGTTTTTTAAATCTGTGATGCTGAAAGTTGGACAATATGTAAATTGAATTATTAATTTTATCATTGGATACAAATTTTAAAGATCCATGGCCTAAATACAGAGAAATTACCTCAAATAACAAATATAGAGAATTTTTTTATTTTGGAAGGCACTGGCCACTTCTAATTGGTAAGCTTCCTGATGTTGCTATAGTGACGAATGTTGATTATTGCCTTGTTTATTGAAGTCTCTGACAAAATGAGGCATTTAAATGAGTTTGAAGTGTATCATGCTCTACATCTTTTACGACAAGGTCAATCTCTGCGACAAGTGGCTAGAGAGCTTGGGGTTTCTCCTTCCGTGGTGTCCAGGTTACGCAACAGGCACAGAGAGACAGGTCAGTATTGTAGAAGACGTGGCCAGGGCCGTAAATTTAAAACAAGCCCCCAGGATGACAGATACGTTGTTCTTTCTGCTCTTCGACAGCGTACAAAAACTGCAAAAGACCTGCAGAATGACCTTCATATGGCTTCCGGAATCCGGGTTTCAGACCAAACCATAAGGAACAGATTAAGGAAAGAGAATATTCGTCCAAAAAGGCCCGTTAAAAAACCACGCTTAACAAATGGGCATAAGGCAGCAAGACGTACGTATGCTGAAAACCATGGTGATTGGAACCTGAACCAGTGGGAGTCTGTGCTCTTCTCGGACGAATCCAGGTATCGTCTTACACGTTGTGATGGTCGATTGAGGGTGTGGGGACGGCCAGGAGAAAGATTTTCTGCAGAGGCTGTACAGGAAATTGATAGATTCGGAGGAGGTTCCATAATGGTGTGGGCCGGAGTTATGTACAACAATCGTACGGACCTTGTACTTGTTCCCCAGCGACTGAATGCTGTCCGGTATATCGAGCACGTTCTGGAAGAGCATGTAGTACCTGCTGCCATTGGAGTAGGCCCTGGATTTCTGTTTATGCAGGATAATGCCAGGGCACATTCTGCGGCTGTCACCAGGGATTTCCTGAGGAGGAATGAAATTGAGGTAATGGAGTGGCCAGCGGTCAGCCCAGACCTCAACCCTATTGAACACTTGTGGGATCTTCTAGACAGGAAGGTCAGGAACCGACATCAAGCTCCACAAACTCTGCAGCAACTTGGAGATGCTCTGAAGGAGGAATGGGAGAATATCCCGCAAGAGGAAATCCAGAATCTTATTGGGAGCATGCCACGAAGGTGCCAAACTGTCATCGAATGTCGTGGAGGCCATACACGATACTAACTCTATATAACGAGTGTTTAACTTTGAAAAATAAGCACAAGATTCAATTGCTTACATAGCGGAATTATTTGAAAAGTTAATTGTCAGCGTTATTCATTTGTTTTTACTGACATGAGCAATAAATAAATAAATAAATAAATAAATAAATAAATAAATAAATAAATAACCACAAATAATGTACTTTATTAATTTCATGTTTGTACCTTTTATCCAATGAAAAAATATTTACATATTTCATAGTGTTCCTCTAATTGTTTTGAGCAGTGTATAATTCGTCATGATAAATTGATTAATTATTATCAAAATTTATGGACAAACAACTGTCCCTCTTTACAGATACAAGAGCCAGATAATTTACAAAGATACTTTATTTCCTTAGAAGAACTTCAAAT
Organism: Diploptera punctata; assembly: GCA_030220185.1. Lineage (NCBI taxonomy): Eukaryota > Metazoa > Arthropoda > Insecta > Blattodea > Blaberidae > Diploptera > Diploptera punctata. Next base: position 1,662,188 of record JASPKZ010004946.1, read on the forward strand.
AGCTTTAAAAAAATATAAAGAGTAACAAAGCACCTGGCGAAGATGAAATACCCACTGATCTGTTTAAACATTCCAGTCAACTATTTCTCAAAAGATATTTAAACTTCTTGAATATTATATGGCAAGGAGACAATCCACCTCAAGATTGGTCAAAATCGTTAGTAATTCAAATATTTAAAAAAAGGAGATAAGACCAATTGTGATAATTACAGTGGGATCAGCTTATTAAACTCTGGTTACAAAATTTATTCCACTATTATTAAGAATAAATTATATAAATATTATGAAGATATACTTGGAGAAGAACAAAATGGCTTCCGGAAGGGTATTTCACAATGCAAATTTTGATTGAGAAACATTGTGAATTTAATATAGAAATACACTTGGCATTTATTGTGAAGATCACACCAAACTAGGCATAATAATTAACCCATTCGCCTCAAAAGACGAGGTAGACTCGCCGGCATTTAAATGGCCTTCAACTCAGAAGACTGGTTTAACTCTGCTGTTATATATTTTGCAATATTTAGTACATCCGTTGGCATGGTAATATTTTGTTAACATTAATGAATAGTAGAGGAATGTATTATGGTCTTTATCCTTATTGTGATCTCTAATGACGTTATCTTTTGTTTGTTTTGATTGTAAGAAAATAGACAATATAATTTACGCTGACTTAAATCCAGTTTCTGGGAAAATGCAATGAGCATTTAAACCTGAAGCGAATGGGTTAAAATAATTAATTAATTAAAAATATTATTTTATTTAAAATAATAATTTAAGATCATTTTATTTAAAATATTGTATTCACATGAATATGGAAAAGAACCAGGATGTTAGACCCTGATTCATACTCAACTACCAGTAAACATTGTTGCAGGAGTTGTGTAAATAGTAAACATATTGGAGTGTGTAAATGAACTGCATAAGGAATTATGTAAGAACCTTTGAAACATGACCTCAGAGTACACTGTCATAGCTTCCACGCTGTCATGGCTTCCATTTTGAATTCAAATTGTATATATACCGACAAAAAATTATGAATCGCGACTCTCGGTTCAGTGGAGAGGCCTGGACAAGAGGTTTGAGACTTACATCATATTGGATATGAAATGTTCCAGATGTTTTTGTACCGTAGCGGTTAAGGCACTGAGCTACAAGCCGGAGGGTCGAGGGTTCAAGTCCCGTTGGGGTCAGGATTTTTAAACTGGCCCAAACCCTCTGGCGGCACTATGGCCCTGGGGTCGACTCAGCCTCTAACGGAAATGAGTACCAGACGCTTGTTCTGGGGGTAAAGGCGGCCGTCACGCAGGGCTGACAACCCGGCTGACATAAAGTGCCGATTGTCTAGAAAAAGTGGGAGCCTTAACCTCCTACTACCCCAAGGGCCTCCTGAGGCCTGTTGTGGGATCACTTTACTTTATTTACTTAGATGTTTTTGTAAGTAACAAGACTCTAATTTTACTATTGGTTGGAAATACTATTGGTGCATGGCATAGCATTGCATTGCATTGTATTGTAAAATAAAACTTACACACACAGCAAAAAAAAAATTAAAACTGATAGACATTTAACTTCAAACTACTTGCTAACTTGATACTCTAATCTAAAATCATTAAATATTAAATCTGATATATATTTAGTTTAAAATAATAATCTACTAGGAGATTTAATTAATAAGCAATTGCATTGAAACTTGTTATATAAAGTACTACGTACGAATATTCATGTTTCAGAGTTCTATCATAATCTTGTGTTATTGATAAAGGGAATAGCTAAATATCATAATTATATAATAAAATAAAGGTGAAGTGGAAATTCAATCTTCTTTCTTGACTGTAAGTTAGATCAGTACATGACCAATCGCCCTCAGCAATCCTACCCCGATAACCATCTTCCCCTCATACTCCTAAGATATGTCTTGCCGCTACACTTGCGCAAATAACTAGATTCTCCGCTCGGCCTAGTTATATGCAGTTATTATAATCCTATAGATTAAGCTACCACTTAATATTATATATATATATATATATATATATATATATATATATATATATATATCTTGGTTGGGGTTATAACACTGGTGGCATAGCGTTGGAATATCGGAAAAAATATTTTTTTCCCGGAAAGAAACGAACCCCAAGTTAATCACGTTTGTATAGAAAGATTTGAAACTTCACCACATACGGCGGGAAATTTAAATGTTTAATTGACTTTAAATAACAAGAGAGATCAATGTAATTGCAACAAACATTAAGTTTTTTTTTCTGTGGGAAATTTTTGCTTAATTAATTTTATTTTCAGAATTTTAATTTAACTTAAGTGTTTTATTGGTTTCCAGGGTAGTTGTTAAATATATGTACTTATTTAATTAAAGTGTTTACAGGTTAATAGTAAATATATTTTTTTTCATGATCTTTAGGATATTTTAATAATTGGATAGTGCTATTGATTTTGGAAGGAAACACCATTGTAAATTAAATTATTGTGCCAGGTATACATCACATAAGTTGTCTCTGTGCTCGTATTCTTTAATAATAAGGAAATATCTTTGCGTTTATTGTTAGTAGTTAAAAAAATTAAACAATGTCTAGGTGGAACCAGCGTATGGACGATATAGCCAAGGCTATGCAGGAATTATCAGCTAGGATAATTGCTCAAGAAGCAATGCAGAGTCAGGTCCAGAATCAATTAGTTGCGGTGGCGACGTCCATACCCGCACCTACACCGCCGCCTCCGACGAACGAAGGATCGGCTCGGGGGGGGGGGCACAATGGTGGAACAAATACCCATGTGGGATGGATCTTCTTTGAGCATGTCTATAGAGTCATTTTAGAAATTATTCATACGTGGGCCACCTTTAATAAGTGGGATGATGCAGAGTGAACTATGATATTGAAAGCAAAACTAGCGGGGGCTGCAAAAACATTTATAGCTGGAGATGCTAGATTACAAGAGGCAAATTATGACACGTTGGCTAGGAGACTCAAGGAGCGATTTTCGACAAGCAACCCTGCGAGGTATGCTGCAAAATTAGCGGAGGTTAGACAAGGACAGAACGAATCAGTGCAGGAGTATGCTGACAGGTGCCTTGAATTAGGGAGAATGTCCACCCCTCACAAAGCGGACCTAGCGGCTCAGGCGATCGTAAGAGAGGAAGCGGATAATCGAACCTATATGTCTTTCCTCCGCGGATTTAATGAAAGACAGGTGAAAATCGCATTCCCGCCTACCGTAGAAGCGGCTATCCAAGTAGCCCTTAAATTAGAAGGTATCGATCTAGAGGAGGCAAATATCAACAACTGTGTTTGTTGCGAAACGTCTGGTCACATAAAACAGTAGGATGTGCGGCCAGTACACCATCACGGGATGGTCCGGCCCAAAGAAATGCACAAGCTAGGAATTACCCACCTCAAAGAGAGATGGTTAGATGCAATTACTGCAATAAACCAGGACACACTGTATTTGAATGTAGGACATATGCACTACAACGAAATAGTTCTGATCAAAATTTTTCGCGGAACAGAATCTTTCAGTACGATAGAGCACCGTTCCGGAACCACGTTCCCCCTAGAAATCCAGGCCCCAACACAGGTAACAACTTCCAAAATAGGAATTCCCCTCCCGCTCGGGACAACCGAGCCTGTTTTAAATGCAATCAAACCGGACGCTTTTCGCGGGAATGCCCCCGGCGACAAGAATACCCGAACTCCAACATTTCGATGCCGCAGACCCAATCATCGAACCCAGCACCCCGGAGAAATTAAGGATATTCAGGGTCTATGACACTACTCGCGAGTTACTAGTCACCGGACCTTCCTTATAGATTCTGGAGCGAGTGTCTCAATTATAAAACCTGGTGTTAGTAACTCCGAGATTTTACAAACAGTGTTGACAGTATACGATGTATCTGGTAGAAAATTAGAAATATTAGGCTCCCAGCTAGTAACCTTTGAATTAGAAGACATTAAATACAAGGAGAAATTTATGGTAGCACATTTACCTTGGGAATTTGATGGACTATTTGGTTTAGATATGCTACATAACCTAAAAGCGGACATTAACATTGAGAATAACTTTGTAAAATTAGGAGACAAAATTTATCCCCTACAAGATCGCAGTCCTCGGGAGGACTGTATGATGGAGGATGAGCGGGGAGAAACGAGGACGACTGATCACCGTTACTTGGATATCTCGCCTCACCTTCCCTCAGATCATTCCCCTGAGAATAGTGACCATGGGAAATAGTAACCCAAGGGAAAGTAGAAATTGCCCCTAAGATCATCCAGTGCATATTAGGTCGAATCAAGAATCCCGACGTGGAAAGCCTTCCTCTAGAGATACTGATAGAACCTAGAATGGACATGTGAACAGATAAAGATAAGTTATATTTTGGACGGACCCTTACACCTGTTTTTTACCATCACAAGAAGCGATGTGTGCGATTAGAACCCAGATTAAGACCACAGGAACCGCATCGATACTGCCTGATAGAGGGATTGAACACTAGCAACGAAGTTAGGACTTTAGGTGCCGGTAGAATAATAGGCATCGGAGAACAAGTGAACAAGGAAAACTTGGAAACAAAGGCAAATAAAGAGGGCATAAATTGGACCGCAAATCGAGAAACCCGGGTGTTAGGAAGCGAAGTGGACAAGAAGCGAACCCCGTCACGGGATATAGGATCAAATCCACCCCCGCTGACGCAGGAATTGTTCGATGAGGTCACCCGCTTGCCTATGGTAAGTTCTGCGACGGCAGAACGGAGAGGGCAGACCGGAATCGATCTCGGTGTGGTGTCTATAACCCCAAGAAAGGAAAAAGAGGGACAGACCGGAATCGAGTGCGATGTGGTGTCGAGGTCCCATAAGGGAGATGCCGATATGAAAAGGCAAACTCACGGTAATAGCAGACGAGATTGGAAGGAATCAATCTCAAGGGAAAACGATCGATGCGTGGATAGAACAAGAGTAGGGCGTGATATCAGACGTAATAAACGAAGGACCAAGCGTAAGATCGAAACTTGCAAAAGTAAATTAACAGAAAGGAAGGAGGAGAAGCAAATAGGGTCAAATAACAACGAGGTTTATGAAATGGTTCTATCAGTAGGTAGAAATAGAGAAGACCAGCAGGGAAAATTAGTAGGGAAAGATGTGGTAAAACAGAAAGGAAAATTTTCAGTAGATAACGTCAGAGAAAACCGGCAGGTAAAGCGAATAGAGGATAACCGAGCAAACCTAGTAAGGAATAACCGAGGGAAATTAATAGAAGAAGAACAGCAGGAAAATAAAGAAGGGGTTAATTACGTATATAATTCGATGAATTGTTCTAGTCACGAACCGTTAGATCATTGTTCCGAGTCCGAAGCAGAAACGAACTTTTACGAACGCGACTTAGATAATCACGACAGATAGCCGAAATCAGATCGGAGCTCGAACAAAAGGTAAATCATTATCTCCGAAAGAAAGAGAAAGTATATTACCAGTAATACTAGAAAATGCTGATTTGTTTCTATGCGACATAGGTGGATTGCTGCCATGTAAAGATATGGGATACCATGAAATTAATACGGGAGACGCGCTTCCTATCAGGAAAAATCATTATCCAGTCCCTTACGCGTTAAGAGAAGAATTGAAAAGGAAGTTAGATACCATAGAGGAACAAGGTGTAATCACCCCGGTCATTGCGCAATGGACTGCCCCCGTAATTATGGTAAAGAAAAAGCAGTTGAATCCTGACCGGACTCCCAATTTCGTTTAGTGGCGGATTATCGAGCTTTAAACAACGTCATGTTACTTCCAAATTATCCCATTCCAGACCTGAAGGCAAATCTTGCCATGCTTTCGGGAAAGATGTTTTTCACTACCCTGGACGTCGAGAGTGCTCACTACAACATTCCGATAAAACCTGAGGATAATGAAAAGACAGGGATAATTACTCAATTCGGGACGTACAAATTTAACCGCCTGGCTCAAGGGCTCTGTGGAGCGCCCATAACTTGGAGCCGAATATTAGATAACGTCCTTATGGGATTAGGAGAGCTAAAACCGTTAGTTTATTTAAATGATATACTTATCGCTTCCCCAACTGCGGAAGCACACGTCATTCAACTAGAGAAAGTATTTGAGAGAATGCGCGCGGCAAAATTCAAACTGAGCCGTGACAAGTGTGAATTTGCTAAGTCCGAAGTCGCCTATTTGGGACATATTGTTGGTAGAGAAGGCATTAGGCCAAACCCAGAGAAAGTAAAAAGCATAAAAGATTTTCGCCAACCGAAGACAGTGAAAGGAATAAGAGCCTTTTTAGAACTTGTAGGTTTTTATCGAAACTTTATCCCGGATTTCGCCCATACCAGTGTACCTTAACCGAGTTGACTCGGAAAAATGCGAGGTTCGCATGGGGGGAGCGACAACAAAATGTTTTCGACTCCTTACGAACTGCATTAATGACTCGCGCGATCCTTCATCATCCCAATTTTAGAAAAAACATTCTATCTTAGTACTGACGCATCCAACATAGCTATCAGCGCTATTCTATGGCAAAAAGAGGGAGAAACGGAACGACCCATTAGTTTCTGGAGCAGGGTATTAAATTCTGCAGAACGGAATTATACCACGACCCACAAGGAACTAGCCGCAGGGCACACAGATGTTATCTGTACGGTGTTCGATTCACTGTGGTGACGGACCACAATGCGCTAGTTTGGTTAAAAGTGACACGTGACCATGGGTCAAGTAGGCTTACCAGATGGGCCACCGCCCTAAGTGACTACGATTTCAATATCGTGCACAAGCCCGGGAGACTGCATACTAACGCAGACGTATTGTCCCGATACGTGGGACTAATCCAGACAGGTGAGGCAGTCCTATCCGTAACTAGGGAAAATATTAAAGCCCATCAGGCAGCCGATTTATTTTATAATTCCGAAATCGAGAAGGTACAGAAAGGGAAACCTAGTAAGCTCATCTTGGATGACGAGGGCCTGGCCTATTGGCAAGATAAAGGCTCTCCCCTCCTGGTCATCCCTAAAACCTTAATCGAATCAATACTTAAAACCCATCACGGTCTGGTGACGTCCGGTCACCAAGGCGAGAATCGAACCTTGGCTCTCCTGAAAGGAAAATATTACTGGGAGACTTTGGTGAAAGATGTAAAAGACTACATCAAGAAGTGTAGGTCTTGCACCATTATGAAACGCGGGGATTTGCCCCCCGCACCTCTAGCAGATTTGCCGGAAGCGTCATTTCCGTTTCACATAACATCAATTGATTTATGTGGACCCTACCCGACCACCCCTCGAGGAAATAAGTACCTCCTTACTTTTATTTGTCATTTTTCGAGATGGCCCGATACCATCACAAGATGCTGAAACCGTAGCTCATGCACTTATGACCCATATCTTCACGAGGTACGGGTGTCCTAATATTCTGACGTCAGTTAGAGGGACTCAATTCTTATCCGATTTGTTTAAGCAAATGAGTAAAATGTTGGGAATCAAAAGGATTCTATCTACAGCGTACCACCTTATGTCCCAAGGAAAGATCGAACGTGTTCACCATGGTCTAAACCAGACAATGAGTCATTACGTGAACAAAAAGCAAAATGACTGGGACCAATATGTGGACTATAGTTTAATGGCGGCGACAAGTTTCCTTCATTCTGTTACTGGCTACACTCCACACTTTTTATTATTCGGAAGAGAAATGTCTGTTCCTACAACAAATGATCTAACGGCTCGGATAAAACAGAATAGAAATCCAACCCCGGACACGGCCGAATGACATATAACAGAATTAGCTAAAGCCCCAAAGGACGCCCACGCGACAGTGAGGAAGCGCTTACGAGAATTCGACGAAGGCTCTTGGATATTATTGAAAAACATGACGATAGGTTCCAAGGGATGTAAAAAGTTTTCCCCTCAATACTCAGGACCCTACCAGGTAAAACAAAGACTAAGTGATTTTAATTACATTATACTAACGGAAGACCAGAAGGAGGTTACGGTAAACGTAAATCGAATGAAGAAGGTGTACTATGATCCCGGCATACCACAGCCTGATCTATCTTTACTCAACCTCGGAATCTCAGGGAAATCACGCGATGATCGCCTCCCGACACTACCCCCACCACTGGTTTCCAACTCTCTCAACTCAATCCATATATGGATCAAGACGCCGGCCGTGAAAGCCTACAATTATATATCTCTCAACTCACCTTCTGAAGAAGGCTATGCCGACTCAGAATCTTCTGAAATCGATATACCCGATCCAAATGACCCGCCTTCTGAACCAAAACACCCTTTACCTAGGATCGTAGACCCGCCTAGACCCATGGACCCTCTTCAAGGAACACCCCGGGAGCAGGAAGAAGTAGAAGGCAGGGAATTAATCAATTCATCAGACTCAGACAAGGAACCCTTTTTAGGCTTTGATTCGAGCCCTGTAAACTCACAAGACGCACGGCCGAGATATTCACTAAGACAACGGCCGGTACAAAGACCACCAAAACTGAGCTCGATCATTTCTTTTTGCAGTTGTGAGCCTCCTGGTGAGCTTCCTGAGCGCATCAGAAGCCGAGACTCAAGTAATAAACGGCCCATCGATCGAACCGACTCTGGATAAAGGAATAGTATTCCTTTACGTGAAGGATGTACTAATCACTGGCAGTTTCTGGAATATCGTATTCTCTCTAGATATACAATACTATCTGAATTTTAATGATAGGGTAGGAATACAACTACGGAACATCATCAATTCAAAACGATTAATGGAAAGGAAGGGGAATATAACTCTCCAAGAAGTACATCAGATAAAGGTTGCTCCTGATTCAGTGAAAGTTAGGATTACAGATCATTTACTTGCCCCCAAGAGAGAAAAACGAGGATTGCCAAATGTAGGTGGAAGGATACTAAACTTTCTCTTTGGCGTGGCCACGGACGAAGATCTGGGTTCCCTCCACGAGACGGTGGAAAAGTTAGTACAGGATGATAAAATGCTAATTCATAGCGCGAACGACCAGGTATCTTATATTAAGGACCTGGACGGACGAGTGAAAAGTAACACTCAGAATATAAAAAGCATATTAACTACAATAGACATCAATTACAAAGAAAACTTGCAAGTACAACAGTCCATGGCAGGACAACTACGTGAAGTAGCCTCATATCTCTTGATATATAAGGAGATGAGCCACGAACTAAGATGACTAGAATTCCTGGCGGTTCAACTCCAGCAGGACATTTTAAGGATACAGGAAGGAATTGATGTCTCAAATGGACGACTCGCCCCTGCTTTAATACCTCCTACAAAATGATGTGACGTGTTAAGACAGATCACGTCACTAGTGCCAGATAGTACCTCTTTAATAGTGGACCCCTCGCAATCGTTGCTCAGGCTTGTCACGTCTAACGACATTAGAATTATAGCAAAAGTGCCCCTGAAAGGATCTGATTTAATTATGAGCCTATATTCTATACATCCTTTACCTACTTATCATGAAGTAGTAAAAGGATTTATTCAATTAGAGGGAGAAACTAAACATTTTGCAGTTTCTACAACGAATCAATTTTATGCACTTTTAGACCACCCTACCCTTAGTTCATGCAAAAACGGCATAATACCATATGTACTATAACTCAACCGTTGTATCTACAACATGTACCATCCTGTCTCAGTGCACTCTACTTTAACAAAATAGAGGATGTACATAGACTATGTTCAAAGGTAATTTTGCCTCGGGATTTTTCCCCTGTGTGGATAAGGAATTCTAAACAAAACAGCTGGATATGCTCTATGTCCAAACCCTCAAAGATCACGACCAGCTGTCCCTCCTCAGATGGACCTACTAAGACAGTCCAAACTCTGAGAGACACCGGAGTAAGAAGCCCCGAATCGGAATGTCGAATCTACACGGAAGATTTTGCGCTAATCCCCACAACTCAGAGAAGGACAGAAGTAATGTTATCACGTCCTAAATACATCGTTCCTGAATTAGGCAATATCTTATCCGAAGAGCAGGAAATAATACTCAACAATTCAAAGTCAAAAATACCCGATGTGTTGTTACAACTACACAAGAATCTACAAGAAACACCCGGGCGAGGTAACAGCCGTCCAAATTTACAACACCTCATTTCTCATTTAGATTGAGTAACCAGAGAGAAGCATACTAATGTGTGGCTACGGGTACTCTCAGGGTTCTTAATACTAGTAATAATTATTTGCATGCTTACTCATCCATGGTGCAGGTTCTTGTGGCAGAGATGCTGGTCCAGGACCAGACAAAGGCACGTGTCGGCACCCCCTCAGCCTTCGGTAAACCCTTACTTGTTACCTCCGGCAGTGCACTACATCCACCGATCCCCGGTAAGCAGCACTACAGGCGGTCCTCCTAACATAGAGGAGGGCGAAACAGGAGTAGCTCTGTTGAACAATACAATTAGGGTCACCCCTTACCCAGAGGACGCACTGAATAATTTAAAGTATATCACAAAATTTAACCCAACAACTCAACAAAGTAATGAAAAGCAACCTGGTACATATTAGATAGAACGGAACGGAATCTCAAGATTAAAGTTGAGGAACATAGGATTTATTTTTTCCAAGAAGGGATAAGAAAACTTTGGAAAATAGATAGTTGAGAATAAAATACCAGGGAACGTTGATGGAACCTATCGGCATGACGTTAACCGACTAAGAAACTAGTAATCACCGCAAAAAAGGAACAAAGAGAGAGAGGGAAAGACCATGATCAAGGAACAATCCATCTCACCTATCTTATTTTAGGATAAATATTATAATAAGGACCAAGGATAATAGGAGCTTAAGTTATTATATAGAAAATGGTATAGTACAGAAAAGGGATACATGAAATAGAAGGATTAATCTAGTTAAGGATAAGCAGGGTAAATAAATATAGAAGAATAAGGAATATGGACAAGAATTCATAATAAGTCATTTTCGGTACAGTACGTGGGATTTAATAATAGAAATATACTATATTTGTATACAAAGTAGTAAGAGGGCCCTTCCAGCAGGTAGTGAAGACGAGCTCACCCTGGCAAGGATAAGGACTCTATTACAGCACCAATGAAAAAGTTGCATAAATCCGCGGAGTAAATAAGTTAATAGATGAATAAATTATTCAGAGACTAACTTGAATTCCTGTCCAGGTAATAGGAACTAATTCTGGAAACCATATAAGTTAAGGCAGCTTGGTAAAGAAACCAGTTAAAGAACTAGTGCTTAATGTTGTAGGGGTAGACTATGAAATGACAAAGTAAATTAAAAAAAAAACCCACAACTCAAGGGTTACTATTAAAAACAAAATCATACAATAGGAATTTGTAAATTCATATCCAAAGATGTAAGCTACGTAGGGATCTGTGTGTACACCAATAAGTAAAGTTAGGGATTGTTACAAGAGGTAACCCAAGAATAACGATCTGTCCTGAACACATGCTATGACTAAAAATTCAACAAGCATTACAGTTAAACGAGGCTGGAGAACAACAGTACGAGTTCCAGATAAAACGAAGTTGGAGAACACAATACGAGAGATGACTACACGGATCCCACCAACAGAGGATCCACCTCCGGAAATAAGCTTCCTGAGCAGACCACTTACTACTACAGAAATCATACCAACGGGAACTACTAGATCAAGGTTGGCACTCCTTCCGGACGAGTCCAGTCACCCCAGAAAACATTTAACTCCCAAGCTAACCGAAAACCTAAAAATCCGGCAACCCAGAATTCCCAAACCTAAGGAATCAAGAGATCTAGCAAGACAACCTAATAAGAATCACACAAAAAATTTCCGTTCAAACTCATCTCAATAGAAATCCAATGTGACCAAAAATAAACCTTGACTGGACATCTACAAGGCCTACCTCCAAGTATAACCATGGAACGAGAGCTGCGATGCCTGGTAACAGCCCCCCCCCAACAAGCAGAGTATTTTTCCAACAGAAAAAAACAATGACAATCTGGCCACGAACCAAGGACCTCGAGCAAGATGGCAGACCCCCACTCCTACAGCATATCACCGTAATTAACATGACGTATTACAAGACTAAAGTGATCCACTGGCGAAATACCCAAAAACTAAGTAAATTCAGTGTAATGAGATTCATTAAGAGTAAATAAATGGAAGCAAGGACACGAGGAGAGCAGTAGAAAGTATTAACGAACAAATACTTTAGTGCTACGCAAAACAAAGTTAAGTGACAAACGGGAGAAAGGAAAAGGAACAACGTTACAGAACAAACAAAGGACAGAGAACTGAACATTTTCAAGAGTATTTTTTTTTAAATGAACATTTTTAAGAGTTTATTTAACTTTCACAGGGAAAGAAACACTATGAGGTTTAATTTAATAATTAAATTAATGTTTTTATTACCTCACCTCATATCTTTTTTCTTCTATACTGCAGTTTCGGAGCTTATCTCCATCGTCAGTAGCCTCTGGTTCATCGGTCCACCGACAGAAGTAAGAAGGAAACCGCCAAGAAACGACATAACACCGGTTCATCGGTCCACCGACAGAAGTAAGAAGGAAACCGCCAAGAAACGACATAACACCGGTCGACCAGAGGCTACTGACGATGGAGATAAGCTCCGAAACTGCAGTATAGAAGAAAAAAGATATGAGGTGAGGTAATAAAAACATTAATTATTTTTAAGAGTATTTTTTTGTGAACTGTATTTTAGTTGTGTTTTGGTTAAATTGAGTGCATCCAAGGTACTTATTCTCACCATAAGAGATTTCAACATTCGACAAACGTCTAAAATTTTCCCGATGAGGCAAGACATTCGGTTAAATTATAGGTTTCAATTAATATTCTGATTTAAGATGTGAGAATAAATTACTTAGGACAAATAAAATATGTATACACTACCCTAATGAACTTTTCAGCTTCGGGACGTTATCACGTGTAGCTACCAACTTCAAGCTTGAAACACGCAACAAGCTGAGGTAACTTACGACATGAATGTTAAGCTAGGATAAAATTAGGAGAAACAGACATTTTCTTTTTCTCACACATTACGTTCCCTTCTTTTGATGTCTTACGGGATTTTATCCCCTAAGACATCTTTGGGTTGGGGTGAGTGTGAAGATCACACCAAACTAGGCATAATAATTAAAATAATTAATTAATTAAAAATATTATTTTATTTAAAATAATAATTTAAGATCATTTTATTTAATATTGTATTCACATGAATATGGAAAAGAACCAGGATGTTAGACCCTGATTCATATCTAATATTACTCAACTACCAGTAAACATTGTTGCAGGAGTTGTGTAAATAGTAAACATATTGTTTGCAGGAGTTGTGTAAATAGTAAACATATTGGAGTGTGTAAATTAATTGCATAAGGAATTATGTAAGAACCTTTCAAACATGACCTCAGAGTACGCTGTCATGGCTTCCATTTTGAATTCAAATTGTATATATACCGACAAAAAAATTATGAATCGCGACTCACGGTTCAGTGGAGAGGCCTGGACAAGAGGTTTGAGACTTACATCATATTGGATATGAAATATTCCAGATGTTTTTGTAAGTAACAAGACTCTAATTTTACTATTGGTGCATGGCATAGCATTGCATTGTAAAATAAAACTTACACACACAGCAAAAAGAAAATATTAAAACTGATAGACATTTAACTTCAAACTACTTGCTAACTTGATACTCTAATCTAAAATCATTAAATCTGATAGATACTTAGTTTAAAATAATCATCTACTAGGAGATTTAATTAATAAGCAATTGCATTGAAACTTGTTATATAAAGTACTACGAATATTCATGTTTCAGAGTTCTATCATAATCTTGTGTTATTGATAAAGGGAATAGCTAAATATCATAATTATATAATAAAATAAAGGTGAAGTGGAAATTCAATCTTCTTTCTTGACTGTAAGTTAGATCAGTACATGACCAATCACCCTCAGCAATCCTACCCCGATAACCATCTTCCCCTCATACTCCTAAGATATGTCCTTGCCACTACACTTGCGCAAATAACTAGATTCTCCGCTCGGCCTAGTTATATGCAGTTATTATAATCCTATAGATTAAGCTACCACTTAATATTATATATATATATATCTTGGTTGGGGTTATAACATTTATTGACTTTAAAAAAGCCTTTGATAAAGTGAACAGACGTCTGTTATTTGAATTTTGATGAAAGGTCAGATCCCAAAGCAGATCATATATAATATTTATAACATTTATAAGTCAACTCTCATTGCAATAAAAATAAAAGAAAAAATAACTCAGTGGAAAGAAATAAACTCAGGAGTCAGACAAGGTTGTGGCCGCTCCCCTCTACTTTTTAACATATATATGAATGCCTTTGTAAAAGACTTTAGAGAAACAAAACATGGAAGTATCATTATCAATAGAAATTTATAATTAGATATAATAATGTTTGCAGATGATCTTGTTTTACTAGCAACATCTGAAGATGATTTACAATGGTCAGTATATAATTTAAATTTGATAGCCCAGAAATATTCAATGGAAATATCTACCAATAAAACTAAAATAATGGCCTTTTGTGGAAAATCCCCAATACCAAGCAAAATTTGCTTAAATAACAAAATTTGAGAGAGAGTTAATGAGTTTACTTATTTAGCATATAAACTCTCTTTTGTTGAAAATTTGGATTTATCAGAGAAAATTGTGAAATTCAACAAATCAATGGGAATCATTAATAGAGTTTTAAAACCTGCATTAGTGCAAAAATCAACTCATACTCGTCTTTATCAAATAATGGCTCGACCAGTCCTATGTTATGGGAGTGAAGCGTGGACTATAAGGACGAAAGATGAAAGCAGACTAACAGCTTGTGAGATGAAATTTATGCGCCAAACAGGCTATACCAAATGGGATCAAAAGAAAAATGTAGAAATCCTTCAAGAACTTAATGTGTCACCAATACTGGACTACATCTCCAGATATCAGCTAAACTGGAAGGAACATGTCTCAAGAATGACTAGATCCAGGATCCCCAAGGCAATAATGATCTACTGTTCAAATGGGAAACGGTCACCTATGAAAAGATGGCACGAAAACTGCTTTCTCAGCCGTAACAGTTCTTCTAGGACTAATACCTGGCAGGATGATGATGATGATTAAAAAGTTCATTAGCACAGATAATAAATCAATAGTGTCGAAAATTGAACAATATATATTGGAAAAGTGTTAGTGCCTAAAGAAGATAAATAAATGGATGTGTTAAGATTCTCCAGAACTTATGTATGGTACATCGGGGCTATATGAAGAGCGGGGTTATTCGAATAATGCTAACCAAATAAGCATGTGCAACATGTCAATCTTGCCAGAAAATCATTTGGTGGATATCAGTTGTTAAGGAAAGTTTACATTGTGTAGTGAAGCAGTACATTTGATTTTGTAGTATCAGGGAATTCACCAAGACAGATGTTACATAAACGCGGTAAGTAGTATCTCACTATTATAATGGAGTTTGTAATTTTTACTTGTTGTTAGTTAATGTTTAATTAAGTATGTACGATGCAATCTAACTATACTTGCATTCCAATATGGCAAGCGGTCCTTCACAAATAAACTAACATAACTGGTAATTCCACCTGTGTATGTTCTGAGGAACCACGTGGTCATTAATTATAAGTGCAATATGGGGCTATTTGAATACAACGATTTAAAGGGAATTTACACATGTTTTTCAACTTCAGATGGTGAGACATTATAAGAGGAAAGGTGGACATTGGAATGGGATATGAGACCATGGAAGAAGCAGTAGAGATAGCAGCCAGGGGAACATCCTTACTGGAAGCAAATAAAAATGTTGGAGTGCCATACACTAGTCTCTACAGAGGATATCAACAACAAAATATAAAACTATGGGAATTAGCAACCTTTTGCCACAGAAATATTCATGTAGCACTTCTATTGACCATCCTATCATCTTCAGAGAAGAAATGGAAAAAAAACTCTTGCTGATAGAATTAAATATTTGTGTAAAAGAGGATTTGGACTTATGCCAATAGATGTGCATATTGCAGCCTTCAAGCTCGCCATTCAAAACAATATAAACCATCCTTGGAAATATAAAGTAGGAAAAGACTGGTGTGCAGGATTCTGCAAGAGGAATAATCTTTCCTTGAGAAAGCCAAAAACACTTCCAAAAACAAGAGCGACCGCTCTAAGCAAAGAGACAGTCAAGGAACATTTTGACTTTCTGAACAATCTCTTAGCTAAATTCTCTCTTCATAACAAGCCATCCCATGTTTATAACATGAATGAAACAGGGTACCACTCAACAACAGGCCTCCTAGGGTCCTAGCAGAAAAAGTTCAAAGGAGGTCCTAACTAGTGCAGAAAGAGGGAAAAATTTTGCTATGATAGCTCATTATAATGCTGCAGGTTGATATATACCAACAGCCGATTACCTTCAAGGGTCAAAGAATGAAATCAGAGCTATCAGTGAATCATCTTAGCGGATCAGTCTCATGCATGAGTGATAGCGGGTGAATCAATGAAGAATTTTTTCTTAAATGGCTTCACCTTTTCCAGGAAATTGAGTTCCAGGGAAGGTCCTCCTTATTTTGGATGGACATCTGTCTCATTCCTCACTTGCAGCATTGGAATTTTGCCAGGAAAATGATATAGAAATGTTTTACCTTCCGTTGCATACAACTCACATATTGTATTGCAGCCATTAGACAGGTGTGTGTTCAAGACACTGAAAACAAAATATTTTGAGGTAGCAACAAAATGGCAACAACGAAACCATAACTTAAGAATGGCAAAAGTTTATTTTAATGGGCTGTTTACTGAAGCGTGGATGTCTACTGCATCTGTCCGCCTGGCTGTAAGTGGCTTTTCTTGCACAAGAATTTATCCATTTAATCCTGATGCTATTGAAAGTTGGCGATTTGCTCCATCCGAAATATTTTCAAAAGCCTGCAAGACATTTGATGGAACAACAAACAGCGATAGCCATACAGATTCAACCACTCAGACTCCAGAATCATCTACCCGAAACATTTTGCCTTCTCCAGAGAAACAACCAGAAGAAAAAAACAAAATCACGAACATCAGCCGAGTCAAACAATAAGCCTGTCATACGATGTCTCCTGATAATATTGCAAAAGCAATAATTAAGAAGCAACTTCATGACGGAAAGAAGAGCAAAATGTCAGGTCTAAGTCTAAAAAAGAAATTATGTTTAAAGAAAGCACAGACATCCGTAGAAGTAGAACAAGAGTACAATGGTGAACTATGGAAGAAAGTAAATTACCAAACATAAAAGGGAATTTTACTCAGAAACGGATTCAGATTCTGAGGAATTTGTGTTTCTTGATGTCTCTGAAAAGCCAGAAGAGATCGTCTGGAAATATGGATTCTGTCACGGAAAATGGTCTTAAATCGATGAATTAGATGATTAAAAAAGAAATTGGATCTGCTGTCAAAAATGTAAAGCATGGTACCATGAATACTGTGCCCGTGCAAAAGGTCGCTAACAGTTTTTCGTGTGGATGCTGCAAATAAAAAATATAAGAACTGATATTGTTTTCTGTAGTTAATTTATTTTGATTATACATGTTATAGGTTAATAAAATATGTAATGAATAAAATTATATTGTTTTCTACTCTATTTTATAGAATTTCTTAAAACTCTCATTCACAATACCTATCCATATAGCCTCACACCTTATTCAAATAGCCCTATCATAGTTAACTTTTTCACTTATTGGATAATTCGAATAATGGCAAAACTTAAACACTGTTAAAATGTAATAGACCTAACATTAACAGAAGTAAAGATTAAACACATAGCTCTTCGATCATATACTTAAAGAGGAAAAAATACTAATATTTATTAAGAAAAATGTGATGAAAGTTGAAATTATTCATATAGCCCCGCTGTACCATATTTAGTTTAACTACCTTTTGATTATCTTTGGTTTTCCTGAAGAGAATCCATGTTTAACTGAGAGCTAATCGAACAAGTACCACTATCTACAAGGGAACATCTCATCCCATCATTCAACTATAACCAATCCAACTGTAAATGTCACCTGAACGACAGGCATGACAATATTTACAGCTTTACTTCTAAATGTGAACCATGACAATAAGAAGAGTAAGGCACATCTCCAAGCAAGGTGTTTACTTAAGGGAGACCAATATACATAAATCAATAATTTATTTAATAGTATAGTTAATTATATAATGCCAACTGTGTCAAAAATGTACAAATTTTATTGAATTTTTAAAATCTGATTGTGCCCCCTCCCACCTGGAGAAAATATTCATTTTACACCATATTCAAAAGAGACTGATACTTTTCTTCATTGTAATAAAGTTAAATGAGCATGTGGCCTCGCGCTTATGCATTTTATGGCAACAATGCATAGTATATTAACTTGTTAGATGTAATAATGTTGTTTCTATTTACTAATGCTGAGTTCTTGGCAATACTGGTATAGCCATTAACTCTTTCTCTCTCTCCAATATTTCAAAGATCTTGTCGATTTGGATGAAAGAGCTGGACATTTCTGAAGATGGTCCTAAACCATCTCTTTTTGTAGATTCAGTAGGGATGAAGTGGTGAAAAGCTAAATCCAATTCTGTCCAAATATTTTGACAATCATGATCCATGGTTAATCTGAAAGCATAGCACTTTTTGGTGGATACTCAGGGATTTGAAATAATTGTGCTTTGAAGTACTCCCATCTTTTATTTCTTGAAATTTCATTAAAATAATTGGACAATATTAATTTTAAAGTTATTAATCTCTTACCTGTTAGGAATTATAAATCTTATGAAGGTTTCTGCTCAATTCTACTTCCTTTCTTTGCTAGATAATCACAAGTTTCATTTCCAGATAAGCTGCAGTACGCTTGAAGCCACTGAAAAAACTATCTTCTTTTTAACCTTTATCAAATTATATAGTATTTTCTATCAATCTATTATTTTATTATATTTTTAGGTGACAACAATAATAGCTCCTCTAGAATAACAAACTATTACTGCTTGTTGGGAGTAAGAGATACAATCTGTGGCTTGCATTCGCAACTCCAGCTACCTCAGCACTGCTGGGATAATTAGGCTAGCTCAGTCAGTAGAGCATGAGAAATTCATATATAAAAGAAAAAATGCAGGTACAATATTCAATATTAGATTTTATAAAGAAGAAACAATTAAATTGGTACGGACACATTAGAAGGATGGAAGAAGGAAGACTACCTAAGATAATCATGGATTGGGAACCACAGGGAAGGAAAAAGAAGGGTAGACCAAATATTACATGGATTCAGGGAATCAATGAAACTAAGAGGGAATGGGAAATAGAAGAAGATATATGGATGAACAGACAAGAATGGAAAAATGTGTTGAAACAAATGTGTAGTTAACTGTGAACATGGGTACCGGAAAAATGTATATTCATTGTAAAAGCCAGAATAATAAAAAAATAAAAATAATTTTGAATTTAAAAAATAATATTTTTGCCAAATTCCATTCAAATCAATTATGTGTGAACACAAAAATTCAAAATTCCAACCACGTCAACAGACATGTATCACATTCGGTTTAATGGAGCCTTGTGCATTTTCACATTGTCTTCCTAGAGGAACACATAGTGTGTTTCCTCTTTGTTATCCCCACCAACACCAGCTATTGCGCTACAGATGAATCTGTGCAAGCAAATTACATTACTGCCTGCTATGTCCATCGATAAGCCATACTAGACCAGTGATAATCTACTAGACGAAGCTTGTGTCTTATTCCATCGAATTTTTATTGAATACCAGCTAGCTGTACCCAGTTAATGTCACAACTCGAATAAGTATATAGAAGGTTGAATGATGTTTCGACCTATCGATTTATGAAACATTCATTTATTGAAGAAACGTGATTGGCTGATTAAGAAAGGGCCAATTTCACAATAATAGAACTTTTCGAAATAACATTTCTTAATTCATAAGCCTAATATTTAATTTATGCCACTTACATTTTTACAAAATAGAATAAATACATAAAATTATGCGATATGTTTTATCAGCTATAACAACCTGTTAATTTAAGAAGCTTTATTTATATTATATAACTGAATAACAACAATTGGATTATTACGAGTGTGTATATATTATTTGTGGAAAGCAACAGTTGAATTTATTATTGACACTGAGTTCATTCAAACGTGTTAATATGTTTTTACGAGTTTTAAAGTGTTACTGATAAATGTGTGATTTGTCAATTTAGTAAAAATGAATGTGACTGTATAATTTACAAACCAGACCATTTTCGTGCAGACCTTCAATGAGAAAAATGATCTCGTTTAACAAGATAGGTCGACTCCAGATTTACTGTATCTATAAAAAAAAAAAATTACAAGGCATCTTAGCATCATACTATTTGTAAACTGAATAATTTGGAATGAAAGTTTTTATAAACTAAAAGTCATATTTTCGTCATACAGTTGGAGTAATTGCTCTGACCACTGCACACCACTGGATACAATAGATTATTTTTGTAGTTATTTGATAGCCTTTCACGATATCATATGAAAATTGTCTTAGGAGATTTTAACACAAAAGTGGGGCGTGAAGAGATATTCAAACCAACAATAGGCAAATTCAATCTTCATGAAGATAGTAACGACAACGGGGTTAGATTAGTCACATTTGCCACATCGAAGAATCTCATGGTTAAGAGCACAACATTTCAGCATAGGGATATTCATAAATATACCTGGACGTCCCCAGATGGAGAAACTCGGAACCAGATAGATCATGTATTAGTGGATAAACGCTGGCACAGTAGCATCATCGATGTTAGATCAGTTAGAGACTGTAATTCGGATCATCATCTGGTCAGAATGAAAATCAGACAATGGCTATTGCTTATGAGAGGAACAAACGCTAAAGATGATTCTGTAAAATTTGAATTAAAAAACTTGAAAAATTATGAAATGTGACAAGAATACCAAATCAAATTTGATGAGGAATGCGCCGATATTGTAAAGAAAATAAAGCTAGCAAAAATTAAATGGTTACACGAGCCAAATGAGGTAAATTTAGAGCAATTGGGTAGTTTTAGACGGGTAACTACCAAGTTACTAAAGAGTAAAAAGAGGGAATATCTGAGACAGAAGATTAATGATCTTGAAATGAATGCAAAAAATAGGAACATTAGAGAATTATAACAGGGAATTAGTATAGAGAAGAACGGGTTTCAGGCTAGAACAAACATAATTCGGAATGAAAATGGGGATATGATTGCAGATTCTAGGAGTATATTAAATAGATGGAAAGGTTACTTTAATCAGCTATTAAATGTACATACAGAACAGGACATTGAGGAGGATAATTTACAGACAGCAGAAATGCTAGTCGCAGAACCAAGTGCATTAGAGGTTGAAATGGCAATTGAAAAATTGAAGATGTATAAAGCAACAGGTTCAGATGAGATCCCAGCAGAACTGATAAAATCAGGGGGAGAAAAATTGATGGACAAGATACGCTGGTTGCTTAGTATGATTTGGGAAAAAGAAGCTCTTCCAGATGAATGGAAGGAATCAATTCTGGTACCAATTTATAAGAAAGGAGATAAAACTGATTGCAACAACTACAGGTGCATCTCATTACTTTCATTTTCGTACAAAATTCTAACAAATATATTAGTAAGCAGACTTACTCCCTATATTGATGACATTCTAGATCATCAATGTGCATTTAGAAGAAATAGGTCTACAACAGATCAGATTTTCAGTATAAGACAGAATTTAGAGAAGAAATGGGAATATAATTGTACTGTACATCAACTATATGTAGACTTCAAAAAAGCATATGATTCAATTAAGAGGAAGAAGTTATATAGTATCCTGCTGGAGTTCGGAATTCCTAAAAAGTTAGTTAGACTTATACGAATGTGTCTAAATGGCTCAAAGAGTAGGGTGCGTGTAGGCAAACAGTTTTCGGACACTTTTGAAATCCAGAATGGGTTGAAGCAAGGAGATGCACTATCTCCTCTACTATTTAATTTTGTACTAGAGCATGCCATTAAATCTTTAGAGAATGAGGAAGGCTTACAACTCAATGGTATTAATAAGCTGTTAGTTTATGCAGATGATGTAGTATTGTTGGCCTATAGCGTGGAGATACTAAAGGCCAACACGCACACACTATTGAGTAACACTAAGAAATTAGGACTGGAAGTAAATATCAGTAAAACTAAATATATGGTCACACGTAGAAATTCAGTATATAATGGAAATGGACAGCTAATGACAAATGAGGGAAATTTTGAGGAAGTGGGTGAATTCAAATACCTAGGAACAATAATCACAAATAGGAATGAGATGCACAAAGAAATTAAACATAGGCTCAATTCTGGAAATGCATGCTATTATGCATTGCAGAGACTTTTGATGTCCCAACTCCTTTCAAAAAACGTTAAACTGAAAATATATAAAACTATTATTCTACCAGTTATATTATATGGGTGCGAAACATGGACTCTTACTTTAAGGGAGAAAAGGAGATTATGAGTATTTGAGAACAAAGTTCTTAGGAAAATTTTTGGACCAAAGAGAGATGAACAGACAGGTGAATGGAGAAGACTACATAACAATGAACTACATGGTCTTTATAGGAAGCCAGATATAATAAGAACAGTTAAGTCTCGTAGACTGCGATGGGCAGGACATGTTGCACGTATGGGGAATGAAAGACGTGCATGGAAGCTTCTTGTAGGAAAGCCAGAGGGAAAATGCCACGTTGGTAGACCAAGAATGAGGTGGGAGAACAACATTAACTATGATTTGAGGGAAGTAGATTATACAGGGAATGATTGGAAAGCATTAGCTCAGGATAGGGATGTATGGAGAGCTTATGTCCGCGTGGCCATGAACCTTCGGGTTCGATAGTGCCAGTGAGTAAGTAAGTAAGTATACCAAATCAAAATTGTAATAGATTTGAAGTACTGGAATCTTCAGATGACAATGTGGCAAACGAAGAAGAAACTGATATAAATAAAGAATGGCAGGCTATAAGAGATACTATTAAATTGTCAGCATCAGAAAGCATTGGTTGTTTAAAAAAGAAGCGAAACAAGAAATGGTTTGATGAAGAATGTGCCGACATTGTAAAGAAAAGAAAGCTAGCAAAAATGAAATGGTTATACGAGCCAAATGAGGTAAATTTAGAATAAGTGGGTAGTATTAGACGGGAAACCACCAAGTTACTAAAGAGTAAAAAAAAAGGGAATATTTGAGAGAGAAGATTAATGATCTTGAAATGAACGCAAAAAATAGGAACATTAGAGAATTATATCAGGGAATTAGTATAGAGAAGAAAGGGTTTCAGGCTAGAACAAACATAATTCGGAATGAAAATGGCGATATGATTGCAGATTGCAGGAGTTTATTAAATAGATGGAAAAGTTACTTTAATCAGCTATTAAATGTACATACAGAACAGGACATTGAGGAGGATAATTTACAGACAGCAGAAATGCTAGTCACAGAACCAAATGCATTAGAGGTTGAAATGGCGATTGAAAAATTGAAGATGTATAAAGCATCAGGTTCAGATGAGATCAGAGCAGAACTGATAAAATCAGGCGGAGAAAAATTGATAGACAAGATACGCTGGTTGCTTAGTATGATTTGGAAAAAGAAGATCTCCCAGATGAATAGAAGGAATCAATTATCGTACCAATTTATAAGAAAGGAGATATAACTGATTGCAACAACTACAGGGGCATCTCATTACTTTCAACTTCGTACAAAATTCTTACAAGTATATTAGTAAGCAGACTTACTCCCTATATTGATGACATTCTAGGAGATCATCAATGTGCATTTAGAATAAACAGGTCTACAACAGATCAGATTTTTAGTATAAGACAGATTTTAGAAAAGAAATGGGAATATAATGGCACTGTACATCAACTATATGTAGACTTCAAAAAAGCATATGATTCAATTAAGAGGGAGAAGTTATATAGTATCCTGCTGGAGTTCGGAATTCCTAAAAAGTTAGTTAGACTTATACGAATGTGTCTAAATGACACAAAGAGTAGGGTGCGTGTAGGCAAACAGTTTTCGGATACTTTTGAAATCCAGAATGGGTTGAAGCAAGGAGATGCACTATCTCCTCTACCATTTAATTTTGTACTAGAGCATGCCATTAAATCTTTAGAGAATGAGGAAGGCTTACAACTCAATGGTATTAATAAGCTGTTAGTTTATGCTGATGATGTAGTATTATTTGCCGATAGCGAGGAGATACTAAAGGACAACACGCACATACTATTGAGTAACACTAAGAAATTAGGACTGGAAGTAAATATCAATAAAACTAAATATATGGTCACATGTAGAAATACATTATATAATGGAAATGGACAGCTAATGACAAATGAGGGAAATTTTGAGGAAGTGGGTGAATACAATAATCACAAATAGGAATGAGATGCACAAAGAAATTAAACATAGGCTCAATTCTGGAAATTCGTGCTATTATGCTTTGCAGAGACTCTTGAGGTCCCAACTCCTTTCAAAAAATGTTAAACTGAAAATATATAAAACCATTATTCTACCAGTTATATTATATGGGTGCGAAACATGGACTCTTACTTTAAGGGAAGAAAGGAGATTACAAGTATTTGAGAATAAAGTACTTAGGAAAATTTTTGGACCAAAGAGAGATGAACAGACAGGTGAATGGAGAAGACTACATAACAATGAACTGCATGGTCTTTATAGGAAGCCAGATATAATAAGAACAGTTAAGTCTCGTAGACTGCGATGGGCAGGACATGTTGCACATATGGGGAATGAAAGACTTGCATGGAAGCTTCTTGTAGAAAAGCCAGAGGGAAAACGCCCAGTCGGTAGGCCAAGAATGAGGTGGGAGAATAACATTAACAATGATTTGAGGGAAGTAGATTATACAGGGAATGATTGGAAAGCATTAGCTCAGGATAGGGATGTATGGAGAGTTTATGTCCGTGCGGCCATGAACCTACGGGTTCGATAGTGCCAGTGAGTAAGTAAGTAAATGTTGAACAGATGGCTTCAACTTCTCCATCAAATTTGTTATATTAAATCATCAGGTTTTATAAAATTAGAGAAGTTGACATGTAGCACCAGCACCTGTTCTCTTATGGCTGGAGAGAAGGGATCCATCAGAGTAAATATGAACACATTTGTTGTTTGGAAATGTAATGTTAACCCTTAACTGGAGTTGTGCATTTTTATGTCGTCAGTGGAGTTGTGGGGTCGAAAAAAATACCAACAGAAAATGTGATAGTACGTGCAGTTGTATTTATTGTGAAAAATAGAATTATAAAATAGTTTGTTTATTTAACTAACTGATTGTGGAATAATATGGATCATTTGGGGAGGGAAATTCACTAAATTATAGGATATAGCACAAGTGTAGTGAAAAATAGAACAATAATTACCATGAACATCTATACAATTAATTTGTCAGATTTTGTGTTCACACACATTTTTTCACTGAAATTTGAAAATACACTAAATAAAAACCCCACGTAATTTACAAAAAACTTTCTTTCATAATAGATTGTTCCTAATTCTCCACAAAACTGATCAGCATGTCTGGCACATTGGTCTATCACATCTAACACAATACTGGTTCGTTTTCTTTTCGTTTGAACGAAGACACAAGGCACACTGTTTTCTTTTACATCATTGATGGGACTTCCATTCTTCGGAAATGGTTTCTTCAAAATCCTGGAAACAATCATTCCGAGTTCTTTTGGTAGTCGATTATTTACAAGTCTTTCGTTCAGGTATGGCTCTGTAAATTGTCGGCCTAAAGTTTTTCAGGAATTCAAAGTGAGAAATAGGCTTGTAATCCTTGAAAGATGTTTGTAATACCTAACAATTGACATCAGTTTTGTTCAGAATAGCATAGCAGACAGGCAAGGGACCATCCTCCGTCTTCGCCTGCTTGTGATATATGTAAAAATGTTTTGTTCAAAGGTATCTAACTCCCCCTTTCATACTATTATAAAAATACAAATATAATTTGTGGTTTATATGTCTCAGGATCAGTACATTCTGAATGGTGCATGTTAGACAGCATAATGGCAGCTTTTTCTTTTTTAGGTACATGCAAAATAATTGTTTCATCATCTCTAAACCTGTACTCTGTGATGTCTATTAGAGGTGTCCTGTTTGTTTGGAAGGATATGCTAAAAAATTTCAGAGTCACATTCTAGTTCTGAATCTGTTTCATGTTCAGAATAATTATAGTTAGGATCTTTTCAAAGACCAGGAAATCAGTATGAAGCACTGATATATGTTTACGAGCATGATAGGCCATATTAACACCAACTATACCATTGATAACAAACTAACGTTCAACAAAAATACTGGAAAGCTACTGGAGTTGTGGGGTCGTAAAGGATACCACTCTTTATTTTACTTATACACAGAGAAAATAACAGTACTTGCAGGTTAAAGACCATGGCTAAGGGTTAATATTAAACAAAGGCAAAGCTACACAAAAGGATTTCGAAAAAAAAATGGATTTTAAAAGAAAGTCAGGGGTGTCTAGTTTCATTGGTATCATAAAAGACCCCACAACTCCGGTTAATAGTTCCTAATGCCAATGTTTTTACCATGTACCTATATCAATGTAGGAATAATATTAATAATGTCTGTTGCAAATAAACACAAATTGGCAACCTCTGGTTCACACACTTGAAATAAAACTGACTGTAAGGCAGCAAGAAATATCCTTATACCAAAAGATGTAGAACATATTAAAAAATAATTCAATTCATACAATTTTTTATTGACTTTCAATTATGAGATAGAAATTTTAAGCATATCAAAGTAAAATTGAGATTAATCAAATACATTAGTACTAAAAAATGTTTGTTCTGAAGAAAATATGTGTAATACAAATAAAAATCATGAGAGAAAACAATCTGACAGAATAAGAGTAACATAAAGCCGGTCACACAGTGATAATAGGGTTTGAATTTTTGTGTTTCATAGGGGAAAAATACAGTGGAAAATGATATGGGGTGCATAGGACATGAACGTCTGAAATATGAAACTATAGACAATTAATACGAAGTAACTACAATAAACAAATTGTATTCTTATAAATAACACACAATACACACAAATAAAATCTATAAATTCAATATATACAGATTAAATGAGCAAATGTTGAATTACTTCAATACTTGAGACAGTAACAGTGAGGATAAATGAACAGCCAACAGGCTAATCCATGAAGATGATGGTACATGAAAATGTGAAGTAAACAAAACGGTAAGAGGTGGATATGTGAAAATATTTACTATATTTATCCAAATATAAGATATAAGTTTACGAAATATGGCAAAATAGATTTTGTTTTTACCATACCTATCATCCCTAAAAGGTTATAAACATGAAAGTCAGGCGACCTACCCCTTGAGGCAACTGAAAGTCGTGAGCAACCCATTGTTAAAATTCAAATTTCAACAACATAACAAAAACGACTGCAGGATCATAATCTACAGACTTTATACCATAACATTCTCATGTTGTGGCATCATAGCTTCTATCACATGACTACATGCAGTGTTTCCAAAATGGTGGACACCAGTGTTTTGTTTCGACAACGTGCTGTCATTGAATTCCTTGTAAAGAGGAACAATCTGCTGTTGACATTCACCCAAGACTTCAATGTGCATACAGAGATGCCTGCATGGGTGCCAGCAGTGTTAGAAAATGGGTGAAACATTTTAAAGAAGGGAATACGAGTATCAAAGATGAGCCTCGTAGCGGTCGCCCACACTCTGCCTCCACGGATCGCAACAAGGGAAGAGTTGATGTGCTCATTAGAGACAACAGGTGTATCACAGTGAATTAAACCGCTACAAAACTTGCAGTAGGACATAGTGCAGTGCAAGAAATGATTCACAGCTTAGGTTACCGAAAAGTTAGTGCCCGCTGGGTTCCACGTTTATTGACTGAAGACCACAAACTTCAGAGAAGAACCAACACCCATAACCTTCTTCAGAGATTTCGAAATGAAGGTGGTGATTTTTTGACAAGTATTGTGACAGGTCACGAAAGCTGGTTTCATCGCTACGAGCCTGAAACAAAAACAGCAGAGTATGGAATAGCACCACTTGAATTCGCCATCAAAGAAAAAAGCGAAGACAGTTAAATCTGTTGGGAAAGTTATGGGCAGCGTTTTCTGGGATGTGCAAGGTTCCATTCTGGTTGAATTTCTTGAAGCACTTGTGAAGCTCCGTCGTGCATTGCATGACAAACACCCTGGAAGGAAGGCCATTCTGTAACACGATAACGCACGTCCTCACACTGCTCATGCCACTGTGTACAAGATCAGGACATGTGGGTAGGAAACTACCCTCCGACTACAATCTTTTCGGTTTTGTGAAGGAGCAGCTGAGAGGCCAACGCTACGAGACGCTGGAGGATATTCGGAAAGCAATGCGTCAGTGTCTTCGGGCAGCTGGAACAGACTTCTATCATAAGGGAATTTTCAAGCTTGTAGAACGCTGGACAAAATGTGTGCAAAGAAATGGAGACTATGTTGAGAAGTGACACAAAGGTCTGTAGATTAACATGGTGTATTTGGTTTGTCTAAAATAAATATTATGATTGTTAAAAAAAAATGTTGCTCATGACTTTCAGTATGACCCTCGAAGATGCACTAACCAGAAATGGGTCACATAACAAAGATCCCTGAAACATTAATAAACTTTCTAACACACAATGTATGTAATTTTTGAACACTGTACATTGTTAAATTTATATAATTTTTATAAGATGGTAAAGATGTACTATAATGGAGGTATGGTTACTTTAAGAATGAGTTTATTCTGTTTTGAGGATTACTATCTATTTGCATTCCATTCATTGAAGAGCAGACACTGTGGACAATATAACTTAATAGTCATTTTCCATATTGAAAAAAAAAATGCAAAACAGACTGGTCTCTGAAGATGACAAAATCAAACATTCCAAAGTATTAATAAACAGAGACTAGTATTTAGGTAAAATTTTATCACTTACCTCATTCCTTCTCTTTTTTTAAAACTAGTTTTAGAACTTTACACTTTAGTTCCATCTTCAGTAATTTTGTGAAGATGAAATTGAAGTGTTAGGTTCCAAAATTAGTTAAAAAAAAGAAGAAAAACACGAGGTGAGTGATAAAATTTTACCTAAATGAATATACCTCATAGTGTGAATTCCTAAAATAAATAAGAGTTTAGTATAATTACGTTAAAGTCAAACATGTCACCAGAGGACAGGTTATTTGTCACAGGACCTGAGTTTATACATAATATTGTTTTATGATTGGCAATTTGTGTATTTAGAATTGATATACTGCATATTAACCTATCAGGCTATGGTTCTTATAGAATTTTATATGGTCATATTTAACTAAGCTATGGCCTAATGCACTATATTCCACTAGGTACTTTGATACAGTTTATATGATATCAAGCAACAACTGCAGCATTCTGTATATGTCAAATATGGAAGTTTTCAGTGTTGGATTATACCAGTATGGAAATGAACAAATTAAGACAATTTTTTCTTTCTTTCAGTGATATCAAGTTATGAGTCTTCTCATCTGAATCAAAATGAAGCAGCACAGAGTGTGACTGTTAGGTGCCTGGTGCACTTTCCTCCATACTCTGTTAATTAAAACAGGGAGGAAAGCCAGAGCCCATTAACCCCAAAATTTAGTTAAGTAAATATTATTGATAAAAAATCTTATAGTTGCCATTTTTACCATAAATGTTATTGGGAATTGGCATTTTTAAGATTAGCGACCAAAGTTTTAAGACCACCTTGTGAAAGAAATAGAGAGTTTGCCAGAGTTCTGTCACAAAAATATTTTGATCTACTCTCTCTCTCTCTTCAAGTGTTGTAAACAACTTCGGTAGCACCTTATAAGTTGAACAACTTACTTTTTAAGGCCAGCTATTGGAAAAAAATAATACATTTGTCAGAATTTTTTCAAACAAAAAAATGTTGTCGTTTTTACCTTCTCTATTAACCCTGAAATATTTGAACAACCTTTTTCTACACCTGCATTATATTTGTATATTATCCATTTTATGACACATAACTCTATCAGCATTTGAACTAAATTTGCAAATATCATATATTAAATTAAGAGGACATAAGCACCTGTGAGAGATATGGACACAAAGTCTTGATTTTTAGTCTATATAGGATGGTAAGCCCTAATACTTTTACCCTCAGAAATGTTCCCAATACTTATTTTATAGGATATTTATCTGGCTCCAGAGTGAATATAGTCTCCACTACTCTGCTGTGCAGGAATTATTAGACTATTCATAACATAACCTCCTGACCCTGAGAATACCAAATCTAATTTCATTACACTAAAAGTAAAAGAAATATGTTTATAATTTTGTGAGCTCCGAAAAAAAAATCAAAATATAATTTTTAGTGTCTGTATTTTAAAACTGAGAAAATGGCCTACACTATCTTATTATATCTATGAAGTATGGATATATATATATATATATATATATATTTAAAAAAAAGTAATTTTTCCCTATAAAAGTTCAATTCAGTTTCTCTTATATTTGGGTAAATAAGTTCATTCATCATTGATTGATTCCTGTATGAAAGCTGTTTAACTGGAATGAGTAGGCAAGGAAAAAAAAAAATCTGACCCAAGATTAAGCCATCCTAGGCTTGGAATGACTTCATTAAAACTCATTATTTCCTTGTCACAGATTTTAGGGAATAAAAAATCAACAAAACAAGAACAATTTATAACAAATTAAAAAATAAACTAAATTAAATATATTAAGAAAATTTAGAAAGGTCATAATAATACACTAATAAACAACATATACAAAGAATGAAAGAAGAATGCATACCAAAGCTGATGATGAATTACAACCCAAAAGGTAAAAGAAAAGTTGGAAGACCAAAGCAAGATGGGCTCAACAGTTTTAGAAGAATGAGATCATAAGACTTTAATCCATGAAGCTAATGGTGATAATATACTTTTAATATAAAATAAATTAACACACTAGTTTTTGTAATGTGAATATTAGAACCGACTTAAAAGTAAGGCTTTCATAAGAGAAATGTTTATACCTTGAGAATAAAATTCTTACAAGTATTGAGTTTAGATAATTAAATACTGTACAGTAGGATAGCTTAGTTTTCTTCTGGTCAGGTATTTTACTATTCAAATCTCCTATTCTAACTTTACGTGAATCTTACAATATTTTAAAATTATATTGATATCTCAATTCCAAAACCTTACATTAAGCATAAAAATAGTTTTGTTTTGCGGCATACCCAAATGGTCTAAGGGATTATACTTTGTCTGGTTTGAGTCCCTATAGGAGAAGACTTTTTTCATGGAATTTCAATTCTCATCCAGCATAATGAGCAACCTGCAATATGTAGGTTGAAAAAAAAATTGGGGAACTTGATATGCTGATCACATGTCACCCTTACACTAGCTAGATGACTGTCCACCTCTGTATGTAAATGGCAAATGTGGTTGTGAGGCCAGTAGCTGACTAGTAGAGCTTTCACGGCCTCATGCCACAGAGTGTAGTTTTTATATTTATGTATATAAGTGCACACACACAACAAAATTTGACAACAGTAAATAAGCCAGGGCCCTTAAAAAATATATTTATTTAGAAGAAAATAGGGTTAAAATATCCAAGGATGAATTCTGGTTATTTTTTAAACACTATATTTTTATTATCATTCAAAATATATCCTTTAAAAACTTTCAATATATAAAAAATTGCACCTGAGCAGGATTTCAACCACAGCTTTACACTATGCAAACCTAACTCATCAATATGTCCTAATGATCTCCAGTTTTTAATCTTGGCTCAAAGAAAAAAAAAATTCTAAATCAATTTAAATAAAGAGAAAAGTAACATAGTGCTCGTAATATTAATCACACTGGTTATGCCGCCTCTAGTTATGTTACTATAGCTAATGGATAGCTTGATTAAAAAAATTGCCAGGTTTTAGAATTAAGGTAATGAATATAAATACAATTTTTTGATTATATAAGAATAGAGTATTTTTCTCTTTTTGCTGACTAGTCATGTCCATATACATATATTCTCAAATTTAAAGAGAAAAATTATACGCTCAGACCGGGACTTGAACCCGGGACCCTTGGTTTTCTAGTCCAAGTGCTCTACCATTTGAGCTACCTGAGCAAGTACCGATCTAAACGCAAATCTTTCTCTATATACGTTGTAATTCCCGCGGGAATTACAACGTATATAGAGAAAGATTTGCGTTTAGATCGGTACTTGCTCAGGTAGCTCAAATGGTAGAGCACTTGGACTAGAAAACCAAGGGTCCCGGGTTCAAGTCCCGGTCTGAGCGTATAATTTTTCTCTTTAAATATGATTTATCCATCATTGAGATGTATGAAATTAATAATAAAAACATCGAATATATTCTCAAGTTTTTCTTTTTGCATGTAACTGACTAAAGAAGTGTGGCATAATGAACAAAGCTCTGAGAATGATGATACAGAGATTAAACCAGTGACAAGATGAAGAAAGAAGAAAAAATCCTCAAAGTATTATATGAACATAATTAAAAAAAAAATGTTATGGTTTGGCCACATCAAATGATTTGATAATGACATATTGTCCAATAACACACAAAAAATAAATAAAAGGTTTAATGAAAATATCATGGTATTATTTGAATGTAGAAAACTGAGAGAGTTGTGAAATGATCAAGAAAATTGGCAATTCTCATCAAAACTCAATAGCTAGAAAAAGGCTAAAAACTACAATAAGGAGGATAATGTGAATGCCAAGCCACTAGTTTGAGGGATGTATAAAAGTAAGAACAATATTTGATTAAATATTATGACCTACTCTGAATTTTCTTAACAATTATCAGTTTATAACTGGAATAAAATTGTTTTTCTCGAAACCTGTTTTAATGCTCATAAATTGAAGCAAAATGCTATTAAATTAAATCTGTAAATTCCATTTGAAATGGAATAGTCAATTTTGCCAATTATGAACAACTGCTGTAATTAAAACAAGTATGTTTTGACAGATTAAGTAAAATGTAATATTAGCAATACATATTCGTACTTGTTTAAAAAAATAGCTTGACATCTGCAAGATAAAGGGACTTGAAGAGGAACAGATGAACAAATAAAACGAGAGATCATGAAAGTAAAACAAAAAGCTAGCTTCATTGTCGTCATATTCCAAGGATACTGCACAGCAGGAAGGCAAAGAACATGGTGACGATGATTAGAATTATCACCAGCCAAACAGGCATTGTACCTGAAAAAAAAAATCATTAATCAAAGGAATCTTAAATTGGAACTCATTCACTGAAATTCATGAGAAATCAATCCTCTGTTAATAATTATATTTTTTTGTTATGTATGCTTCGATGGGTAAGTTCATGTTACAGACTTTGAGCATGTGTAGTGGGGACCATACGTTTAGCATATGAATCCATGTCCGGAAACATATTGTTTTCCTGCTACATGCAAAATACCACAACAACGTTGGTCTGACGCCTGGTGCTTGTCGTCTGGGTCCACTTACAGGAGCTCGATGTGATGACCACTGGCATCAACAAAGATATGGTATTTCCGTACCATGTTCTGGTACACTCAATCACCAATCTTTAGTCCTGCAACATCTGTTATAACCATAACCTGCACCAGTAGGTCTTCCTCAGATACCACAGGGGCCTCGTAAATCAGGAATTTTTGGGACCCCACAATTAGTAGTCTAGCAGGATCATGTCGGGAGAATATGCAGGCCAAGCAATCAGGCCACCACAACCTATCCACTGTTGCCCAAATTATTGGTCCAGAGATCTCGGACCCATTGCACCGAGCATCGCCGTACAATAACACTATGTCGGCGTACTCTGCAAATGTATAGTTCACCATTGTCAACAGCAACACACTACAAATTAAATGTAGTGCGTACAGCTTGGTACAGTATGAACAAAGACAAACATCTCTGGACAGATCACAAACTGAACTGAATGGCAAGTAAACAAACCTGTAGTGGGCATGGGACATCAGGTGATTATTGAATAACTTATGTAATACCCTAGAGTTTGGCAATGAAAATGCAGGAGAGTTGAATGTGTGTCGTGGGATTTTGCATTAGCAGAAAAAAGTTATGTTTCCAGACACGAGTTCCTATGCTACACGTAACCATCTTGGTCCACACTACATGTTCTCAAAGTCTGTAATGGAAATTTAGTTACACTCTGTATATACATATACTGAACTACAATAATTGATTCCTGCATTAAGAGAAAAACAAAATATTTAAAGAGAAAAATTATATGCTCAGACTGGGGCTTGAACCCAGAACCTTTGGCTTTTTGGATCCTGGGTTCAAGCCCCAGTCTTAGCATATAATTTTTCTCTTCAAATATGATTTATCCATCATTGAGATGTATGAAATGAATAATAAAAATATTGAATTAAAAACAAAATAGCCTATAAATATTATTTTTTTATAAATATACGTCTAAAAAGATTTTCTCCATAATGCATTCCCTAAAGCGTCTCAAGAACTTACTTCCTACAGCTCTTAAAATAATGTTAATCCAAACCTTAGTGATGCCGCATTTTGACTATTGTGACGTTCTACTAACTGACATAAGTGACGGATTGTCGGACAAACTGCAGCTTGTCCATAATATGTGTATCAGATTCATATTTAATGTTTGAAAATACGATCACATTTCTCCATTATTCCACGAATTGTCATGAATACATCTTAAAGAGAGAAGAAATTTACACTGTCTAGTTCTCCTATTTAAGATCCTACATACCTCGACTCCCAATTATTTATCCTCTCGTTTCCAGTATCTATCCTCCAACCATAACTTAAACACAAGATCACAACATAGTCTCTTGCTTAATATACCGCAACATAGGACATCACATCACTCCACTTCATATACTATCTTCACTTATCGCAACTGGAATTCCCTACCACAAGAAATAAGGGGCTGCTGGACAATGGCATCTTTTAAAAGAAATCTAAATTTATATTTGCTCTAACCTCGACTTCATCATTACCTTCTGTAAGGTAATTAATTGGTGTTTCTCGTATAATTTATCATATTTATACTATAATTATCATTATTATTATTATTATTATATCATAAGTATTATTATTATTATCGTATAAAATGTTTGTACATGAAATTTCCATTAGAACATCTAACATATTTTTAATTCTTTATAATTAGTATAGTGTATATACAGTGCAATCAGCATAGCAATGGACAGCAGACGCGGGGATTTCACTGTACACTGCTGACGCACTCGCAGCGGGGAACGGATAGCGTAGGATTACGGTGATACAACCATACACATTTTCGTAACTATTTTACAAATGATTGTACTTACCAATTTTATTGATGCAGGTCACCCAGCTGAAGAGTATTGTCTTGATTATTTTATATGGATGCAACTTTAACAATTTAGTATTTTTTGTACTTGGCCTTAATAAATTCCTACTTGTTGCAAAAGTTGCCTAAGTGATTTTTTAGGAGACTGTTCCATTTGATAACAGATGTCGTATATTGTTTCTTTTGTGTGAACACTATCGGCTGTGTGGCTTCTTAGTCTCAACAATTCCCATTGCATGAAATTTGTTGTATAGATTATGGACTGTTGAACATGATGGAATTTTTACACCTGGGAATCGTGTTTCAAAGAGTCTTCGTACTTGGCTGGCAGACTGAGTTAATAAATATTGATCATAAATAAATATACGTTGTTCAGTAGAAAAATTATTAGTCATTACACAGTTTACACTCATCACAGCCATTCAGTTTATACTTATGCACACGTCATTCAGTTCACAAGGAAAAGCGAGCGAGCACCTTATCCATTCGAAGCATACAATCTGACAGCGACGTGAATGTGTGGGTCAGCGCACATTTCAAGTCCCGCACCTGCACGTCATCTGCTGTTGAATGCTTTACTGATTGCACTGTATAATCTATATTGACAAATATGTACATGTAATTTGTGCTAGATGAGTGGAAGAGAAGGCTTTGAGGCCTTAAATAAATCATTATTATTATTACACTCAATTTACTGCATAAAAAATTCCATGGTACAACAGGTCTAGAAAGCCTTTAAGCTATCAGCCAGCTGCAGGCCTCACATTCACATGTGTTAACCCTTTGCCCAGCTCAATGATTTCTACTAGTTAGCTGTGGAGAGACATATTCATTTTAGGGTATTTGAATTTTAAATGTCTTCTCGACAATTTTAATTGAAGAATGGCATATGTGGAATATGGAAAGTTGTTTCCGATCTCTGAGAACTATTTGCCAAGTAGATTATGACGGAGTGTGAGTCATCAGGACAGGAGCATGTGAGGTGATCAAACCAGTCAGTGTGCAGCATCTGTTTCACTCGCAAGCGTGTTGCTCTCATAATGCCTAAGCAGATAGACCCGTTTTGGGAAGGGTATATTACTGCCCTTTCCGATGCTAATTATAGTTATTCTGCGATTATTGAGGCTTGCAAAAAAGTTATTTTGTGGTGTCAAGTGTGGAATTAGCTCAGTGTTTAATAAGAAGGGAAAGGGTCACTTGGAATTAATTCCAAAAGGAAAAAAAAACAGGCAAATCCACGACCTGCTACTACCCGCACCCCAGATGTAATCAGAAAGGTCAAGGCCCTTATCTCTGGTGGTAACCCTGCCACACTAAGGGTGATTGCGAACAGATTGGAAATATCCCTTAAAACTGTAAACACCATAATAAACAAAGATTTAAACATGGAGAAGTGCCACAAAAGCAGGGTTCATAAATTGTTGCCACGTCACATTGTCAAACGCCGAACCAACAGCAGGAAACTATATGAAAAGCACCTGGCAGAGAAAAATGGAAATTTTTCGTCACACTTGATGAAGCATCTGTTTATCTAGGAGACTGCAACAAACCCCGGGCAATTTACTGTAGAGAAAGGGGTGAAAAAAATTTCAAGTGGTATGCCAAATGCAGAGAAAGTTTCTCCAAGAGATTTATGGTCGTTGCGGGATATTGCTACAATGGAAAACTGACCATTCGTAGAGTAGCTAAAAAGGCCAAAATCAACTCCCAGTACTATCATGAAGAAGTTCTCACCCCAATTTATCGGACCAATATCTCAGCTCTCTATGGTACAGACAAAAACCAAGTCTGGGTACACCAAGACAAGGCCTCCAGTCACACTTCGGGTTCAACCCTGGCATTCCTGAAGAGAATGGAGCAGGAAACTGGAATACATGCTATTCCATTCAGCAACATCCCAGTGAAGTCTCCTGATGCATCATCGATGAACTTTTGTGCCTTTGGACTCTTCAAAAGGGCACTGGGAAACAGGCGTCCTCGAACAATAGATGGTCTCTGGAAAGCATGTAAAGAGGAGTGGGAACTTCTAGACATGGCTGTGCTGCGTAAGAGTCTTCTGCAGTGGAAACTCCAATGCCGAGCCATAGCTCGGGTGAAGGGCCATCAAATAGAGCATGATCGATGGTGGAGACATGGTTTTTCTTAGGGTAAAACTTAAAAATAATTTATCAGAGATCAGAAACAACCTTCCGTAAGTATGGCCACTTCTATGAAAATTATGTGAAACAAATTATATTAGAAGCTGGTTGTTTTGTAATTAAAAATTTCTTCATGAAATAATTATGCAAATATGTAAAGGTACAAT
Source organism: Diploptera punctata (assembly GCA_030220185.1). Taxonomy (NCBI): domain Eukaryota; kingdom Metazoa; phylum Arthropoda; class Insecta; order Blattodea; family Blaberidae; genus Diploptera; species Diploptera punctata. Next base: position 1,699,964 of record JASPKZ010004946.1, read on the forward strand.
ATGTGTTACATATATAATAATCTAATCTTAATTCAACATCATATGGAGATGGTATTGTTTACAATATCCATAAAATATATTCCTAAAATTAATAAATTATGAAACTGTATTAATTAGGCAATTTCTAAATTTTAAATTCCAGCTGAAAGTATTATGCCAGTGTTTAAAAAAAATACTACAGGCCTATATTGCATAAATAAAGCAATATACAGATAGAGAAAGTAGTATCATTGGTACATATAGCAACATACCGACAAAAAATGAAGTGTTATACTTTTAAAAATAATTTATTATAATTTTGGTCTCTGATTAAATTTTTTGCAGTCATCACCGAATGAAACATGTTTTTTTTAACTCACTAATACATAAATATATTACAAATATAATAAAATGAATGGGGTAATACGAAGACATTTTGGTAAACAGATGAGGACAGAGACAAAACTAAGATTACATTATATTATTTTTGGTCTGGACATCTTACCTCAATATTAATGTTGGTTTGTTCTTGGACATGTTTCAAAACAATTCTGTTTTATCGTCAGCTTTCCCAGACTGGTTTTATTTATGTTGCACCACCTGGATGTCGATGTCAGCTCCATCCTGTGGTTGGCCAAAGAACCTCCAAACAAGGTCACCCTCCATCGGAATATCAAAATTCATAACTCTGTTTCTGTTCTTCTGAATATAAATTTTTTCCCAAATAGTCAGCTCTTTTGTATTTTCTAACTGTTTTAATAATTTAGTGTCTGAATTTATATCATGTTTTTCAGACCAAACATGAGCAGCAACTGCAGATTTTTCAATTTATCCATTTTTAATATTTCTTATGTGTTCTTTGGTTCTAATTTTTAGGTTTCTTTTTGTTTTCCCTATATATATCTTTTCACAACCCATGCATTCAATTTGATTATTCCTGACTTTTTATTTTTATCAGTTTTTTCATTTTTGTTGGTTTTTATTAGTTTATTTAAACTGTAGTTATTTTTTGGTGCTAATTTAATATTAAACTTCTCAAATATATTTTGAAATTTATTATGTACCCAGGGGTGATATGTGAATTTCCTATATTTTTTCATAGGTGGTTCTTCTTTTTCAAGATTACTTCTGTTTATCATTTTTTGTTTTTTATACTTTTCTATCCTTTTATGTACCATTTTTTCATCAAACCCATTTTCTCTTGCTACTTTGATTATGTGTTTTTTCTCATGTTTGAAATCTTCTTCGTTTAAAGGTAAGTTTACCAATCTATGAGTTAAACTATTAAATGCTGCTAATTTATGTCCAATTGGATTGAACCCTGTTGATTTTATAAAATTTTCCATATGAGTTTCTTTCCTATGAATCTTGAATTCAATTTTCCTTTTTTCTTCGTTTCTGACCAATTTCCGATTGAGGGTCTTTCCACTTTTCAGCGGTTGCCCTTTTACCAGCCGGCTGCTGGCCCTTCACATCCACATGTGCCAATCACAGAGGTAGATGATCAACAGCCAGTGTAGGGGTGACATGTGGTTAGCATGTCGAGTCCCCCAGCCGTTATAGCTGGTTCCTCAACCTGGAGCCGCTACTTATTGTAGCTACCCAATTGCCTCACGATGCTGGGTGGGCACTGGTCCCATACTGGCCGAAATACCATGAGAAAATTTCTTCCCCCATGGAGACTCGAACCAGCGCAAGTCCCTTAGCTCTGCGCCAAGGCTTCCTACCTTAACCGCTCGGCTACGGCGCATCTGACCAATTTAAGATCCAAAAAAGGTATTTGTTTATTGTCTTCTATTTCTTTGGTGAATTTAATGTTTGTACTCTGTAAATTTAATAGTTTTAGGGAATCTTCTACATGTTTTTCTTTAACAATACAAATTATATCATCAACATATAACATATGTACTCTGTAAATTTAATAGTTTTAGGGAATCTTCTACATGTTTTTCTTTAACAATACAAATTATATCATCAACATATAACATATGTACTCTGTAAATTTAATAGTTTTAGGGAATCTTCTACATGTTTTTCTTTAACAATACAAATTATATCATCAACATATGTTATATGTTGATGATATAATTTGTATTGTTAAAGAAAAACATGTAGAAGATTCCCTAAAACTATTAAATTTACAGAGTACAAACATTAATTTCACCAAAGAAATAGAAGACAATAAACAAATACCTTTTTTGGATCTTAAATTGGTCAGAAACGAAGAAAAAAGAAAAATTGAGTTCAAGATTCATAGGAAAGAAACTCACACGGAAAATTTTATAAAATCAACAGGGTTCAATCCAATTGGACATAAATTAGCAGCATTTAATAGTTTAACTCATAGATTGGTAAACTTACCCTTAAACGAAGAAGATTTCAAACATGAGAAAAAACACATAATCAAAGTAGCAAGAGAAAATGGGTTTGATGAAAAAATGGTACATAAAAGGATAGAAAAGTATAAAAAACAAAAAATGATAAACAGAAGTAATCTTGAAAAAGAAGAACCACCTATGAAAAAATATAGGAAATTCACATATCACCCCTGGGTACATAATAAATTTCAAAATATATTTGAGAAGTTTAATATTAAATTAGCACCAAAAAATAACTACAAATTAAATAAACTAATAAAAACCAACAAAAATGAAAAAACTGATAAAAATAAAAAGTCAGGAATATATCAAATTGAATGCATGGGTTGTGAAAAGATATATATAGGGAAAACAAAAAGAAACCTAAAAATTAGAACCAAAGAACACATAAGAAATATTAAAAATGGAGAAATTGAAAAATCTGCAGTTGCTGCTCATGTTTGGTCTGAAAAACATAATATAAATTCAGACACTAAATTATTAAAACAGTTAGAAAATACAAAAGAGCTGACTATTTGGGAAAAAATTTATATTCAGAAGAACAGAAACAGAGTTATGAATTTTGATATTCCGATGGAGGGTGACCTTGTTTGGAGGTTCTTTGGCCAACCACAGGATGGAGCTGACATCGACATCCAGGTGGTGCAACATAAATAAAACCAGTCTGGGAAAGCTGACGATAAAACAGAATTGTTTTGAAACATGTCCAAGAACAAATCAACATTAATATTGAGGTAAGATGTCCAGACCAAAAATAATATAATATGTTTCAAGGCTTCTTAGCCCCATCTTCAGTGATTACAGACTGATTTTTCTCAAGTTGTCGACCCTGATTCTTGACTCCTGCTCTCTTTTCCTGTGGTCCAATGAACTACTAATGAGGTTCCTTTCTCTGGGAATTTCAAAGTTCATAATTCTTTCCTTGTTCTTCTGTATATAGATTTTTTCCCATATGGTCGAGTTCACTTTTGTTTTCTGTTTTAATAATTTTGTGTTTACATCTATTTTGCATTTTTCTGACCGAAAGTGAGCAGTGCAGATTTTTCTACTTCTTTTTTTTTCTTTACATTTCTTATGTGTTCTTTAGTTCTAATGGTTAAATTTCTTTTTTTTGTTTTCCCTATGTATATCTTATCACAGTATGCACATTTTATTTGATATATTCCTGATATTTTACCATTATAAATCTTCTCAATCAGGAATATATCAAATAAAATGTGCAGACTGTGATAAGATATACATAGGGAAAACAAAAAAGAAATTTAACCATTAGAACTAAAGAACACATCCATCCATAGTAATTCTGCCCGAAGGCAGGTCCTTCACTGCAATCATAGCATTTCATGCTATGCTTGCAAGCTCTACTATGGAACGTAGGTGTGGTAGCTTCCCGTTGCTTTCCACATAAAGAACACATAAGAAATGTAAAAAAAAAAAAGAAGTAGAAAAATCTGCACTGCTCACATTTGGTCAGAAAAACACAAAATAGATGTAAACACAAAACTTATTAAAACAGAAAACAAAAGTAAACTCACCATATGGGAAAAAATCTACATACAGAAGAACAAGGAAAGAATTATGAACTTTGAAATTCCCGGAGAAAGGAACCTCATTAGTAAGTTCATTGGACCAGAGGCAAAGAGAGCAGGAATCAAGAATCAGGGCTGACAACTTGAGAAAAATCAGTCTATAATCGCTGATGATGGGGCTCAGAAGCCTTGAAACATATGTTTGACAAAAACAACCATAATAGGTAAGAATGTACAGACTAAATATCTTAATTATTAAATAAACCTCTTAATGTTACTTCCTATTTTATTTTTAAATGTTTTAGAGAACTTTTATCACCATTCTCAACTAGTTCATTTGAGACATTAATGACAGCTGGATTTTATTTATTCTATTCTATAGTGTTCATGCTATGCTTTGCAGCTTTACTAGGGAATTATAGGTGTGGAAGCTTCCTGTTGCTTTCCAAACTGGTGAGATGATAAGGATGATAATGATGATGGTCGATGATTTTTGGGGACCATTGGGCCCTAGGCTTCCTGACATTTGTCTTACAGGTGAGGAAAAACCCCGAAAAAAACCTTACCCAGGAACCTGTCTCGACCGGGCCCGCTGCGTAACAAGGCAGCTCACTACCTCGAGACCACTGCAGTGGACTGGATTTTATCTAATGGTGGATATATCAATTTAGAGAACACAATTTCTTATGGTAATTTGTAGTACATTTAGTTGAGAATGGGGATGAAGGACTTCAAAAATGCATTTAGGTGAAGTGTGCATTTGAACTGATATATTTAGGAAGTAACACTATATATATATATATATATATATATATATATAGGAAATATCACTATGAGGTATATTTTAAAATTTAAAATAAATTCTTTATCACCTCACATCATGTCTTCTAATTAGACTGGTTTCGAAACCTTATCGATTTAATCATCAGTAATTTCACCACTGTTGTTTTAGACGACTTAATAACAGTATTGAAAGTATTGAAGATGAAACTGACAAGTTCCCAAATCGGTCTAATTAGAAGACAGGATATGAGGTTAAGTGTAAAGAATATGAGGTTTAATTTATTAATCATTAAATGAATCTGATTTTCCACCTCACCTCATATATTTGTATAAACTAAGGACCGGTTTCAAAAGGCCTCCCTTTCACTGTCAAAAGGCAGCTGACTCTTAATTTGAGGCTGGCCATCCTGGTTAAGTTCATTCCTCTTTCTTCTGTTGGTTGACAGATGAACTTCCATATTAAATCCTTTTCCCCAGGATTTTCAAAATTCATCATTTTTCCTTGTGCTTCTGGATGTATATCTTCACCCAGACAGTGAGTTCTTTGGATTTATCTGTTTTAATAATTTTGCTTTTACTTCAATTCTATGCCTTTCTGACCAATCATGAATAGCTACAGCAGATTTTTTCTACTTCCCCATTTTTTATATATCTAAAGTGTTCAATCATTCTAATGTTCAAGAACTCACTGTCTAGGGGAAGATATACATCCAGAAACACAAGGTCAAAATTATGAATTTTGAAATTCCTGGGGAAAACGATTTGACCAATAGAGAGAGAAGAAGAATGGGTTTACAGAATTGCAAACCTCAAGTCCGTAGCTGTGGCATGGTCGGAAGAGTCCCTACTTCGGCGACCCGGGTTCGATTCCCGGCGGGTAAGGGATTTTTAAAATCTCAACCTTGGGACTGGGTGTGTGTCGTGTCCTAGTTGTATCCATTGGGTTTAATTCCTCAAAAAAAAATCAACAGTCAAATGCCAGCTGACAATGAAAGGTAGAAGGCCTTTTGAAATAAATTTTGAGTAGGATGTAAAATCTGATTTTATTTAATGATTATTGTATTTGAAATTAATTATTTTTTTGTCACCAAAATTATTGTGAGTTCATATCATAGCTGTTTTACAGACACTTAAAGATAACTCAATGAGGTTTTCAGATATAATTGTATTATGTTAATCACTATACTTACTTCTGTAGGCCAGACTGTGGACACAAACACGGTTGTCCACAGATATACTAACAACGGCTGTTTCAGTGCAGCTTGTGATAGGAGGCCCTCCTGTTACCACGGGCAAGAACTCCAGGCCTGTTACAAACATACTGTGGGCGCCTTTCACATGCATTGCTCTCTGCAATTAATACCATTACATATTATGAATGGGACACACCACAGAATAGTTGGTTAAGGCAATGCACTACACACTGGAAGGTTGATGGTTTGATTCCTGATGAGGTCAGGATTTTTAAATTGCTCTAAACCTTCTGGAACCAGTATGGCACTGCGGTTGACTCAGCCTCTAACTGAAATGAATACCATGCATATGTACTGGGGATATAGATAGTCATCATGGAAGGCTGATAACCTGGCTGAAATCTCATGTCAATTGTCTAGGATGATAGGAACCTTAATCTCCTGCTACCCATGGGCCTCCTCAGGTCTGATGTGAGATCACTTTACTTTTTTCTACATGTTATGAATAATGCAAAAATTTCTCTGATATACCGATATCCAATTTGTCTTAACTTATTTTAAGTTCCAAGTTTACACAGCTGTATTTTTTTAACATTCTGCTATATGCTGAGTAATTATTTTGCTTAATATTTGAATTGAATTATAATGAGTTAGGGATTTTGACTCACATCATATTTTTTAACTCATAACAATTAATTATTTTGCTGCCCCAATTCCTTACAAAACTAATTACAATACACTGATAATAATCATGAATTATATTTATATAAAAATCATAAATCATACAGAACAAAATATATTATTAATAACAAAGTTATACATCATATAATTGATACAATTTACCTATGATTGATAAAAGAATTTTATTATTTTTACTTCATAATAGTTTTTTTGAAAATGTGATAAAATTGTTACATGACAATATTGAATTTTAAAATAATGTAAAAAAAATATATAAAAATTCATAGGCTTTTCACTCATAAATGTCATGTTGAGACTCAGGTTTAGCTTGTTCATTTGTAAATAAGGACCTACACTAAATAAGGATATGTTGATAGAGATCAGTGAGGAGGAGAAACAGAAGAAGAATGAGAAAGAGGATAAGGAGCAGAAGAAGGAGAAAAAATGAGAAGAATAAAAAGAACAACAATGAAAAGTAGAAGAAAGAGAAGAAGAAAAATGAGAAGGAGAAGTTTCATATCAGTAATGATTCTGAAAATTTAGGAATAAATTATTGTAAGGTTCCATTATTGTATTTTTTTGCTGTTGCTATTAGGGACATTATACATAAATTATAGCTTAGTTCTTACATTCAAAAGTCAAACAACTTCATCTATACTGAGCAAATTAACGCAATAAGTAGAGATGGAGGCTCATTAAAGAGGTCCTGGATTCAAACCCAGTGCCAACTAACCTAACCAAGACTTTGTTATTTATTTATTTTTTTCAATCATCAATCGAATGCTGGGTTGGAATTTCATTACCAGGATTCATTTCAACATATTCACCATTCCTTATTATCATTGAAAAAGTACATGTGACAAGACTTTAGATGTTAAAATACCTTTAACTAAGAGTAATAAAAAAAAACTCCATGACAAGACAGCCCTAGAAGGCCCTTGGTCTAACATCCGGCTGCTGGCCTCACATCCACAGATCATCAAACATTCCATATAGGGATGACATGTTAGCATGTCAGGTTCCCAAGAAGTTATAGCTGGTACTTTTAACCTGGAGCCACTATTCACGATGCTGGGTGGGCACCAGTCCCATAATGGCCAATATTCAATGAGAAAATTTCTTCCCTATGGAAACTTGAACCAGTGCAAGTCTCATAGTTATGCACGAAGACATCATGCCTTAAACTCCTTGGCTACGACATGGGACGAATAAACATCATCATCTACCAAACAAGTACAAGGCCCAAAGTCTGTTACGGTTTCAGTGAAGCAACTTTTTCTAAGATATCCCAAAAATCTCTTCCCTTGAGGATGAAATTGAAGCTGGGATAAATAATAATAATAATAAAACTCCATCCCTTATCATAAGGAGTTCTAGCCGAGTGATTTAAGGCATCATGGCATGGCACAGAGTTCCAGACTTGTGCTGGTTCAAGTCCCCATTTTCTCATGGAATTTCAGCCAGCATGGGAGTGATGCTCACCCAAACATTGTAAGGAATTTGGGTAGCTACAATAAGTAGCAGCTTCAGGTTCAGAAAATCCAACATGCTAACCACATGTTACTCTATACTGGATGGATGATTTCCACACCTCTGTGATTAACACATGTGTATGTCAGGCCTGGAGCAGGCAGTGGGCTAATTATATTATTTTTGGTCTGGACATCTTACCTCAATGTTTCAAAACAGAATTGTTTTGAAACATGTCCAAGAACAAATCAACATTAATATTGAGGTAAGATGTCCAGACCAAAAATAATATAATTAAAATAACCTCAAAATATAACTTCCTAAAATTAAATATTAAGTGGGCTAATTGCCTTCCAGGTCTTTTGTGTCATGGAAAGGGGGGGGAGGGGGAGAAATCATAAGGTACACACCTGTAAACTGAAGGCAATGTATACAGAGACACTGCCACTAAACATGGTGCCAACAGCAACAAATCTGCCATCATCTGATACAGCAAGAGCAGACAAACTCTCATTGCAGGTTGTCGAGTTCTTCAGAGAGCCATCATCTGGGTTCCACAGCTGTAGGAATGCCTGCATCTTACCTGGTTTGCCAAGAGGATTCACTATCATGAATAAACGTGTTTTATTCTTGTTGCCTTCAACTATTCCAAACCTGATCAACAAGAGGACTACATTGTACTCATGTGGCAAAAAAAAAAAGAGAGAGAGAGAAATTCCATCATTATTTTAATGATATGGTTTTCTGAAAACATCTGATTTCATTTCAGATCATTTTTTTAAACATAAAAATATTACACCTTACCTGCATCGTTTGTATAGGTACTTGGATCCCTCTGGTGCAGTCCATGATAACTGAAGCATTTTTTTGCCTGTTTCAACGTTCCAAATAATGGCAAGGCCATCTTTTGATATACTAACAACCTAAAAATATAAACATAAATTTGGAGATTAATAAATTAATGAGTCATTTTAACATCTTACCTCATATTTCATGTTTTATCAAACACGGTAACTATAGTTTTCAAATGATCTTGTCATTCATTTTCAATCGCCATTATGACTTGAAGAATATGTGCATCTAAAATCAGATGGTGACGAGAAAAGTCTGATAGATTCTTTATTATAAAACTGCATTCTTTGTATATAATCAACTGTCAGCAGAAATTTATAAAGATATGCATATTTATACTTGGACAAAGTCTGGCTATAATGTGGACCAAAGTGTAATGAGATTCACAAATGTGATTGAAAATGCATTTGACATTGGTTTTAGTGAATGTGCCACATATAACTGCTCCAGATGCTCATGGTGTTCACAAAAACTTTGTTACAACCATTTCATTACCACCATTGATGTTATGGTAAATGATAATTTGTTTTTGTTACTCCAGTACACAAAATTATAACCGATTCTGAATTTCAAATAAAAAAAAAATACAGTGCTCTGCTATCTGTATAAAGTAATCAAAAATAGTTATTAATGTTAACACGAAGGGAAACTAATGTTTACGTTCTTCGCACCGCTATAACTAGGGCACTAGCAGCACTTGAGCTTCAAACCAGCTGCAATGAGCAACCAAGCCATTACGAACCGGTCAATGAGACATGATTGAAATTTAATGACAAATAACACGTTATTAAATTTGCAGCTAAATGACTAACGTCATCATATTTAATGTCAATTAATTAACATATCCTTCAATTTTTGTTACAATCCAACTGGTTCAACATAAGTACTTCCCTTTGTTAGACTAGTTTAGGGACCTTCTTCGATTCCATCATCAGTATTTTCATGACCGTTATTTTGAAGTCCTGAGAAGCTGCCTCCTGCTCTCTCTGTTGGTATACAGAAGAACCTCAAAATCAAATCTTTTCTCTGGGAATTTCAAAGTTAATTAATTTCTCCTTTCCATTTTTTAAATGTAGATTTGCTACTGTAGATCTTTCTACTTCCCCATTCTTGACATTTCTAAGATGTTATTTCACTCTAGTTCTTAAATTTCTCTTTGTAGACTTTCTCACATTCCTTGCATTTAATCTGACTATTTAACTCATGCCCCAAATGGGAGTCAATGACCAATTATGTTTCAATGAATTATGTTTTACAACCAATGACAGTCATGTTTCAATTCACTCTTTATCACATTCTCTTTACCAGCTGTTGCTTTAGGGATAAAGGAAGCTCCTCCTCTTTAATATTCTGAACAGGTCAGAGCATTATTTTGCAGTGACGTGATTCTCCAACAAATACATTGAATATAGCAAATAATGAACAGATTCCTTCAAACTACACATTTGATAACTGAATGTTCAATAATTGTGTTTTTAAATAATGATTTTGCTGAGTTGTTTACTAAAAAATTAATTAATAACCTATAATGTTGCTTATAATACACAGATTGATGTTTCATTTTTTCTCCACTAGGGCGGATTCTTACAATATTACGATCCTATTTGGCAATAAATAATATGATGAAGTAGCAGTGAATAAACAAATAAAACATAACCACACATTTCTGATTTGTTTTCAAACATTGCCATTTACATTAAATATATAAATATCTTAAAAATACTGGTAATTATATTTAAATAGTGATTTTTGAGTAAACACTTAATTTCATTCATTAAATAGTCCTAACAAATGCCCTCTTGATTTTCAAATCCTCTAGATAAAGTCACAAGTCACGGATTGATGATTTGGAAATCACTCGTGACATTATTTATGATATGATAAATACCTAATTTGTTTTCTTCTTCTATTTTCTCATTTTTGCTGGATCTAATTAATCTAATGATTCTGAAGCCATTTTTTGGTATCAATCGTATATTGGAATTAAAAAAAAAAATTGAAACTTATGGTGCTTCAATGATGATATGTGAATTTCTTGAATTTTATGTTTTCTTCTTTTTCTTTTGGAAGTGTACTTTGATTAATAAATTTTTGTCTTTTGAACTTGTTTATTTTCTTGTGTATCATGCTTTCTTCAAATCCAATATTTGTAGCCATTTTGATGTGTTATTTTTCTTTTTCATAATTTATTCTGTTCATGGGTATGTTCACTAACTAATGTGTCAAATTATTTGTGAGGTATGTGATTAAAACCTGAAGCTTTAATGTAGTTATCTATATGTGTTTTCTTTCTATATATTCCAAATTCAATCTTATTTTTCATTTCTTATTAAATTTAGAACTAAAAATAATATTTCTCTATTCATTTCTGTTTCCTAGTGAACTTTATAGTTTGACTAATAAGAATCAAATGAATTGTGAATTCTTCTTATCTCATACATCAATTTTTTTTAAACACAGCACCGCAGTATTGGAGAACCATCTTCTTTATTGTCAGCTGTTTTCACGACCATCAATTTTTTTTTTGCTGGTAATTATCCAAACTGCCATCTGATGTACTTTTGAAGGAGTAATTTTCTAAACTGTCATCTGGTGTATTTCTGAAGAACTTTGTAATCAAGCTTGGTTCATCCAGAATCTCGAAGTTCATGGTTCTAGTATAGTTTTTTTTAAATATATATCTTTTCCCAAACTGTTAATTCTAAAGGTTTAGGTAGATGTTTAAAAAATTTTGCCTCTTTTCAATTTCTCCATTTTTTATGTTTCTAAAGTGTTCTTTTTTACGAGTTTCCAAGTTCCTTTTTGTTTTTCCTATTTATACTTTATTGCAATCTTTGAAATTAATTTGATAAATTCCAGATTTTTTGTTGTCTGGGATGTTAACTTTATTATTAGTTAACAGAAGATTACCCATGCTGAATTTGTTAATCAGAGCCAATGTTATATTAAATTTTTTGAAAATCTTTTGAAAATTGTTATGAACTTCTGCATGGTAAGTAAATTTCTTCAATTTACTTACCATCCAGATGTTCATAACAAATTTCAAAAGATTTAAAAAAAATTAATATAACATTGGCTCTGATTAACAAATTCAGCCTGGGTAATCTTCTGTTAACTAATAGTAAAGTTAACATCCCAGACAACAAAAAATCTGAAATTTATCAAATTAATTTCAAAGATTGCAATAAAGTATAAATAGGAAAAACAAAAAGAACTTAGAAACTCGTAAAAAAGAACACTTTAGAAACATAAAAAATGGAGAAATTGAAAAACCAGCTATAGCAGCACATAGTTTATTGGAGAATCATAGAATTGAAAAAGAGGCAAAACTTTTGAAACATGTATCTAAACCTTTGGAATTAATAGTTTGGGAAAAGATATATATTAAAAAAAAAACATACTAGAAACATGAACTTCGAAATTCGAGACGAACCAAGCTTGATTACAAAGTTCTTCAAAAATACACCAGATGGCAGTTTAGAAAATTACTCCTTCAAAAGAACACCAGATGGCAGTTTGGATAATTACCGGCAAAAGAAAAAAATTGACAGTTGTGAAAACAGCTGACAATGGAGAAGATGGTTCTCTGATACTGCGGTGCTGTGTTTAAAAAAACATAGATGTAAGAGGTAAGAAGAATCCATGATTCATTTGATTCATATTAATGAAACCTCATAATGTTAAAATTCCCAAATTTATTATATTAACTTGACTTTGAGTGTTGAAAAATTTCAAAGCATCATCCATATATTTATGATTAACTATAGCAATTATGTCATCAATATATCTGCAACAAAATTTGAAAATTAAAGGATGTCCACTAATTATCTTGTGTTAAAAATTCCCCATGAATAGATTGGCTAAAAATGGAGACAAGGAGTTCCCCATAGAAAGACTTGAATTTTGTTTATAGTATCTCCCATTGTATGTGGAAAACATATTATCAATACATGATTTAGTTAAGGTTTTATATTCCAATATTCTATCTTTTTCAATTTAATTTTTGCCTTTAATAGTTACATTCATAGACTTTTAAATATCCCTCCTTCACCCTTGGAATATAATAATGAATTGAATATTATTAAACAATTAGCTATTAATAATAACTACGATCCTAAAATTATAGAATATTTAATTAAGAAAATTCATTACAAAAAAGCAATTAACAAAGTTTTTCCTTTACCCAAAGAAAACATAAAGTAATATGTATTATTGTCATACATAGGCCCATTTTCAAATAAAATATCTAAACACTTTAAAAAGTTGAACATTAATGTGGCATTTAAAACTAATAAAACTTTACAAAATATAATAAAAACAATAAAACCAAAATAAAAAAAGAAAAATTATCAGGTGTATATAAATTGAAGTGTGGCACATGTGACAATGTCTATATAGGACAAACTGGTAGACCTTTTATCTCTCGGATAAAGGAACACATGAGAGCATATAACAGAAATTTAGAATATTCAAAATATGCTAATCACCTATTCCAATTTAATCATTGTTTCGATCAAAATTTTGAAATTTTACATATTTGTGATATGGGTAAGAAGTTAGATCTTTATGGAGGCTGTAGAAATTAATAAATTGAAAAGTAGTAATAAACTGTTAAATTCTCAACTTGATTTGAATGAATCGCCTTCGTTATATTAAAAAAAAATTAAATAAATTATTGTTGTATTGTTGCTTAGATCAGTTGATATGTACTATAATAACACAATTCATAATTTGTTAACATGTCTGAAGAAGGTACAGTGTACCGAAACAGCTGTCACTGAATTATATCCTAATAAATATGAAAATCAAATAAAACTAAGTTTTATTTTTATTTAATTAATAAATATGGATTTTCATCAAGTAAACACCAACTCAATTGATTAAAAATGAAAATCATGAAATAATGAAATGTGACACTTACTGACTTTTCATTTGGATTAAAATCCAAGTCATCCACCTCTTTACTGTGAGCTGCTATATCAATTTTCTTTTTGAGGGAAGGGAAATTCCACAAGCGCACATGTCCATCTGTACCCCCAGTGGCCATCAATTTACCAGACAGTGCAATGCGGACAACTCTTTGTAAGGGCTCTTCCATACTGCAAACACACAAAACTATCACTTGAATATGCCATAATCTAAAGAAAGAGGGAGTCTGATGTTTTAGGGGCCCCTTTTGAGGGTTATACTGCAATGAAACTTACTTGAAACTAAGTGTGTATATAATCTAAAGAAAAATTTATACACTAGTATTCAATCAACAAAACTACTGAGATAAATCATATGTTGATATAATATACATTAATGTAAGGAAAACATTCATACAACAGTAATCTAACATGAATACATACCAAACTTCCAAAAATAAGGTTTGACTTTGTAACATATTCTAATTGTTAGATTTCCTTTCAAACCCATTTGTGAAGTATCATTGCATACCATATTATGTTTATCATCAGACAAAATTGAGTTTGACGATACCTTCGGAGGACTGCAGGACACACACTACTAGATCACAAAAAAAAAAAATGAAGACATCTTAGAAGAATTACACATGGAACCTTTAGAAAACAAAATTCTGATTATAAGTCAAGATGGATGCAACATGTTCATCGAATGGAAGATCACAGAATACCCAAACAAATGTTAAGATGTCAACCTGCAGGAAGAAGAAGACCAGGACGTCCACTCAAAAGACTTTTGGATGGTGTTTCTCTTGAGACCGAAACAGGTCAACAAATGGCCTAAATTTGTGAATGTACTATGATGATGATGATGATTAATTTGCATAGTTTCTGATGCACTCTTTCATGCTGTGAACTCTTAAATACTACACCACATTTCCTCCTTGTGTAACTGGGCATTAAAAGTAGTGGTTGTTGCAGATTGTATTTGTCCTCATTGGTGATTGGTATAAATCTAACATGTCCAGCACCAATAATTGTAATGTTTGTAAACTTTTTACATTTAGGGGAGGTTTTATCAACAAACATTAAAAGTACACTAACATCTTGCTAGTTTACAATATACTAAAACACATTTTAAAATTGACTTTTTAGGAATTAACATTATGAGCTATTCATAAATTAATGAGTAATTTTTTCACATCTTACCTCATATTTTATGTTTCTTTAACCTTTTGTACGCCATGCCCGGCATGCGCTGGTGAAGGTAAGACTACAGCAGTATGTCACGCCTGGCCAGCTCCGGTTTACAATCTTATTACTTTAATTTTATTTTTCCCGACGTTTTTACTTCAATTAACAGAAAATATTTTTTGATCTGTGTTTGTACATCCATTCTTAGCAATACTTTGCACATCCCTTGCAGAATAACGGTACAGGCTGGTGATAAAACAGTTTTCTATAGAAGGGTGTACATTCATGATTGAAGGTCTTTCTTTGGCTATGGAATTTTACAGTTTCAGGATTTTGTCTTCATTTATTTTAATTTTAGTTGAAAAGATGCCTGGCCAAGGGGTAGGTCCTGCTGTGAAATGCAGTGTTTCGTGTCTCAAAGATGATGAAAATACAATTTGCGAGTTCATTTTACCAGTTTTGTCAGATGATGAAAATAACAGTAATAGTTCATCAAGTGATTATTCTGCTGACGAATGTGATAGTATTCCTTTTACAAAGAGAAGATTATTGCAATCTAAGTCTGTAAATAGCAAAGAAAGTGATGTAAACCTAAATCAACAGGATGTGAGTGACAGTGGTGGGCGTGTCGCACCAGACGAAACACGTGGAATAGAACAGCTGTTTGACTGGAAGGAGGGTAACTTTGAACCAACTCGTTTCGATTTTGTTGATAACAGTGGTATCAAAATTGAAAATGATGAAGCCAACACACCTGTTGATCATTTCAAAATTTCCATTTGTGAAGAACTAGTGCAGTTATTAGTAGATGAGACCAACAGATTCCATGAACAAAAGTACTATCTCCTCAATCACAACTGCAGAAATGGGTAGACACTACAATTGATGAAATGTACACTTTTCTTGCTCTGTGTATGCTAATGACCCGAAATGGAAGGCTGTGTGTTGAAGAACACTGGTCGTTAGGCACCATGTCCAGAAACAGATTTTCTGCAATTATGTCAGTGTTACATATGTGTAATAATAAAGAAGAATCTGAAGGTGATAGACTCTTCAAGATTAGAAATGTACTTGACATAATAAAAGAAAGATTTAGATTAGCTTTCTCCCCCAGACAAAATGTATATATAGACTAGTTGCTCGTTCTCTTCAAATACAGACTAGTCTTCAAACAATATATTCCATCAAACAAAATAGATTTGGAATCAAACTATTAGTTCTATGTGATGTGCAAACCGGATATGTATTAGGCTTCATACTATACCCTGGATCGGACACTAATACACAATTGGATCCGAATCTAGGAATATCAGGAAGTGTAGTGCTTAAATTATTGCAATCTTTCTCGAATCACAGCCACTCCCTCTTCATTGATAACTGGTATACGTGTCCCATCCTTACAAATAAATTGGTGCAACACAAAACACATGTTTGTGGGACTGTACGAAAAATCACAAAGGCATGCTTAAGTTTGAATCTGCACTTGTAGAAAGGAGAGCGGTGGATACAAAATTTGCTGATACTATGCTTTTATTACATTGGCAGGACAAACGAGAAGTGTGCATGATAACAACAATGCACAAAGATTAAATGGTGGACACTGAAAAAAAAAAAGACCGCAAGATAAATCAGCCACTACTCAAGCCTGTATGTGTCAATGATTATAATCATAATATGGATGCAGTCGACAAATTTGATATGATGTTATCATCCCTAGAGTGTACTAGAAAAACTCTAAAATGGTATAAGAAGCTCTTTTTCCAACCGTCGATGTGTGTCTATTGAATGTGCATGCTGTGTATCAAGTACATACCGGGGAAAATATTTGGCTCAGGGCATTTCATCTGGATGTGATACGCGGACTTTGGAAATGCATTCTAATCCAAACAAGGCACCAAAGGGTGGTAGACCCTCTAAGCAAGAAAATCCTTTGCGCCTTACAGAAAGACATTTCATGACTATTGTTCCTGACACAAAATCTGGAAAACGAGGATATAGGGTCTGTCATGTATGTGCACATGGAAAGAATTCTGCAACCAAGAAGAAAGACTCATTACATGTGTTCTAAATGTGATAGAGGGTTGTGTGTCGTACCGTGTTTTGAAATATATCACACACAAAAAAAATTCTGAAATGTGTACAAAGCAGCAGCTTAGGCCTATGCCTATGTAAATAATTAGGCTACAATTACATTTTAGTGTAGTTCTAGTTAGGATTCGAACCCAGGACCCTAAAAATGTTCAATAATATTTAATATGATAAGTGTTTAGTGATTTTGTCATCAAAATTATTTAATAGGTTAAAAGTTTTAGAGATTAGTGATATAAATTACAATGAAGGAACCGTGCGGAATTCGAACCTGGAATCTTTATAAGTGGAAGCAAATAACTGTATAATGGTGAGTTTCAATTCAATTTAGCATTGCATGTAGATAGTTAATTATTTACTTAATACAGGCTTTCCACTTTACAGCAGTTTGCCTTTGATTCCTGCTTTCCAGAGATTCCTATCTTCCCATTGTCCATCCTCCATACCCCTCTTCATCATGGCATCATATATTCCCTCATACCATGCTCTTCTACTTCTCCTCTTCTTCCTTCTGCCTGGTACCATCCAATCCAACACCTGTTTAGGTCACTGGTCTTCCGACATCCGTTGTACATGTCCATACCACTGAAGAGCTCTCTTTGTTATCCTATCGATAACAGTCTCTTGTGCATCCATTTCTTGTCTGATATATGTTGTAGCCTGGATATTCTCATACTTCTCCGTAATCCATCCATTTCTGTCGCCAAGATTCTTTTCTGCATCCTTTCATTTATTGTCCAGCTTTCTGATCCATATGTAAGTATACTTTCTATTATTGTCTGTATAATCTCTTTTTTTGTTTTTCTGGTCAAATTTCGATTCCATAAAAGACCATTCAGGGATCTAATCGCCTTCCTTGCACAATTTACTCTGTTAATAATATCTTTTTCACAAGTACCAGATTTATCTATTATAGATCCAAGATATTTAAAATGTTCAACACATTTAATTATCATATTATTTATTTGTAGGTCTTCTGAATTTGATCCGATTACCATATATTCTGTTTTAATATAATTTATCTTCAGTTCACCTATCTCAAATGCATCAACCAACTTTCTAATCATATATTCTATTTCTTCTTTATCTTGTCCTATTATAATCTGGTCATCAGCGAATAATAAATTGTGCAGTAAATGGCCATTAATGTTGATTCCCATTCCCCGACATGACTTATTCCATTTCATTAATACATCTTCTAAATATATCTTGAACAATGTTGGTGACATCCCACATCCTTGACTAAATCTTTTTGTTATATTAAATTCTGAGGATACTCTATTTCCAACCCTAATACTTGCTTTACAATCCTACATTCTTTTTATAAAATGTATGAGATTTAGGTATTCCAAATTTTTCCATTGCCACCCAAAGCTTGCTGATGGGTACATAGTCATATGCCTTTTCCAGGTCTATAAATGTCATATGGACTTCCTTTCCTTTAGCCAACATTTTTTCTGAGATCTGCCTAATCACAAATATATTATCAAGGCACGATTTACCTGCTGTGAAACCTATTTGTTCTTCTAATATTTTATCTTGTATTAGTTCCTCCAATCTAATTTTAATAATTGTACTTAACATTCTACTAATTGCTGCCATAACACTGATCCCTCTATAGTTTGCTGGATCTCTTTTATTCCCTTTATTTTTGTATATTGCACTAATATACGATAACATCCACTCATCTGGAATAGTACCTCCTTCACTTGGTTAAAAAGTCTAGTTAAAATTCTTATAATTCCTGAACCACCATATTTAATTAGTTCCATGGTTATTCCTCCTGGACCTGCCGCTTTTCCATTTTTTGCTGTTCTCACCACGTTTCTTACCTCCTCTTCTGTTATAGGTTCTATTAAGTCACCCTTTCCGTTATCCAGTGTAGCATAGTCTATAAATTCTCTCCTATTTTCTGTTAAAAGCATTTTAAAATATTCCTGAAAAGTTTTCATTGGTACTAAATTAAAACTCTTTGTCATATTATCATTTCGCATGTTTGTAATTGTCCTCCATGCTTGGGCTGACTTTGAATAGCCTATTGTATGCTCGATTTCTCCACATACCCTATTCCACATTTCTTTTTTATGTTTCCTGACTTCTGCTTTAACCTTTCTTTTAAGTATGTTATAACTTTGATAATCTTCATCTTTCTTGGAATTTAAATATTTTTTATATGCATTTTTCTTTACTGTTATGATATCAAGTATTTCCTTATTCACCCAATGGTTTTTATGGTGTTTATCATTTTCCAGAATAGTTAATTATACTTATTGGTTAATGTTGTATAGCATGGCATAGTACTTTCTATAAAAAAACCTGGCTCCCACAGCCCAGCTGGCAAAAGGGAAACTTGGCAGTCAAAAGGTTAAACACGGGAACTAGTTTTCAAGAGAAGGATCTCTCTCATTTTCAACCGACATTATGACTATGTTTTGTTTAGTGGTAGCTACAAACTACAGAAAAGAACAAAATTATTTAAAATCCCTAGCACATAACAATGGATACAAAGAATAAATGATCAACAAATTAGTCAGAAAACAAAAAAGAAGAATCAATCTAACAAATATAACAAAACTAGAAAAATAATGTAACACAAATACAAACAAATGGATTATACTAACTTATACAGGAAATTAAATGACCAAATTAGGTAATTTGATCACAAAACAGGATAAAAACATTAAAATTGCCTTTAAAACTAATAATAAACTCAAAAACATAATTTCTAACAAAACAGAAACAACAAATAAGTACAAAAATAAAGGCGTCTATAAACTAAAATGCAATAGTTGTGAAAAATTCTACATAGGCAAAACAACAAGAAACTTTAACACACAATATTCGGAACATTAAAAATTTTTTTATTAATAATGAAAAAAAAATCAAGTTTTGTCAAACACATACTAGAAACAGGTCATTGATTTGAAAAAATCGATAACTCTATGTCAATACTACACAGAGAGTATAACAACAACAGGATCAGCATCCTTGAAGACATAGAGATTCTAAAAGAAGCAAGGAATAAAAACCTGCTCAATGAGAACACACCCCAAGACATAAATCTGTTATACAACCTATACAACACCATCAGTTCCAGTTAAAATGCAGAAACATTGTTTCTGAAAGGCCTCCATATTGGAATAACTTTAAGAAGTTTAATAATTTAGTTGAGGATGACTGATTTACTAGGTAAAAATGTCATAATTAACATCTTACTATTCAACTAAACATAAAAACACATTAACATTTGTCTTTCAGCTCGTTTCCAATATAAAAGCGCTTTTCCGGATAGTGATATACATGGGGACTACTTTTCCAGAAGCTGGGTATGTAAATTTCCCTTTTTTGGTGATGTTTTTCCAAGAGACGAATTTCTCCTCTTGTTTCGGAATCTACATTTTGCCCATACTGAAGGTAACAAAAAGTTAGCTAAAGAGGAATTAATACAGGGTATGATGAAAAAAAAAGGCACATGTGTTCTCTCTTCTACTCACCAGGATCTTCCATATCTATCAATGAAAGCACAATCAGCTTCAAGGGGAGAGTGAAATTCAAAGTCTACAATCCAAATAAACCAGCAAAATTTGGAATGAAAGTGTTTTCCCTCTCAGATAGTTCCAATGGGTACCTGCCTGTATAATTTTCTATATGGAAAAAACTCAATCAGATTCTCATCTCCTCAAAACCACCCAAGTTGTCAAGGACTTGACCTTATCCCTCCTAACAGATCCACCTCAAGGTTTCCAAATTTATACTGCAAGGTACTATACTTCACCTGAACTAACAGATGAATTATGGAAGATGAACATGGTCACAACAGATCCAGTCCTGAGAAACAGAAAAACATATGCCAGATTCCCTAAAGCCAAATAAAATAAAAAAGATGAAAAAGGGGGATATAATTAGTTTTAGAAAAGAAGAAAAACTGACTCTTGCACAGAGAGATAAAAGAACTGTAACTCTTCTAAGTACTTATCATAAAGGGGACAAAAATAAAATGACAGCAGTACCTTCAAAGTATCCTAACCAACCAGCAACAATGAAACCAAATTTAGTTCTGGACTACACCAAGCACATGGACAGAGTTGGTAGGACAGATAATTATATTGCACAGTCCCAGTTTTGTAGACACTCATAAATGGTACAGGAAAATGTTTTTTTTTTGGCTCTTGGAGGTGTCTATTGTAAATTGTATTTGTTGTATTCCATGAACCTAAAAATATATAATAAGACCCCTCTATCACACAAAATATACAGAAGAGCCCTTATCACATATCTGGTTTCTGAACACATGAGTACCCGTTAAACCCCAGTAAGTCTGGTAAGGGTACACATCACAAGGCCCAACATTGCAAAAATTAGATGGCTTACAACATTTCATGGGAAGAACACCAAAAGATTCTTGGTATGTGTGTTGTATGCAGAACAAAAAGTGAGAAGAAGAAGACACTTTATTTCTGTGAAATTTGTGTGTCAAAACCTGCTCTACATCCAGATTGTGTTTCAAAATGTATCATATAGAGGATAAGTTTTAGAAAGAAAACCAACTCTCCAAACTTTCTTTACATCATTCATAAAAAAATAAGAAACCATCAACTGTAACAGTTATGAAAAACCCTTCCTTATCTAGGAGCACTATTTACATTATTATTATTACCAGTATTATTTATTCATATTGCTAATATTATGAGTATTTTGTGAACAAACTTTTCATGCAGTAACTTACTAATACAGAGTGATCAAAAAGTGTACAGTTAAACAGGCCAGAGAGACTTATGCCATTTTCGCAGTGACATTTTTTCTTTCTTTTATTGAATCTCCAATAATATGAACCCTATTTCACCATCCAGTATATTAGGGTTTTAGTTACAATACAATTAATTATTTACAGTAATTTAGAGTATGGTTAATTTCTAGCGTTACATAATAACGTAATATGAACAAATAAATAAATTAATTAACAAACCCAAGAAAAAACTCAAAGGCTCTTAAAAATATGATGGATAAAGTCACATGGCTTTCTGTAGCACAACTTCTTACATAAAATATTTGACAAAGGCAGTGAAATGTATTATAGCAATAACCTAATTTTTTAATAAATTCATGTCTTTTGGAATCAAATGTGGGACACTCAAATAACAGATGTGAGATAGTCTGGCTGGAGTTTTTGCAAATACAGGTATCTGTACCTATTTTAAATTGTTCCAAATAATGTCCAAATTTACCGTGTCCAGTCATAAATTGTGTTAATACAAAATTTGGTTCTACATATGTGCACTTTATTCGGTCAAAAACAGTTGGGAAAAATAATGTTCTTGTCAAAGCACCATTAATACTGTTTAACCACTCAGCATTCCAATTTTGTAAGAGATCATTTTTTAATACTTCTTTAATATATGACAGAGGACAGAAGGAGTAAAAGTAATCCATATTTGAATTAGCAGCTGATTTGGCAAGAAAATCTGCACGTTCATTTCCTGTAGTTCCAGTATGTCCTTTAATCCAGCCTAGGCAAATATGTCCAAGATGTAGGTTTAATTTTGTTCTTATGGAGCTTGCAATTGGGTGATGGTTGAATCTGTCATTGATAGCGGAAAATGCTGTCTGGGAGTCACTATAGATACAAGAAGACTTGTTGGTGGTTATAACCCATTCCACAGCTTGCAGTAGAGCTAAAAGCTCTGCTTAAAAAATCATACATTTGGAAGCAAGCTTGTATCCTTGGTGAAAGATCTCAACTTCATTATCAAATACCATAAAAGTCGCAGTGACATTATTTATGTAAAATAATGAAATGTCATTTTGAAGCACGTCAGTGATGGATAACAACAAAAAAGCAAGGAATATGTTGTTTTTATTAGTAAATGCACAATTTAAGTGGCATTTATTAACATTTGTATGAAATTAATTATTTTCAAAATTTACCTTTTGCCCTTGGTCAAAAAAATTGTTGCCTGAGAAGAGTTAATTTTTGTTTTTCAGCTCATTTATGCCAAGATCAGATAAGTAGATTCCCAGGCAACACTAGGTAATCAGCATGGGACATCTAAATATAATTATGATATACGTTTTTCATTTCACTTATTCAACTAAACATAAAAACACATTAATTTTTGTTTTTCAGCTCATTTATGCCAAGAAGATTGAGATAAGCAGATTCCCGGGCAATGGCGGCTAATCAGCATGGGGTATCTAAAAATAATTACGATATCAATTTATAATTATTTTTCCTTCTACTTATTCAACTAAACGTAAAAACATATTAATTTTCATTTATTTACGTGTAGCAGCGCACACCGGATTTTAGCTAATAAATAAATAAAAAGAAAGAAAAAAGTTTAAATATTTTTGTTTCACCAACATTTCTCTACAAAAAAAGTTAGTTAAAATATCCTAAATCTAGCAAGTAACACGAACACAATAAATTCAGATGGCAGTGGCACATTCGTTTAGATTTAAATGCACTCTGAAGTGAACTTTTCAAATTAAATAACAGGAATTGGTATATGAATATAATGCCAGCACAATTTCTTTTTGATGTTCCTCAGAATTGTGAAAAATATACAAATTATGAGAATTTTTTGCCATGTGTGGTTAATTTTGATTCTATGGTTTTGTTTTCCTCAGGTCCTGCATGTGGTCTGTATTAATTATTGAGATTTGTACACAATATGTATAGTACTAATATGAACTGAAGTAAGAAAAAGTGTTCCACATCGTAGTGACAAGTAATTCAGGAAGCTCAGGGTGGTTGAACCATTATATGTTTCACTTTTGTATACTTGAATATACTATGGATCCAGTTTAGGTTTACTTATGGTCAGCTCATGTAAAACTTCAATCTGTCTCAAGGAAGATCAGGAGAAACTCATAATAAAGGTTGTGGAAGAAAACTTTTTTTTTAGGTAAACTTTTATCACTCACCTCATATTCTTCTTCTATTTTAAACTAGTTTCAGAATTTTACACTTCAGTTTCATCTTCAGTAATTTCATGACCATTGTTCTGTCATCTTGAAGTGCTGCCTCTCACTCCCTCTGCTGGTAAATGAGAAACCTCCAAATCAGGTCATTTTCCCCGGTAATTTCAAAGTTCATTGATTTCTCCTTTTTGTTTTCTTGAATATAGATTTTTTCCTAAACAGTGAGTTCTTTGGGTTTTTGCATTTGCTTTTAATAATTTAGCCTTCCTTTCGATAAAATGTTTTTCCGACTACGCATGGGCAGCCACTGCAGATTTTTCAAACTTCCCCTTTCTTGATGTTCCTAAGATGTCCTTTCACTCTGGTTTTCAAATTTCTCTTAGTTTTTCCTATTACACTTTCTCACATTCTTCACATTTAATCTGATAAATCCCTGATTGTTTTCTACTTCTATTTTCTCATTTTAGTTAGATCTAATTAATCTAATGATGCTATAGTTGTATAGCATCACAGGAAGAACCCTGGTTGTTTTCTAATACTCTGCTTTGGAAGCATGTTCCAATTGTAACAAGTTTCTCCCTAGGCAATAGTAAGAATATGGAATTATTTTATTTTAGTCTGTTTATCTATTAATGTTGATTTGTTCTTGAACATGTTTCAATTGGATCTCAATCATCTTCAGCATCTTGCCCAGTATTTTTAAATGTCCCCTGAGTATGGTTACTAACGTGCTGCAGGGTTAGTCCTTTGGAGGGGCTACCTCCTTAAAGCCTTTGGACGTGCTTGTTGTTAGGCCTTTGATAAAGTGTCTAGACCAAATTTATGGAACATATTAAGTGAAAAATGAATTCCACTACACTTGATAGCAGTAATTAAGGAAATGTATAAGAAAACAAAAATAAAAATAAATCAAACGGAACCAATACATGTAACAGGAGGAGTTAGACAAGGTTGTCCACTATCAACCACTCTTTTTAACATTTATTTTGACATCATAAGATCATGGAAACAAATGAGGACTAGGGGTATTAACTTAGGAAATACAGTAATAAAAACAGTAGCCTTTGCAGATGACCAGATTTTATAAACTAAATGAAATATCAAAAAAATACAATATGGAAATATCATCAGAAAAATAAAAACATGGCTTTCAAAGGCGCTCATCCAGTTCGAATAAATATAATATTAGAAAATAAACGAATAGAACAAGTGGTAAGATATAACCCCTAGGTTGCAAAATATCATACACAATGTGAACAGATATAAATAACAAACTAAATAAGTTTAATTATATAATAGGAACACTAAAAAGAACTTTAAAAAATAAAGCCAGAAAAGATTCTGTAATGAAGTTATACAAGACAATGACAGTTCCTATTATTACTTATGGATCCGAAACATGGACAGTGACAACACAACAATTTGATAGAATACAAGCTGCTGAAATGAAATACCTCAGACCAATAGCAAGATATCAAAGAACAGACAAAAATATAACACAGAAATAAGACAACTAAATGTAGAGGAATTAAAACAACAATAGTGAATTGTTGTGAACATTTAGCAAGGATGACTGAGAATAGAATACTACTGGGTAAGATGCTGAAGATGATTGAGATCCAATCGAAACATGTTCAAGAATAATTCAACATTAATATTGAAGTAAGATAAACAGACTCAAAATACAATAATTAAAAGAACCTCATAATATTACGTCCTAAAATAAAACATTAAGAATATGGAAGTTGAATATGCCCAGCAGTGGATTCCCAGAAATTAATATCTGGAAACCCTTCAGGAAATTTTGGATCATAACCAAATAAAGGAATTCATTGAGAAAGGTGACGTCAACATAGCCTTTAACACACTTTGATCAAGGCAACAAGAACTCATTTGCCCAAATGGAAGTCAAAATAAAACATCAAACTTAGAAACAAACAAAGGAAACTAAGCTAATACTAAAAGAAAAGAATGTAAAGTGATCCCACTATAGGTCTTAGGACACCCTTGGGTTAGTAGGAGGTTAAGGCTCCCACTTTTTCTAGACAATTGGCACATGATGTCAATCTTATTGTCAGCCCTGTGCGACAGTCACCTTTACACCAGGACAAGCATCACATGCTCATTTCAATTAGAGGCTGAGTTGACCCAAGGACCATGGTGCCACCAAAAGGTTTGGGCCAGTTTAATAATTCTGACCACATTGAGACTCAAACCCTAGATCTTCCAGCTTATAGTGTATTCTAAGCTAATACTAGTTGCAGAATAAAGGCCATACAAAATATTGGACCTGAGTAAGGTAACTTCCTCCTCTCACATCTCAACGGACACCTGGGAATCTCATTTTGCCCAAATACTCCATCAGACTCAATCTCCCTATATTTACATAATAACTTCAGCACAATAAGCACAGAAGGAAGCTATTCAGGAAGCCAAGATAAGGAAGGCAGTTGGTCCAGATAACCTACCGTATTTACGAGTTTACAGGTTGCAATTTTTTTACCTAAAATATAAGTTTCAAAATTAAGGTGCAGCTTATACATGAAATAACTAGAAAATATGCTTTATTTTAGAACAATTTTATCTAATTAATTGTAAGTTCGAAGGCCTTAAGATAACTAAAAATATGGGAATCTCATGTAATGAATTTAAGGAAAGTTATGGCTTGGCAAGGCGATTTATGACACGTCATGACCTTGTAATTTGGCGGCGTACATCAATAGCACAGAAACTTCCTGATATGTACCAGGAGAAACTGTATCATTTCGATGGATACAGAAAATTCGTATACACTGTTGTCCGTATGTAATCCAGGAGAACTCTTTTTAACTGTGGATATTTTGCTTTCTTTCTGCAGAAAGACTGTCGATGATGTGATGTGTTTTCAAGTGCATGTTTTGTTTGTATCCACCGTCACATTTATTTCGTCCACATCAAACTTTCTTCCTGCTGTCCTATTTCCGTGTTCTGCTGCATAGAGCACCACTTGTAGCTTGAATTTGGAGGTATAACTTGCTCTGCACTGACCCATGTTTACACACAGTGAACAGGAATGACAATGAATACTGTACCTACCAACTGACCGTCCCTTTTACCCTTGTGTTAATGACTGAGCTGCAGCCCGAATGTACTGTTACATAGCCAATAACAGAAGCTTTGGAATTTACAACATTGCCAGATTTAAAAATGGTGTACGCCTACTTCTGTCTTTTGCGCTGCTTCTTAGCGAAAATATAAGACAAATTTTTTTTTCCCCCAATTTATTATTGCAAAACTAGGATGCGGCCTATACACGCATAAATCAAATCATCAAGGACTCAGTGTAGTACACACTAGATCTGTAGGCAGCATTATTAATGAATGCCTGCAAATTAATGTTATTTCCAACATCTAGAGAAGATCTATAATCAAAGTCATATACGAGGTAAAACAGCTGCTAATATCACCAGACTCCTAAAGAGGCATCGCTGTGGAATGTGTACCGCTTAAAATGCCAGCCACTTAATATTGCAAAGAAAGATGCCAAGATTAACAGAGCAACAATGTGAATTCGTGCCCACAAAGCAAGCCATTGAGAAAGTGCTGTATTCATACAGGAGGCTCTAAGAAAAAAAAACACACATACCTAACTGCTTTCATTGATCATTCCAAAGTCTTTAATGAAGCTAACAGGAATATTCTACTGTCCAAGCTTACTGAAGTATTAGGCCCAAAGAATCAATATTTAAGGTGTCTGGAAAGCATACTCCATGAATACTCCACAAACATAAGTGATGGCCTAATAAAGTCCAGAAAGGATAAGACAGACAAATGGAGTGCTATAAGGCAATCCTATAAGCCCAGTAATCTTCAATGTCCTAACCCATATCATACAAAAGGTCCAGATGTGTCTATATGCTAATGCTGTCCTCCACAAAGAACTGCTGCAAGCAACAATAAGGAGTTAATGGAATGGCCCAAAGAAAATTATATTGTTTTAAACAAAAACAAGATAAAGATTATTAAATTCCACTACCAAAACAGACTTCTTTGCATGCAGCAACAAACTGGAAATCGTTAATTCTTTCAGATATCTCGGATTGACTCTCCAAGAATCAGGTCACATGTTTACACGACACATAGAAGAGAGAACAGTAGCAGCATCAAAAGCTGAGCTGAAGCAATTGACACAATATCCATGAAAACCATAGTGGAATTTTCCAAGATCTAACTCCTTCAAACATTAATATTTTTATTGCACTCATATGGCCATTCTGTCCACTGCTGTGGTCTCGAGGCAGCGTGCTGCCTTGTCATGCAGAGGGCCTGGGTTCGATCCCAGGTCAGGGCAGTTTTTCTGGGTGAGGTTTTTATCGGGGTTTTTCCTCACCAGTAAGACAAATGTCAGGAAAACTTTAAGGCCCAAATGGTCCCCGAAATCATATGGCCATTATCATCCTTCACCGATGTGGAAAGCAACAGGAAGCTACCACACCTACAATTCCCTAGTAAAGCTGCAAAGCATAGCATATAAATGCTATGATTGCAGTGAAAGACCTGCCCTCGGGCAGAATTACTATGGATGGATGGCCATTCTAATTTAATATCAATGTTGGGAAGTAAATATTATGAGGTAAATTATATTCGAAGAGAAAAATTATATGCTCAGACTGGGGTTTGAATCCAGGACTGTTGGCTATCTAGGCTAATGTTCTATCACTGAGCTACCTGAGAACTCCAAACTAAATGCAAATTTTTCTCTTATACACTGTTAATTCCCGATTGCTGAATGCTACGAGCAGTTGCTCAAACACCCTACTGGCTTTATAAGTAGTGTTCAAATTCCCAATAAATGTCTTCTAAAACAAGAAGTCACCATTTGCATGATCGAGCAAATGCTCGTAGCACTCGGCGATTAGGAATTGACAGTGTATAAAAGAAAATCTTCATTTAGATTGGAGTTCTCAGGTAGCTCAGTGGTAGAGCATTGGCCTAGAAAGTCAAAGGTCCTGGGTTCAAACCCCAGTCTGAGTGTATAATTTTTCTTTTCAAATATAATTTATCCTTCAGTGAGAAGTGTTAAATTAATAATAAAAACATTATGAGGTAAATTCATTTAAAATATGGTCAGAGTAATATTTAAAAATCTCACCTCACAAAACTCATGCTTTTCCACTATACTGGTATCAAATAGAATCCCATCCATCGACAAGTCATATCTCCGTGGAAAAGCACGAGTTTTGTAAGGTCATATTTTTAAATATTACTCAAGACCATATTTTAAATCATATGGCCAAATCTAATCTACACCAATCTGAAATCCCTAGAGATGGTAAAAAGTCGCCTATGTTAAAAATAACTCTGCATGTCTTAAAATATACATGGTCTAGATCTGCTTGTAGCACAGACAGTCTCGTAACAGACTTAATTGAAAGCCATGGGTTAACAAGGACACCATCTAGCGACAGACTACTGAAGAAAAGAAAGGAAGAAACTGCAGATGTAGACCATGAGTTCAACAGCTCTATATAACAAACAGGAAATGGAAAGAGGTCAATTTTGAGCTAAGGCTCAGAATGGCAGTGCATGTCTTTCATCACCAAATTTGCAATCAGCGTGGACAACATGATGTTTCGGAACAATGCTGGTGTATTTTATGTGGTCTACACTGCCCAATGTAGCACTTAATTGACTATAAAGAAAGAACTCTTTCACTCTCCTTTTACACGAATGATGAAAACTTTAAGTAATTATTTTGACTCACCTCATATTTCTTGATTTTTATGTACACCAGGTTTCGTCGCTTTTGCAGTGGCATTATTGATGCATTCCTACTGTTGTTTCGCAATTGTCCAACCTGTAAGTTGATTTCTGCTCGCTCTGCTGGCTGACCAATGAACTTCCAGATCAATTTTTTTTTCTTTTTCTCCAGGAATTTCAGAATTTATGGTTTTCTTTTTATTCTTGCAGATGTAAATTTTCTCCCAAACTGTGAGTTCCTTAGATTTTTTAAACTGTTTTTACTATTGGCCTTAGTGCCAATTCTGTGTTTTTCTGACCATGCATGTGCAGATTTTTCTATTTCTCCATTTTTAACATTTCTAAGGTGTTCTTTCAATCTTGTATTTAAGTTCCTTTTTGTTTTTCGTGTGTATATTTTTTCACAATCTTTACAATCAATTTGATACATCCCTAATTTGTTACCGTCTTCAATCCTTTCATTTTTTTTTTGGCTTTGACTAATTTATTCATTTTTCGGTGCTAATTTAATATTAAATGTTTTGAATCTTATTTCAATAAGCATTTAAGAAAACATGAACTATGACATAAAATGAGAAATTACTCATTCATTCATTAAGGTATATATATAATACAGGGTGGACCGCTCGAATGGACCTAATTTCAATTGCTTGTTACTGGCAAACGGTTGAAGATAGAAACTTAAAACAACGTTCATATTACAGAAAAACTCACCAAGTTTTGATATCCAGATCACCACATCTCTATATGAGCCCCAGCAGTCACTGTGACGATATCAAAGCGATGAACAATTTCTTGCCAAGTACGTTGGAGTATGTCTTCTGGAATGTTCTCAATAGCCTCTATGATGCGCTCACGAAGATCACGAAGGTCTTTGACTGGGGTGGTGTAAACTTTATCTTTGACATAGCCCCAGAGAAAGAAATCCAGTGGTGTTAAATCGGGAGATCTCGGGGGCCACGCGATTGGTCCTCCCCTACCAATCCAACGGCCAGGGAAAATGTTGTCCAAAGTCGTACGAACTTCATTGGACCAGTGGGGAGGAGCACCATCTTGCTGGAAAACGATGTTAGGCTGCAGTTGTTCAATTTGTGGAAAGAAGAACTGCTCCAGCATGTCAAGATATGTGGTACCACGAACAGTTTTCTCGGCGAAGAAAAACGGTCCAATGACCTTATTATGTGACAAACTGCACCAAACATTCATCTTCGGACTATCACGAACATGCTCTTGAATAGCGTGAGGATTCTCCGATCCCCAGATCCGCACATTATGCCGGTTTACCTTGCCTGACAAATGGAAAGTGGCTTCGTCCGAGAAGAAAATCTTGGTCATGAAGTCAGGATCAGCGCCGAGACGGTCCAGCATCGTATTGGCGAATTCCACTCGTTTTGGCATGTCATTCGGCTCCAGACGTTGCACTAACTGCACTTTATATGCGTGCAGTTTGAGGCGTTTGTGGACAATCCGTTGTAATGTCGATTTTGGTATTTGAAGTTCCCGCGAAGCTCTTCTTAATGACTTCCGGGGGCTTCGCTCAAATGCGGCTTGAACATTTGCTACCATTTCATCGGATGCTCTGCGACCACCACCATGCTTCTTCAACACAGATCCTGTAGCTAATAATGTATCACGCCACTTCTTTATGCTTCTAGCAGTTGGAGCATCACGGTTAAACACACGCCGGAACTCCCTTTGAACTCTAATGATTGATTTAAACTCCGCATACCACAAAACAGTTTGCGCTTTCATCTGCGGAGTCGCCATTTTCACAAACAATTAAATCTAAGAACGAGAAACGTATCTTTGTGCCATCTACCGACAGGATTCGAAACTTAGTGAGTTTTTCTGTACTATGAACGTTGTTTTAAGTTTCTATCTTCAACCGTTTGCCAGTAACAAGCAATTGAAATTAGGTCCATTCGAGCGGTCCACCCTGTATATATATATATAATATATATAAAGTGTATAGTTCTTGGTGAGAAAAAAGTATGAGAAACAAGGGAGAAACAAAACATAAATTCACATAAATCTAACCTAAATGTCATGAAAAAAAATATGGTTGGTCCGAAAGTTATGTCAGAATCATAGGAAAACAGAATTGCCAACCCAATAGATTTATAATACTGACCGATAATGATGCCTCACTCAGTTGAAAAACATATATTA
Source organism: Diploptera punctata (assembly GCA_030220185.1). Classification (NCBI taxonomy): domain Eukaryota; kingdom Metazoa; phylum Arthropoda; class Insecta; order Blattodea; family Blaberidae; genus Diploptera; species Diploptera punctata. The sequence goes on from JASPKZ010004946.1 coordinate 1,731,844, forward strand.
AAAAAAATACATTAAAAAATTTATAACTTTAACTAAATGTAGCTAGCACAGGCCTGTGAAGATTTTGCGGCATGAGATATTTTAATGCAAATAAATAAAGTCAAATCCCTTGATAACGGAACTGTTACTAGTTTTTGCATATCACATACAGATTTTGGACAATTCTATTTTTAACATAAAAAATGAGAGTGCGTGGTCCACCATTCGAATGTCGTATAAGCGTGCTGTATTAAAATATGTAGACACCTAAAATATAGTGCAGTTTTATAATATAATCATTGATTTTATTCATACTAGTTTGTCATCATGTTTAACTGTGGATAGGTTCAACTTATGACCATCCTCTGGTTACATTACACAGTTTCCGGCAAACAACTGCAGAAGCAATAAGCCGCCAGCACACGGGCCAGATAATAAAATTCCAACACCACGAACTACATTACAAGAGATTAGTACCAGCACTCTTTCCACCTCCGGCATGAAAGATGATTTCAATTTTTCCCTGGAATCAAAAGACAACAGCCCGTGTCCTATCAATTAACCAACATTAAACAATTTGGTACGCAATTTGGTTCTTACATAAGAAAAATTTAAAGAAGAGAATCTTTTTATCGGTACAGACATAGTGAAGAAGAATTTTAACATATTGGTCGAAGTAGTGTACTGTTCTTATATCCCTGGTTTGAATGGTAGCCTAGGAAAAGTTTATGAACCGAGTCTAAAGGGCATTCTTCTGCATAATGTGAATAAATTAGCTTCAGTTCCAGTAGTTCAGTCAGTGTACATGAAAGAAACATATTCAAACATGTGTACTATTCTAGAAAAAAATAAAATATAATGAACACTTGGTACGTGTCTGTGATCTTAGATGTGTGGTATTTTATTGGGGCAACAAGGAGGGTACACGAAATTTCCGTGTTTTTCGTGTGAATGGGACTCAACAGCCAGTGAAAGACACTGGAAAGTTACTAATTGGCCAAAAAGAAAACAACTGGTGCCAGGGACAAAAATGTAATAAATCACCCATTAATTGATTCTGCAAAAAATATTGCTACATCCTTTGCACATAAAACTAGGATTAATGAAGCAATTTGTTAAAGTTTTGGAAAAAAAAAAGTCCCTTGTTACCAAAAAATTACTAAAAAAAGTTCTGTTACTGATGGAAGCAAAAGTTAAGGAAGACTTTTTGATGACCACAGATTCACACATTTATTAGGGATGTTACTTTTAAAAACTGCATGTCTTGACATGGAACTACAAGCTTGGAAATCATACAAGGACGTCATTAAGAAGTTTCTGGGCAATGTTAATGATTAAATTAAATTATGTTTAGTCTGATCATTTTACCTCAATATTAATGTTGATTTGTTCTTGAACATGTTTCGATTATATCATAATCATCATCAGCATCTTGCCCAGCATACCAAAATTAGGTTCAGAAACCAGTTAAGCCATGTGTGTGTATAGGGCCTATATATATATATACCTTAGTTTGTAACTAAATTCTAGTACGGTAATTTGTGCATTTTTTGGTGTTGTACCAAAACGTCAGTAAATGTAATGTGCCATAACTTCATAAACTTACTTCTACACACTTTCCGAAAAAAAGAATACCAATCAGTCCAGATCAATGCAAATTTCCACATAATTCATTACTTTAGTATGATTACCTTTCAAGACAATCCTGCAAAGGGGGACACATTAATGCAACACTCCAAAACATGATTCTCCTCATCGACTACATCGCATATTTATGAAAAAATACTTAATTTGAAATAATATGAAAAAATATTGATCAACTGGCACTATGTAGAAAGGAAATATTTTGTTAATGTCTCATTAAAAAAGCATGTTAGCACCACAAACATACACAGTAATCTAACTGATAGCATTTAAGATCATTTACAACCTGTGGCCTACTCTAAGATCCAGTGGACTGTATTTTTGCTGATAATACCCAAGATATTTGAAAAAAGTGAGTTCCTCAAATATTAGAATGATATGAGGGTGGATCAAATATAAACCGGAATTTGTATCTGGAGGCTCTGGTAGCAAACTGCAAAGGTTGCGGTTTGGAGGGGAAGTTGGTGGGGGTGTCTTCTGGAGTAGGGATCTTGATGTGTCGCACTCCGAAGAGCGGCCGCTTGCTTCAGTACGCCATGAGCGAGCAAAAGGTACACACGTCTGTTGCGCAATGCATTATTATTAAGTTTTTGGCGAAAGAAGGCACTAAACCTTCTGAAATTTTGAGAAGGCTCCATGTGCAGTTCGGGGAAGCAACCCTTTTGAAGACGCAGGTGTATGATTGGCGCAAAAAAATTTTAGCGGGCTGGGATTCAGTGGAAAATGAGCCCCACCAAAGACGGCAACGAACAAGCATCACTGCAGACAACATTCGTGCTGTACGGGACCTTATTGAGGAGGATCGCCACGTAACAATTTCTGAAATTGCTTCACACGTTGGAATAAGCTTCGGAAGTGTTCAAGCCATCAACAATGATGAACTCAAATTCCAAAAATCCGCCGGAAACCGATCCGAAATGTGATTGTGCTGCATGACAATGCAAGGCCACACACTGCTCAGTTGCCACAAGAAAAACTGATGAAAATGCATTGGACACCTCTGGAACATCCTCCTTACAGTCCAGATTTGTCACCCTGTGACTACCATTTGTTTGGGCCACTGAAAGAAGACCTGGGAGGAAGGCGGTTTCGTGACAATGCAGGGTAGAGGAGTTCATGCGCAACTGGCTGACTACACGTCATCCCTCATTCTTCAAGGATGGCATCAAAAAGTTGCCAACTCGATGGCAAAAGTGTGTTGGAAATGCAGGAGACTATGTAGAAAAATGAGGTGGTGGTTTTGTATTTTTTTGTTAATTCAATAAAATTGTAAACATTAATTCCGGTTTATATTTGATTCACCCTCATATAATATTCAATAATAAATAATAAGGAAATGTTGTTTGATATAATATATTTTTACCTAAAATCTGTTTGAATGCTATCATTTGGTTTAATGTGAAACTTAAGCCGTTTATAAGAATTGCTGTTGCCATCAAGTTCCTCTTTCTCATCCTTCTTTTCCTCACTATCAGAGACAGAAGATTTCTTGCTTCTCTTCCTTACAGTTTCTGTGTGTCCTACATTAAGAAACAATGGAAAAACTTCAGTAATTAACTCTCACCAACCCAATGAATTCTTCTATGTTCTACAGAATTGCAGTATGCATGCACGAACGAACACTTCATGTAACCTCCACCAGGTGGCATATATATATATAGATATACATGTGAAACTGGTATTACCATCTTTCGCAATCATTTCTAAAATGTTTATAAGAAATGGACATACACCAACTTCCCCCTTCCTAACTTAACAAAATGAGGCAAATTGGCTGGATTTCTACTCAACTGAAGCCATGACAAACCCAGAATGGAAAGGCGAGATGTGTCACACCTGTACACGCTATGTGGTACATGGATTTTAGTTTCAAGTGTGCGAGATAAAAACTTTCCATGCTCCAGCTGAAGAATGCATTTGCAAACATTGTGAAAGGTATGCATATTTTTAATAAACTATAAAATAATCTTTTGTACTTGTCCCAATGAAACCTAACAAAATGAATTTAATTTCTTGAAATATAGTTTGGAATTAATCGAAATTCTGGTAACACTGATTTCACTGCCACTAGTGGAAGTTACATTAAGCACACTGTGATTCTGTAGAACTTTATTGGTAGATACATAGCACAATTTGCAGACATAAATAAATATTAATGGGCTAAGGTTACCAATTAGACTCACACAATTTTCCATCTAAATTCTTATGCAACAGATGCACTAAACACTTTGCAACCATTTATAATAATGTTTTGTACTATTTTAAACATTTTGGAACCATTCTATAAACATTTCTTAAGATATTTAATTTTAGGAAGTTATATTTTGAGGTTATTTTAATTATATTATTTTTGGTCTGGACATCTTACCTCAATATTAATGTTGATTTGTTCTTGGACATGTTTCAAAACAATTCTCTGTTTTATCTTCAGCTTTCCCAGACTGGTTTTATTTATGTTGCATTATGTTGCACCACCTGGATGTCGATGTCAGCTCCATCCTGTGGTTGGCCAAAGAACCTCCAAACAAGGTCACCCTCCATCGGAATATCAAAATTCATAACTCTGTTTCTGTTCTTCTGAATATAAATTTTTTCCCAAATAGTCAGCTCGTTTGTATTTTCTAACTGTTTTAATAATTTAGTGTCTGAATTTATATTATGTTTTTCAGACCAAACATGAGCAGCAACTGCAGATTTTTCAATTTCTCCATTTTTAATATTTCTTATGTGTTCTTTGGTTCTAATTTTTAGGTTTCTTTTTGTTTTCCCTATATATATCTTTTCACAACCCATGCATTTCAATTTGATATATTCCTGACTTTTTATTTTTATCAGTTTTTCATTTTTGTTGGTTTTTATTAGTTTATTTAAACTGTAGTTATTTTTTGGTGCTAATTTAATATTAAACTTCTCAAATATATTTTGAAATTTATTATGTACCCAGGGGTGATATGTGAATTTCCTATATTTTTTCATAGGTGGTTCTTCTTTTTCAAGATTACTTCTGTTTATCATTTTTTGTTTTTTATACTTTTCTATCCTTTTATGTACCATTTTTTCATCAAACCCATTTTCTCTTGCTACTTTGATTATGTGTTTTTTCTCATGTTTGAAATCTTCTTCGTTTAAGGGTAAGTTTACCAATCTATGAGTTAAACTATTAAATGCTGCTAATTTATGTCCAATTGGATTGAACCCTGTTGATTTTATAAAATTTTCCGTATGAGTTTCTTTCCTATGAATCCTGAATTCAATTTTTCTTTTTTCTTCGTTTCTGACCAATTTAAGATCCAAAAAAGGTATTTGTTTATTGTCTTCTATTTCTTTGGTGAATTTAATGTTTGTACTCTGTAAATTTAATAGTTTTAGGGAATCTTCTACATGTTTTTCTTTAACAATACAAATTATTAGCTGACATCGACATCCAGGTGGTGCAACATAATGCAACATAAATAAAACCAGTCTGGGAAAGCTGAAGATAAAACAGAGAATTGTTTTGAAACATGTCCAAGAACAAATCAACATTAATATTGAGGTAAGATGTCCAGACCAAAAATAATATAATTTCTTAAGATATTTAAATATTTATAAATTATGCGTATATAATAATATTATAATGATATTGTGATAAGAAAAATTAATATCTGAACCAGGAATCGAACCGTGGACCTCTAGTTCTCCAGACTAGTGTGCAGCCCACAATATCATTATATTATAATATGATCCATTATTGGAACTGTGTTAAAATAACAGTATTGGAAAATATTAAATTACGCGAATATTGTGAATTGAGTTCTACAGACGTGCAAATGCTTCATGTAACATCTGCTAGGTGGCTCTCAAATCACATTTGAAAATAATTCCAAAGCATATTTCAAGAAATTAACTTTATTTTGTTAGATTCCGATGGGACAAGTTAGTGTACATGAAATTTGTTTATAGTTTATTAAATAATATGCATTTAATTTGTTTTGTTAGGTTAGGAAATGGGGGAAAAAGTCCAGAAATGGGCGCTCACGAATTCTTCTAAGTTCCACAGAATCGCAGTGCACAAGCTCGAGTTGCTGTAATGGTTAATGTAGCATCCGGTAGATAGCTCTGCAGTCGGCATTACCAACTTTGGGAATAAATTCCCAAATGCTAAAGAAAATGGACGTAAACTAACTTGCCATTTCCTAACTTAAGAAAACAATTTATATGCATATTATTTATTCCCAAATGCTAAAAAAAAATTGGACATAAACCAACTTCCCATTTCCTAACCTAACAAAACAATTTACATGCGTATTATTTAATAAACTATAAACTAATTTTACGTATGCTAACACTAAATATGGTTTGAAATTATTTTCAAATATTGGCAACTCTGATTTGAGAGCCACCTAGCAGATGTTACATGAAGCATTTCCGTGTCTCCAGAACCGAATACACAATATTCACATAATTTATAAATATTTAAAAATCGTAAGAAATGTTTATAAAATGGTTCCAAAATGTTTAAAATAGTATGAAACGTTATTATAAATAGTTGAAAATTTTTAGTGCATCAGTGGCATAAGAATGTATGTGTAAAATTGTGTGCGCTCATTAATGGACCTCAGCCGAAATGGGAAGTTAGTTTAAGTCCATTTTTTAGCATTTGGGAATTTATTCTGAAAGTTGGTAATGCCGATTTCAGAGCCATCTACTGGAAGCTACATTAACCATTACAGCAACTCCCGCATGCACACTGAGATTCTGTAGAACTTAGAAGGGGTGTGCTATACAAACCGTCGCACAAAATATTCAATCTTATTTCTTATGCCACTGATGCACTAAACACTTTTAAACACGTTTAAAACATCTTCCAATGTTGCAACAATCTTTTTTTATATTTATATATTTACGTAAAACATGGTCGTGCTACATTGCTTACTTGCTACTTTCTGCTATTTTCCCTTCTCTTCCTATGTTGTTCCAACGTTGCCACCATCAACAACCCAAAATACTCCAGATGTTGCCAACATCATTTCCACGTTCCCTGGATTTCACTTACGTTAGAGTAATTGATTTGTGTTACAGTAATTGATTTTGGTTTGGTTAGTTTTAGGTTCCTTGCTTTTTAAATGTGATTCCACGTTCCCTGGATTTCACCTACGTTAGAGTAATTGATTTGTGTTATAGTAATTGATTTAGGTTTGGTTAGCTTTTTGGTTCCTTGCTTTTTAAATGTGATTTGATACGTAAAATAAATTACCTCTTCATATCTGTTATTCTATGAAAAATTCAAAATGTGAGACGGTTACCACGTAAAATCATATTTCCACTAGTTAATTTTGTGTTAATTATACATTTTTAGACAAGTTCTGGGAATTTTGTGTCAATGTTAGTCATACTGATTTCACATACATATACCGCCAACTGCTGGAGGTTGCATTTATCTTTCTGGGATTACATGAAGCACTAGCGCATGCGCACTGGGATTCTACAGAACTTGTTTATCCCTTAGTAGAATTAATGTGAGACTTATTGTCTACCTTATCCAAAATATGTTTAGAAATTGTTGTAAAATGTTTAAAATACAATGAAATGTTATTACAAATGATAAAAGTATGTAATGCAAATGACATAAGAATGTTGTATGGAGAATCATAGAGAATCACTCTCTAAAGTTCAGCCAGAAACAACACATAGTCAATGAAAAGTGGAATGCCATTATAATTAAGGTTAGATTTTTGTCACACTTACCGCTCAGTGATTCAATGACATTGTCTTCACTATTGGGATCAGCAATTTCCATACCAACATTATAGAGTTGACAATGACTTTCTTGTCCTGCCACAAGGAATGTATGACGACCATTGTTAAAGGCAGCACAATTCATAACAACACTAGGTCCCGTTTCATGACGAGTCACCTCTTCAGCTATGAATTTTTCACCGTTATGTGACAATTCAAAAATTTCCTGAAAATAAAAGTAATGTATAATGACCTTTTAATTAAACCACGCGAATGTTTATAAAAACTGCTTTAAAACACTTACAAAACCATTAGCAACTCCAGTATTTGCTGACCCTCCTCCTCCACCCACTAAAACATGCCTACTTGTCAACATTTGTAACGTATAAAGAGGAAAGTTCACACGTGCTAATAAACCTTCTTGGCTTTTTCTTGTTGGAGCCATTATTTTAATATCGTTAACACAATACACTCAAAATGTAATCAAAGATCCTCCATTAATTATTTTGTTGGCACTTCTTATTCCACGTAATTTATAATACAACAAAGACAGGATTACCAATTACATATTAGATATAACAATGTAATGTGACGGAAAAGAAACAATTAAAAAAAAACATAATCTAGCACAACTGAAATATAACAAAAATAGAATTATAATTTTTAATATAACAAGTTCATGTTGTCAATTTAATTTTTCATTATTCAAATTCCCTCTAGGTAATTTTCTTTTGTTGGATAAAGAATTCCAAGATAGCCAACGAAATCAAACATCAATGACATGAACAAATCCCGGTCGTACAATAAGTATCTGTTTTAACTAAATTATAATTTTGATTAATGTGTCCATTTTTCAATAGTTAAACATCTATAATAACACGATAAAATAAATTTTAATGACAAAAACTCGAAGTATTAGCAATATAAATATATTGGCTATATTGATAATATTGGTCACTGCATAATGGAAACTAGGTATGTTCACTGTTCACACCCAGGGATTAGCGTTCCCTATCCTCTCTATTCTCTATGGTGTGAACCAGGGGAACGCTTATATAATGCTCATTTTCTCTTTAACTCTTATCCCGTTTAATTTGTTAGTCTTTGAGCAATAGCACGGTTTTTGGTCATCGTTTCTGACTACACTACAGTTCATGAGGCCCCAGGCAGTGGCGGAGCGTGGAATTTCGACATTTCTGGTGTTCTCTCCTGGCATTGGTGTAATTGTAACCCACTTCTGAAGTTGGGGCGCCTAGAAGTCGGAGTTACGCTATCCCGATGATATGATGGATGATAAACGATAATGAAGCGCCAGGAGAGTTCTTAACCTAAATTCCAGGCCATGAGCAACCACAAGAATGATTCCCTTTAAGGAAAAATTCCTAGTTTGACCGGGAATTGAACCCGGGACCACATGAACAGTAGTCAGAAACGTTGACCACTAGCACACGAGGCTAGTAATATGGATATAATATTGTTTATTAGGCTGAGATCCATTATTTGTCTGCCACGATTTTCCATACAACATCCTTACACTACTAACTTTTACTATGTTTGGTACTTTTTTTAACATTTTTATATATTTACGTAAAATGATGTTGCCCCAAAAAAACTCCAGTTGCCAACATCATCAACCCAAAAATACTTATAAAACTCCAGAACTTACGAATGAGTGTGGTAACTACCTCGTTCTTTGTAATTGAAAACTAGGATTGGAAATGAGGAAATTGGTTGAAGGGAAGTGGACTTTTTCCTGTTTATTATTATTATTATTTCTAATAAGCAAATCAAATTCTAAAAAGAATGACATGCAATGTTAGGAGTATCAAATATAATAAACTACTATAGGTATAGGGCTTAGGAAATGGAAGGAGGTAATTGGACATATTAATAGTTAATTCATCATCATCCATGCAAGTATTAAGCCATATGACCTGTTATGGCCTCAAAGAGGAATTTTCCATCCAGTGCTTTTTTGGACGTCCCAGCGATCTTTTGCCTTGGGGGCAGTAACGAAGCATGGCTTTTGGAATTCTATGAGATGACATTCGTTGAAGATGGGCTTTCCAGTTGTTCTGGTAGTTTTGTATATGGTGGAGAACGGGTTGCAAGGGATAGTGACGTGCATTTCATCACCTCTCCTATCCAAAACTTATCCTCAACCTGCTCGTGATGCAACCTACTATTACAAATGAGGTTCTGAGGACCGAGTACTTGCGGTATAACCACATCACCTTAATGTAGAGGAAATGCTACATTAGTGGGAACCCCACAATAATACCCCTCTGGGCCAGCAACCCATTGGGCGAAAAATTTACATTTGCTTTCAAGTCTCAAACCAAGCCTCGGATTAATTGTTAATTAAATACAGGGCAAGTCAAAATGTTGTGCAGGTTTTCAGAAATTTATTATGTGAAATGTAATGAACATATAATATCGTGAGACATATTGTATGAAAGGTAAACTCTCAAAGTTTAGTTGTCCACTTCTAAAGTTCCGCGTTCACCCGCAAGATGTCAACAGCAGAGCAGTAAAGGAAAATGGCGTTGACTGGGGATCAGAAGTCTTTCTGTGTGCTTGATTACCATGTAAACAACTCTGTGACTAGTGTTCAACGACATTTCCGTACCAGATACGATAAAGACCCGCCGGATGGGAGATCCATTCGTAAGTGGTACACACAATTTAGGGATTCAGGCTGTATCTGTAAACGAAAATCGACTGGCCGTCCGTCGACGAGTGAAGAGACAGTCGAACGCGTTCGCACATGCTTCGTGCGGAGTCCACAGAAATCCACCTACCGGGGAGCGACAGAACTTCAACTACCACAAAAAACTGTATGGCGGATTCTCCGGAAACGTTTACAGATTAAACCCTACCACTTGCAACTGGTTCAAGCCTTAAAACCCGCCGATTATGCTTTGCGAGCGTCCTTCTGTGTTGATTTTCTCGCATTAATGGAAGAGAATGAGTTCCATGAGAGGGTAGTTTACAGTGATGAAGCGACTTTCCACCTTTCAGGAAAAGTGAATAGACACAATGTAAGGATTTGGGGAACTGGTAACCCCCATGCAACTCTGGAACATCAACGCGATTCTCCGAAAGTGAATGTCTTTTGTGCCATTTCCCATGCAAAGGTTTATGGGCCCTTTTTCTTTCATGAACGTACTGTGAACGGACATGTTTTCCTTGATATGCTACAACAATGGCTCCTTCCGCAGCTTGAAGCGGATAGTCCAGATTTCATTCTGCAGTTGGATGGTGCCCCTCCACATTACCATGGCAGTGTTCGAGACCATTTGAATACGGCTTTACCACAACGCTGGATAAGCCGTGCATCTCAGGGTGATCAACAACTCATTCATTGGCCACCTCGTTCACCAGATCTAACCCCGTGTGATTTCTTCATGTGGGGTCTTGTAAAGGATCATGTTTACGTACCACCACTTCCAACAACACTGCATGAACTGTGTGCCCGCATCACAGCAGCCATTGCTGATATCGACCGCGGACTGCTACAGAAAGTTTGGCAGGAGATTGAATATCGGCTTGACATCTGTCGTGTAACAAAAGGCGCTCACATAGAACATCTGTGAATATTTTAAAAAAACTTTGAGAGTTTACCTTTCATACAATATGTCTCACAATATTATATGTTCATTACATTTCACATAATAAATTTCTGAAAACCTGCACAACATTTTGACTTGCCCTGTATATAAATGCATGCTTTTAAAACACAGATATTCGTCTCCACTTCCAGCTGGTTTCTAGAGCTTGTAAGTGAGCTCTATACGTCGATAGCCTCGTCTTCTATTAAAGATACTAGGGTGAGATCTCGTGTTTTATTTTATTGAATAAAGTAGTGGATATAGAACATATTAAGTCGTTTTGAACATCGTGTTGTACCAACAAGCACAGTAGAAATTTCCAAATCATTTCTTAATTTCTCTTCTATAGTGCAACAATTCAATATAATTATGCCCTACCTCTTTTGTTAGATTTGGAGTTTTCTATATGGCCCCTAAATGGCAGCTCTTGTTCGGCTAAGAAACACACAGCGTCTATTAGTCAGCTAACTATGTACATAGGGCACGCCGTAGCGTAGTGGTTAAGGCACTGCGCTACAAGTCGGAAGGTCGAGGGTTCAAGTCCCGGTGGGGTCAGGATTTTTAAACTGACCCAAACCTTCTGGCGGCACTATGGCGCTGGGGTCGACTCAGCCTCTAACGGAAATGAGTACCAGACACTTGTTCTGGGGTAAAGGCGGCCGTCACGCAGGGCTGACATCAAGTGCCGAATGTCTAGAAAAAGTGGGAGCCTTAACCTCCTACTACCCCAAGGGCCTCCTGAGGCCTGTAGTGGGACTACTTTACCTAACGGGGCTTCTCCTAATGTAAACAGCATCGTCACAGGAGACGAAACATGGCTGTGTTACTATGGCATCGAAAGGAAAGCCCAGAACAAAGTGTGGATATTTGAAGATGAGGGTATGTCAGTGGGAGTGAGGAAATCACAATCAGCGAACAAGAGAATGAAAACCATATTCTTCACCACTAGGGGGATTTTGGAACAGGTTATACTGCAAATACAATGCACAGTCAGTGTGAAATGACACACAGAAGAATGCCTTCTAAAGATGATTGCAGCGCTGAAGAAACTCCGCCCAAGGTCAAGGTTAGTCACATGGATGCTGCATCATGATAATGCACATGCCCATGGGGCCAGTGATACTGTGGAGTTCTTGAAGAAATAGACACTTCCACTGCTTGAAGATCCTCCTTACAGTCCAGATCTTGCTCCATTGGACTGTTCCCAGAAGTTAAATTGAAGCTGAAAGGAAAGCATTTCCCTTTGCAAAAGGTGCTTTTGACAGCATGGGACAATGAATGCAGGGAGCTGTCCAAAGAAAAGTGGAAGCAATGGTTTAGTGATTGGTTTCGACATATGAAGAGGTGTATTGAGTGTGGTAGAAGTTATTTTGAGAGATTGTAAAAAGTATACCCATATTGCAAAACTTTCCTAGTGTCCTATGTACCTGTTTGCTTGAACATTTTCGTTATGCTTATCCATATTAATTTTGATAGCCCAGACTTGGGACTCTTCAATTCTAGTGTTTCCAAACTTACGTAGTGCTATTTCACAGTTAACATGGACTTCAGATAGTTCATGACTTTTTCAGCATATGAAAACTATTATTTACATCAGAAACCTCCTTTGTTCTCCAAACATTTTTCTTTGTTGAATATAGAAGGCAGGGCTAACAGTAAAGAAAAAAATGACTTCCTGCAGCCATATGTCATATAAATACCAACCTTCATGTCCTTCATTAGACAATGCACTTTTGTTTTTGTTTGACTTATAATGTTATTTAAATTAGGAGTTGGTTTATAACTTTTTCCTTTACAACAAAGTTTTGGCAGGAAAAGTGATGACTTAACAAGTCTTCAATAACACAAGCACATTCCTCTCCCATGATATTTATTTAGTTGTTTAATTATTGTATTTGATACTCTCAGAAGCACTATGTGCACAAGACTTACACGGAGCAACTGAAATCTCGCTGTTAGCCTTTTTTGGAGTGCTAACAGGACAGCTACAGAGTAGCATTGGGCAGCCTATGGCTTGAAATGCAGCATGATGTCCTACCGATCAGCTTGAATGCACCTGTAAAACTAATTTTCAAGGTCTCGTTCCATGTAAGCCTCGGGAAGATGGTTAACATTATGGGGATTTAAAAAGTTAGAACACATTGTACAGTATTGGAATGCTACTGTATATACGCAATGCATATGATATATATTATTAAGTTACTATTGTTTACAACATTGAGACTACTATCAATGCATTGTTGTATATCTTCCAGTACGATGTTTCAATTAAAGAGTTTGATTCAAAATTTAGAAAGTGTTAGCCGGGCTAACATGGACCCTCTGCCACTGGTCCCAGGTTCGTTCCCCAACCAGTCAACAGGAATTTTTCCTTCTTTATCACTTATTGGCCATCATTGGGATAATGTAACTTTGACAGGAAAGAATGCCAAAACTGTAAACCTGGTGGCAGTATTTATGTAAATCAATGCTCCATTATAAACAATACACTATGAAAGTTTATAAAAATTGAACAGCAGGCCTAGAAAACCCACTGCAAAATTTGTTTCATATTGCCAAATCTTATGTGAAGTTCATAAATACATTTATGCGCAGATTCCTATTATTAAAAGAAACGCTTGGCCTTGCAAATTAATTTACTTTGCTGATTTTAATAAGTAGTTGGAAATATTGTAGATGCAGTACGAATAGCTAAGTCTTATAGACTGTGATTGAACAGGTTCTGCGGCACAAATGGGGAATTAAATAGAGGCAATGAAGGCATGAAGGCTTTGTAGGAAAAACAGAGGAAAAGAACCCACGGAGGAGGAGGTCAGGAGATGATAAGTGGGCGGGGAAGAACATAAAACATGTATCTGATAGGGCTCAATTATACAGGAGATGGAATAGAAAACATTAACCCAAGGAGGATCGGGATGTATGGAAAGCTTATGTAACATGCAGCCATTAACCTCAAGGTTCGATGGATGATATTTATAGGCAATCTAGATGTAACCAACTTTTTTTTTTACAGTCATTCTTATGTTTCATGCCTTTAAAATGTTCTAACAATAGGGGTACTAATATCATATTTGATGTGGGCTTTGAATGCAATTTTAATAGTTGAAAGTAAATAATAAATCAAAACCAATCGTTAGCTATAGCAAATTGGAAATTGGGCTTTGAATGCAATTTTAAAATTACTGACGTCCCATATGCGCAGTACACATCAATGCAATAAAAATACATCGACAATTTCAGAATGGCTTTAGATCATAAGCCTACTATCATCATTTTCGAAGAGTTACAAAAGAAATTGGCAATGAAGAATATAGTAGGTTGAAACACTGTTGTTAATAAAAATATGCCGTATGAATTGCACACAATGGGACTATGGAGTCAGAGTAGATTAGCATTAGTAGATAGCAATAGTCTCTATTTGTATTCTATCATATGGCCCCCCCCCAAACTATAAAAGCTGCAGTGGTAATTGCATACACCTAGTATTCCAGCCATATGGTTCATATAGAATCGTCTTTTAATGCATATATGATGATGTAAAACCAATGAACAGCACAGCCTTGTGATTAGTCACAGCTCTAGTGAGTTCACTTCAGTTGCAATATGAATACAATATTGAATGCAGAGAACATAAAATTCTTGGCCATATTTTTCATTCTTTTTGTTATCTTTTGTCTGATACATATTTAAATGACAAGACAAGACATAGGGGTTGGCAAAAGAGAAGAGACACCCAGTAAGACATTGTTCCGCTGGGACAGAACGACGCGCACACTCAGTAGCCAGGAGGAGTTACGATCAAACGAAGCGAGGGCCCATGGCCTTGGCTATTCTGGCTGTCTTTAGGGACTTAAAAATGCCCTTTCAGCCCCATTGATATTGTTTTCTAGCTGATGGCTTAGAGTGAAGGCATCCAGCCGCCCAAGTCATAAACAGCAGTTAGATCAGAAGACAAAGATCCAAGTCATTGAGGCATATAATAAACCTGTTTTCAGTTTTTCCTCAGTTGTTATCAACCTCAGACTGCCAAGAGGACAGGCACCCCAGACGCCCACCAGCTCTTGCCACCGCCCAGCATGGAGATGAGGGTGGGAGGCCCGACACCACAAACTGTACCAGAAACAACCCATTCTCAGATTAAGCTGATTGTTAGCGAAATTTTGGAAATAAAATTTGGGAATTTATAATTTATTGGGGACCACTCCGACATCTGTCTTAGTGCTAAGGAAAACCACCGAAAACCTTAGCAGAGTGGTTTGAATTTAATAAAATAAAAAATTAGAAAAAAATTATAGAAAATTGTCAAAATGATCAGCTTCTTTGGCTCTATGGCAAATTAGCCGGCGGAATCACCATTTGAAAACTCGTTGGTTTAAGTCTTTATCAAAATTAGATAAGCACTCTATAAAGAAAGAACAATCCATATGATCCAGTTCAATAGTAATGACTATTGAACTGGGTTCTGATTTTAGTTCATGAACTAGTTTTTCCATGAATTCCCTTACGATTTGAGATTTGCACAATCTTGCTCCTGGTTGTTTTCACTACCATAGCAGTCTGAGTGCTAGCAGTAGCGTGTTTGGCTTCATGTGTGGACTCGAACACACACAGGCCCTCAGTTTGCAAGGCCTTTGCTTCCTGGGTCTTTTCTTATTTTTTCCAGTGCTTTTTACGGCAACTGGCTCAATCGGGCCTGAGCTGTTAAGGGAGGCAGCAGGAGCAAGCTCTACTGTGACTGCCTATTTAGTAGCAGGAGTGACCTGAACTACCTTTTCTGGACCACACAGCGCTGTTGGGGGCTTTTTTCAAGCGGTGATAGAGTTTGACCTTCACCTTATAATGGCAAAGTCGTCCTATTTTTACGTCTGCAGACATTGGAACCTTCTGCCAGGACTGCCACGAACATTGACAGCAGATTATTAGTTCTTCCATAGGTCATATTGACTACCTTCAGAACTTTGAACCCATGACCATTACGGTTGTCCTGGATCTCGGTCGGATCCACGCTGGAGTCGAAGCCCTTGATTACGAACTTACGCGTAACAGTCTGTTTTTTCTTATCATCCTCACAATAGGGGATATTATGTAGCTGTGGTACTTGTGATAGGCTGCCATTGAAGTCAGCCTAACCCTTGTAACCTCACAAGTCAATGTGAGAGGCTCAGTATTTGCAAAAACATTATTCGTGGCTGCCAATGCGACGGTATATTCCCGACATACCAGCAAGGAAGGAGGTTTCGGTGGATGGGTTGCGAGCCCTTCGACTCGGTGCTTTTATTTTAAGTTTTACATATTTGTAATGTCAAATCCTGAAGAAGATTGGTCTCATTTGCTAGTACATAAGCTAGTCTGTTTGATGTGTATTTGAATATGCACAACGCTCTTTTTAGATATGTGACTTTTATTCTCTGTATTGTCCTTCAGTTATAGTGGAGTGAGGTGATTCCATATGTAGATATAGGTATTACTTTTACTTCAGATAACTGCCATTGTAACAACTTTCTCAATGTGTTTTATGTCATTTATACTCCAAATTGCTACTATGGTCCTTTCCACATGTTTTGTGAAACTTGTACTTGTGGGCTGCAAAATGTCATATCCAGGTATTTTATTGTACTAGTGTAATTTTTTGAAACAGAAATTAAAAAAAAAAATTGTTTCTCCTACATAATTTTGTATGTGATTTCCAATCAACCAAATTTTCCCTTGTGAGTTCAGTCTGGTTTCTTTTATGTCAGTAGTAGAAAAATGTCTATTTTTGTTAACATCTCATTTTCTAATTGAAATAAATATTATTTTCTGATCTATAGCAAGAATTCCTGTTTTATAAAATATTCTGAATAAAATATAATTATACCCAAATTACGAGTAATTACAAAGATGTTACATATTTATGTAAGTAGTCATTGATAAAAAAAAGTGTTTTGCAAAGTCATAAATAGTTTAAAAACATGAAAATCATTATTGTCTACAAATAAAGACCCGAGAATGCAATGCAATCCTGAAATGAAAATTGTAGCACAGGAAAATGGGAAAAATTACAGAAACAACCATGAGTTGCATAATAATTTCAATTACTGACATTTGAATTTACTTTGAAATTATTTCATTGTTCTAAAATACAATAAATATTCACAAATAAAAAGTATTAATACTGAAAATATGTCCAATATACATTATGAGAAATTGTTATGTGCCCAAGAGACTTTTATAATGCAAACCATTAAAATTTATAAAGCCAAACTAAATTTAAGATAACATAGTATATAATTAAAATATGATAAATACTAATCAGCTTAATCACTTTTTTTCTTATAACATTGGACACAAATGTAACATGAGTAAGGCCTAGCTCCACACACAGGCCTTCACATATCACTTAAGACTTCCAAATCGAGGGATGTATCACATAAGGATGGTCGCATTATGCACTTGCATGAGTTCTTAAATAATTTTTTTTATATGTAATAGTTATATACCTAATAGAAGTGCATGTCAAACATGCGAAATGTCAATTCAAAGATTATTCTGATTTATTTTTTTGCTTGGAGTGAGTAGGAAAATGTCTCTTAAGATTAGAAGATTGGTTAAACTGCTTTCCACAAAGTTCACATGAGTAAGGTTTAACACCGCTGTGAGTTAGTGAATGCCTACGCAAATGCCAAGTGAAGAGAAATCGCTTGTTACAAATTGTACAAGCGTAAGGGCGTACTCCTTTATGTATCAGAGAATGTGTTTTTAATACACCAGGCTGGGAAAAACACTTTCCACACTGTTGACATCTATGCTGCTTAGAAGTTGTTGAACCAGAAGCTGCTTCACAGTGCAGACTGAAATCATTTTAAAGTAAATGTTAATCTAGCATTAAATATGTCAAAATAACATGGAAATTAAGAGTATGGCACAAAAAAAAAATAATGGGCATCTGATTTCGATATAATTTTGTTTTAAAATGAAGCTTAAGAACACCAAAGACGAAAATATGAATAAAATTTGCAGACCAGTACAATAACATTTTATGAAGCAGTATTTTCTATTCTACATTGCCTGAAGAAACTAGTAACCATTGCGGTTGTGATGTCAGTTCTGATATTCAGATGTTAGTCCAGGATGAAAACATGGATGGGTATTTTATTCAGTGGAGAGCTGAATTAGAAGAAATTTTATATTTTAATTGCAGAGCTATGTTTCCAAAATTACAAAGCAAAGGAATAAAATTAATTTATTTTAGGAAGTAATATTTTGATGCTCTTTTTATTAAGTTTTTTTGAGTCTATATCTACCTTACCACAGTTTAATGTTGATTTGTTCTCGAACATGTTTCGATAAATTCTTCTATATCATCGTCAGTTATAATAGAATGATGAGTTTTATGATGTGAACCCTGGATGTCGAATCAGCTCCCTCTTCCATCTGGCTGAAGAACCTCCAAACAAGGTCACGTTCAGCAGGAATTTTGAAGTTCATAACTCTGTTTTTGTTCTTCTGAATGTAAATTTTTTCCCAAATGGTGAGTTCTTTTGTATTTTCTAACTGTTTTAATAATTTAGTGTTTGAATTTACATCATGTTTTTCGGCCCAAACATGAGCAACATCTGCAGAGTTTTCTATTTCCCCATTTTTTAAATATCTTGTGTGTTCCTTGGTTCTAATTTTCAGGTTTCTTTTTGTTTTCCCTATATATATCTTTCCACAACCAGTACATTCAATTTGATATATTCCTGATTTTTTAATTTGATCAGCTTTTTTAAAAAATTTTATTGGTTTTAATTAGTTTATTTAAACTGTGGCCATTTTTCGGTGCCTTTAATATTAAATTTGTCAAATATCTTTTGGAATTTATTGTGTGCCCAAGGGTGATATGTGAATTTCCTGTATTTTTTATAGGTGTTTTTTCTTTTTCAAGGGTGCTTTTGTTGACCATTTTTTGTTTCTTGTACTTTTCTATCCTTTTGTGTACCATTTTTTCTTCAAACCCATTTTCTCTTGCTACTTGGATTATGTGTTTTTTCTCCATTTTGAAATCTTCTTAGCTTAAGGGTAAGTAGATCAACCTGTAAGTCAAACTACTGAAGGCTGCCAATTTATGTCCAATTGGATTAAACCCTGTTGATTTATTTAATAAAATTTTCCGTATGAGTTTCTTTCCTATGAATCCCAAATTGAATTTTTCCTTTTTCTTCGTTTCTAACCAATATAAGATCCAAAAATGGTATGTGTTTATTTTCGTTTGTTTGTATGGTAAATTTAATGTTTGTGCTCTGTAAATTTAACAATTTGTATTGTAAAAGAAAAACATGTAGAAGATCCCCCTAAAACTGTTAAATTTACCATAGAAACAGAAGAAAATAAATACATACCTTTTTTGGATCTTAAATTGGTTAGAAACGAAGAAAAAATTTAATTTGAGATTCATAGGAAAGAAACTCATAAGGAAAATTTTATTAAATCAACCAGGTTAAATCTAACTGACATAAATTGGCAGCCTTCAATAGTTGATCAACTTACCCATAACTCTCTGCATGCCACTGGTAAAATCTCTTGTATCAGAGATTTAAATTGCACCCGCCGATGTGATCGGCTTTGCAAGTAATGGACAGAAGCATCAGAGCCGATTTAATCAGCTCATGGCACCTAAAGGGACCCTTTAAGCAAAGAAGATTTCGAAATGGAGAAAAAACACATAATCCAAGTAGCAAGAGAAATGGGTTTGAAGGAAAAATGGTACCCAAAGGGATAGAAAAGTATAAGAAACAAAAAATGATCAACAAAAGCACCCTTGAAAAAGAAAAACCACCTTCAAAAAAAAATACAGGAAATTCACATATCACCCTTGGGCACACAATAAATTCCAAAAGATATTTTGACAAATTTAATATTAAAAGCACCGAAAAATGACCACAGTTTAAAGAAACTAATTAAAACCAATAAAAATTAAAAAAAACTGATCAAAGTAAAAAATCGGGAATATATCAAATTGAATGTACTGGTTGTGAAAAGATATATATATATATATATATATATATAAGAAATATTAAAAATGGGGAAATAGAAAAATCTGCAGTTGCTGCTCATGTTTGGGTCGAAAAACATGATGTAAATTCGAACACTAAATTATTAAAACAGTTAGAAAATATAAAGGAACTCACCATTTGGGAAAAAAAAAATTACATTCAGAAGAACAAAAACAGAGTTATGAGCTTCGAAATTCCTGCTGAACGTGACCTTGTTTGAAGATTCTTCGGCCAGCCGGAAGAGGGAGCTGATATCGACATCCAGGGTTCACAACATAAAACTCATCAGTCTATTATAGCTGATGATGATATAGAAGAATATATCGAAACACGTTCGAGAACGAATCAACATTAAATTGAGGTAAGATAGATACAGACTCAAAAAAACTTGATAAAGGAATTAAAATTTAAGAAAATTCACATCCACACATTGACTTAAGAAAAAATTGTGTAGTTGAATTGATTGTCAACAATAATTGATACATCATCATATGTATTTCTCGAAAATGAAAAGGGGCAAAATTAATCCATACAAAACATTCAATAAATAGATGCCACTTATTTGTAACATAATCTTGTGTATTTTAACATATCAGTTACATACTACATTGTACTCTACTGTAAACTAATTTTGCTGCATTACAAAAATTAAATTTCCTGTATGTCTAATTTATCTAAATTCACTGTGTTGCATTGTATTGGACCTTGTCTACTCATCTGCAAAAAAGAAAAAAAAGTCTGTGTTATATTGTTACAAGGAATTTGATGTAAGGTGTAGTAAACTAATAGGATATGGATTTTGTAGTGCTTCATAAAAATGTTATTTTACTGGATTGTTTCTGGATGGTCCATACATTTTTCTTGTTTTCATCCTTGGTGTTTAAGCTTCATTTTAAAACCAAAATTATATCGAAATTCAGATGTTCACTTTTTGTGCTGTAACCAAATTCATTTTTCCAACAAGCCATGGTTAACATAACCAGAGAGAAAAATTTGCACCTGAGATGTGATTTGAATCTGAACTCCAGATTTATGCACTGGCACTCTACTATTGAGTTACTTAGGCACATCACCAGAAGCAAGTATAAATTCTTCTCTTTTTTTAATCCCCGAATCCCCTGTAAGTAGCAAAACTATGTTCACATGAGTTAATGGGGATTCTTCTACTTATGGGGATTCTGCATGCTTCTGGAGATCTTGGGTTCAAATTCTGGCTTAGGTGCAAATTTTTTCTCTAGTTACATTAACCTCATCTGAAAGTAGTATAAATTGCCTCCAAGAATATAATTATTCTCACACTTTGTTATTTTATTCTAATTTTTTAGAGATATTATCTACAGTTAAAAAAATTAATTATAAAAAATAATAAATAGGTAAATACCAGACAAAAGTAGTATTTGCTTTAAAAAAAATTAAAGTATCAAGAGGCATAATTAAAAATATACGGAGAGGCAGAAGCTTTGAATAAACAAATAAAAAATTAAGGACATAAATAAAATTGATATTAACATTGGGATCTGCAAGTTGGTTTTGGCAAATCAGTATAAAATAAAGAATATAAATATTAATAAAAAAGGCAAAAGTAGCTCCAGATATGAAAATAAAAGATTATGTATAATCAGCAATACTGATTAAAATATACTTACCTTCCTTTATCCAAATCCAGAATAAATAAACCACGATCATCTGTAGATTCTTCTGCTTCCTTTTTCACTTCTGGTTTTGGAATAGCCTTCAAAATCACAAATAAATTATTTACCTTCATTTAATCAATAGAAATTATATTAGTAATTAAAGATAATATTTTTGCTACATATTGATCAAGACTTTTGTGGGCACATATCCAGAGCCAGCCCGGAAGAACTGCACTTATACTAGCGTGAAATAATTTCTAAGTCCTATAGAACAACAGTGCGCATGTGCCAGCAATAACCCACAATTGAACCACGTATCGATTATCATCCTCGATTACTATCCGTCGCTATGAAATTTAAATTACCAATATTTGCAATAAATCCCCAAATCTATGTTAAAAAATATATTAATATTATTAAAATTATTAAAAATGGTGGTACACTTACTTATCATTCCCTAGCGCTGATCCAACCAGCAATAACCCAAAATAGTGATAGAAAAATCATAGACTAAGTAATATACTCTGTGGAGAAAATAACAGTTAGCATCACAATATTGTCTAACAGTGTCATAATATTGTGATTTGCATATTTAAATAAATACTTCAAAACTGTCTAATAATGTTATAAAAATTGTTTGAAAAAGTTTAAAATATTAATTAATTAAATATGGATTTTCATCAAGTAAACACCAACTCAATTGATTATTTAAAATATTAAATAATGTTAGTAAATAAAGAAGAAGAGCTATAGTTTACAACAATAAAACTGAAAAATCAAGCGCTAGTAGAAGTGAAGTTGAGCTGGCCCTATATGTACATTTTGTAATGAATTACTTAGGGAACCTAAAATCCATTACAGAGGAAACTTAAAGTTCAGATTGGCCTATTTGTTTTATCTAACACCGATCCCTAACCTTGGTTATTAGCAGAAATAGCTGAATAGTTCAAGATTAGGGCCTACTTTTGTTAGCTTTTTAAGTTCAACTCAATGGATATTTAAATTAATATCATATGAGGTGAGTCGATAAAAATATGTTCTCCACTCACTCTCAATGGATATTTCCTATTTTTTCAGCAATTTTTTAACTCTTAAAACATATACAAGTAAATGTTGGGCAATGAGTAAACATTTATCATTATAATCTTACAATTACATTAATACTATTTACATAATTATATTAAAATTAAGGTACAGTATGCAAATAAAGATAATTTCCACCTACCTCATTCTCATTTGTGGCTAAGAAAAAACTAGAGAAATCTAGAAGTTCTCTTTCATTTATGCTTTGAGACCAGGATTCTATCTCCCAATCATGGACATCAAATACATCCATGATTATCTCATTGATCCCTAAAACATAGAAACTGTATTTCAAATAACAGTATGCCAAATTACACTGAAGTTTTTAATTTTGTAAACAATTACAAGCTAAAAATGCATGAAATACCTGTGGAATGTACCAAAAAACATCAAATTAAAATATACACAAATAAATGCAGCACAATCACTGCATATTGGATATCACATCAGTATTTTAATTTTTCATTCATTCACACAAATTTTACTATAAATTACGTATGTATTAAATATGTATATTTTAAAGGAAATCGGAATATTTTATAACCTTTATATGTAATAATGTTGCATAGATTGTGATGGAAGCCGTATACTGCGAGTCTGTTGATTGCACTTATCTGTTGGTTCGCCCTTGTCCAATTTCTATCTGTCATCGCGCTGGCAATGTAGAATTCATCTTATATATCGTTTCTTTTTTGTAGATATTCCGTCATGAGGGTTCCCTATGGTCATGAGATTCTGGTATGCTTGGGTGGATGGCAATAGTAGTGTGAAGCGTACTTCTAATAGGAATGGTCTCTTCGTTAGTAAGTATGTGAGCCTGGAGGGTGTGTACTTTGAGACTCCTAGGACTTTCTTTAGAAATGTTCTTTTGACGTTTTCTAGGGTTTGTAGGTCTCTCTTCTTAAAATACTCCCATATTATTTGCATTCCGCATATGAGTACGGGCATGGACGTAGTCAGCATTGGGTTAAAAGGGGGTGCAATTTTTTTCAACTATGTACCTTCTGGGTACAAACGAACAAATCAAAAATACAAAATACATCCTTTATTTTTTAAACTAAGTCCACCGCTGTGATCTCGAGGTAGCGTGCTGCCTTGTCACGCAGCGAGCCCGGGTTCGATTCCCAGCCGGGACAAATTTTCTGGGTGATGGTTTTTTTCGGGGTCTTTCACCTGTAAGACAAATTTCAGTCCCAAACGATCCCTGAACATCATTTGGCCGTCATCATCATTATTAACATATTCATTAAGTTTAGCATTAAGGCCTCTCCTGGTGCATCATTGCTATCATCATCACCTATCCTATATCGTCGTGGCAGCGTAACTCCGCCATCCAGGCGCCCCAACCCCAGAACTGTGTTACAGTAATGCCTTGCCAGAAGTGATTACCAGAATGTCGAAATGACAATGTGGTGGCATTGAAAAAAATAAAAACTTTTTGAAATGAACCTCAATATATTTCGGAAGACTACAGCGCTATTGAAGAGGAAATGTTAAAAATAAGAGTGAAATAATTCCAGAATTTTTAGGCTTGGCGAATTGAATTTTTTTTGTCAAGATTACTTCTTAATTGTTATACTTGATTGTATTGAAACTATTAGCTATATTTTAGCTATTAATAAAGAACAACTACATACAGTTCGACTTGCCTTTTCGTTTGAGAAAAAAATTTAATATGTTTTGTTTGAATGTTTCAGTACCATTTTCAATAAGTTTTTTGTGCAGACTGAGCACAAACTGGCAATTTTCTGTCATTGTAGATCGGCACCATATCTTCACTCTTCTTAGGGTGCTAAAAGTGTGTTCAATCGATGCAGTAGTGCATGGTAAAGACAGGCATACTACAATTGCTTTTTTTGATGGATGGGAAAAAATCGCACTAATTCACAATGTTAACGAAGTCACCTTCTTTATCCTTGTCACGTAGTTTCTTCCACATATGGTGCCATAGTTCAATTTTGGTGGAAAATCCCTTGATTTTATAATACTCTGAAAATTTTCTCGCTGTTGCTTAGACATCTTTCAGAGATGTTTTTAATTCTTAGGGTGCAGCATTTGAAGTTCAAAAGCAGGATCCTGTTGTTCTCCAAATCTGTCTGACAAACCTGTGTGAAAGGAATCCAAATAAGGGATTTATACCCGAGCCGTCATATCTCCAGATTTGAAGTTTAGGTTATGCGAGGGGTAAAGGGAGAATTCGCCCTCTACTGCCAATAAGGATATGGTTGTAGTGGGAGTATATGTCTGCCTCGACCAATCACTGCTCTTGACGCCGGTATAGTGCGCTGGTAAGGTTTGAAATTGCTGAGATGTTGTCAGCTGTATGTCTGCTAACCGCATACATAAAGTGGCCACTCCCACTGAATATCCATATTGGCAACACTGTCGTGAAAACGTCAAGGCCGGAGAAACAGTGGCTGCAATATAAGATGGCCACCTTAAAGTAATCCTTGGGATTACATTGTGGATTAGCTGCCCTTTTCTCTCACGCAAATTTTTCTCTTACACTGGGAATTGACAACGTATATAAGAGAAAAATTTGTGTTTAGATTGGAATTCTCCCAGATGGCTCAGTCAGTAGAATATTGGCCTAGAGAGCCAAAGGTCTTGGGTTCAAGTCCCAGTTTGAGCGTATAATTTTTCCCTTCAAATATGATTTATCCATCATTGAGATGTATGAAATGAATAATATAAACATTGAAAGAAGCCATACTGGCTTTATAACATAATGTAAAATTCCCAAATAAATGTCTTCTTAATAAGGAAGCAGCCATTTGCAAAGAGAGAAGCAAAGGTTTCATAGCATTTGGTGTGTGGGGAATTGACAATGTATATGAGAGAAAAATTTGCACTTAAATTGGAACTTGCCCTGATAGCTCAGTCGGTAGAGCATTAGCCTAGAAAGCCAAAGATTCTGGGTTCGAGTTCCAGTCTGAGAGTATAATTTTTCTCTTCAAATGTGAAGCAAAAGCTGTACTGTAACACACCGATACGCGGAATAGCTAGGATAATTTACGGCTATTTTAAGTTCTTATATGGAAAATTATCATATTATTTTTTCATGTCACTTGTAGAAACATGTGCTCTTTCCAGTGGTGTCAGTAAAAATAAGATCAGAGATGATAGCCATATTGAGAACTGCCCTGAAAAATTCTAAAAATTCACAATTTTTAATTTTATGCTCAGAAGGGAAATCAGTTTCAACTGGGGTAAAATTTTCCGGAGGTCAAATAGTCCCCCATTCGGTTCTCCGGGCGGGGACTACTTCAGGGAATCCATGCCAAAGGCTCATGTTCCTAGGAACATGGAATGTTAGGACTTTATACAATAGCGGGGCACTAGAGATATTAACGCCAAAGGCTCAAACACAGGGAAGGGGAATCAGTAAAATCTGAACTATTAATTCATAGAAAGTAATACTGGTGCAGTAGAATGTGGACCTGATTGTTAGTTGACAGCCTGAAAATCAAGGTCCCAGCTGCTTTTGCCTTGTAGTAAACGATGGCTAAAGTATGGCATAAATCTTCTGTGTCAAACTTTGCAAGGCACTTTGAGACCAAATACCGGAATAATTTACAAGCAATTTGAATGCTATAGTTGCATTCAGCACCAAAAGTTGTATTAATATAAAATAATTCAAGGTAATAGACACTAGAGTTGAAGCACAAGGCTATGTCAAAGTTGACCAAATTCTTTGCGCCACGTCCATGACATGGCATAGGTCCACTAAGGTGGCCCTAGCTCTGGAGCCACTGCATTAATCGAGCCAAAATTTTGCACAGTAATCTAACAAATGCATGCGTACATGTGCACAAATTTTGAACAAAATCTGAGATAGTCGAGTGGGGACCATTTTTGATTTTAGGGTACTTGATGTGGAATGACTCATGATAAATTTAATTTTTAGAAAAGTAATTTTTTACTATTTGATAATAATAATCCTTCAGGTCTCAAACTTAGATTATGGGACTTTACGCTCTTGAAAATAATGACTAAATGAGGGAATATAAAATGCGGCAGTAAAACTTTGTTTCTTCTTTACTGTTTTATCCTCTCTTCTTTTATAGTGGGCTATTTACATTCTCCATGAAAATTACAAGCCAGTCTCCTAGCCAGGTTGCTTTTATGCAGGTAGAAGGAACTTTAAATCACATTCTGTACAGACACACACTGGTGTGTATATGTGAATTTATGATAAACAAGATGTAAGGACACTGTCAAAAATATCACCTAAGTCATTTCATGATTAAGGAACACACACCAAGATCCACGGTGAGATTTGAGCCAGTATTCAAGAACCAAGCTTTCCACGAAGAGCGACTCTCAGCCCGTCTCTCCATCCTTAATTATGTGTGTCATGCAGAACCTACTCTAACTGACTCACTCTATTCAACCCTCATGTGGTAACAAATATTTATTTTAAAAAAGTTTCCGGGAAGAATTGAATGATGAGAGCCTCAGCTTAAGGAAGATGGAGATGGTAAGGCCTAGAGAGCTTGGTTCTTGAATACCGGCCTAACAAACCATGTACTCCCTGTATTAAATACCCTATCTGGCAGAAATCAAATCCAGATTGGTGGAGTGGAAGATAGGTAGACTGTTTTATTGCTATATCATGCAGAGAACTAAAAAAAAAAGTATTGATAAACACAAAAGTAATATAAAATAGGAATTACAAATACTATGGACTTGCTATATCTTAAAACTATGTGTTGTCTACATCTCTGCATATTTAAACTGTTGCCCTTGAATGTTTTATATATATATATATATATATATATATACACTTCAAGGGTTTATTCCACCTTGATATGCATATTCCAATTCAAACATTCTTTTACTGCTGTGTTGTAAGTGCTGGTATCATACTTACCAGTGTTAGAGTTTTAAAATGTGATTCAAGCTTCAGCACAGTTGGCTTGTAAGTAGCGTTAATACAAACTATGACAACAGAAAGTTTAATATCTAATTTTAGGAAATGATATTTTGAGGTTATTTTAATTATATTATTTTCAGTCTGATCATCTTACCTCAATATTAGTGTTGATTTGTTCTTGGACATGTTTCAAAATAATTCTGTTTGTCTGGACAAGCTGACAATAAAACAGAATTGTTTTGAAACATGTCCAAGAACAAATGAACATAATATTGAGGTAAGATGATCAGACTGAAAGTAATATAATAACAGAAAGTTTAGTTTATAACTTTTAGGTCGGTATTCAAGAACCAAGCTTTCCGTGGTTAATTATGTCGGTCATGCTGAACCTATTCTAACTGGCTCACTCTATTCAACAAGATATATATTTTAAAAAAGTTTCCGGGAACACATTGAAAGATGAGAGCCTCAATTTACGAAATATGGAGATGTCATGGCCTAGAGAGCTTGGTTCTTGAATACCGACCTAAAACTCAAGGCCTTATCTCATGGCTACTATATAGATATCAAAGATTACCTACCCATACCAATCAGAGAAACCAATTGAAGGGTACAGGGAAGCAACTAGGTAATTCAATTTTTTGTCGAAAAGGAGTTTGAGGGGTCATTAGATTCTCCATAGAAGCACTATCATTTAGAAGTGTGAAATTGTAAAATATACAGTTAGTCATGGGTTTATTTGTCTTCAAAGTTTGGCATACAGATAAGGAAGTATGTATATTGTACAACTAAAAGTATGTTCTCTAAGTTTCAAGGGAAAAGTGACTTACCTGGTTTTTTCCTGTACCCTTCAATTCATTTTCTTGGCACAATCTTACCTTTTCCTTCTTTTCAGTCTTGTTATCCAGTTTTCTTCTTAGTTTTTCCTGATCCCTTTCACACATGTCCTTTTCTAACCATTTCTCTTTTAACCATTCTAAAAAATGTGAGATACTCTCTTTCTTAGTTGCTCTTTTTTTTTTCTATAGATATTTGCATTTAATGAATAAAATTTTATTGATAAAATAATATAAATACTTTGCTTTTAATTGCAACTAATTTAGATTACTGGCAATCTGAGGAAATCCATTATTGTGAGTAATTTTAATACATTGTGCAAATTTTCTGCCCCATTACTTAAAATTAATAACCTATATACCAAGCTTCTATTTTTTAAAATGCCGGTATTGAATTTAACTATAAATTATGAGTTTTTTTTAAATTATGAAGGACAGCCTAAACTTAATGTCTCCTATTTTTTAATTAAAAAAAACTAAATAAAATTAATATAGGATAATGACCACAAGATTCATAATAAATTTGTCACTTTTCAATATAACTGCCTTTTTCCACAGTTTTTGACCACTGAAACAAAAGATATACTCCAGTGCAATAAAAATCATGGGCCTCCTTCCTCAACCATTGGTGGACTTATTTTCAAAGTTTCGTCTGCATTGGCCCAAACAGTTTTGGAAATTTGATGGTGCTAGGTCAGAGATGTGTTGACTGGACTGTGATATTACACGTATATTGTCATGCTTGAGCTCTCTTGAAAGGCGAACTCACTGAAGATGAGCTTCTTGAGAGTTTATGTGTATTGATTGTGTAACCTTGCTTGAAAAATCAACTAGAATCATACCCTCTGCATCCAAAAAGACATACCATAAATTATTCTACTGATCATTTTTTTCTGGCAACAGTATGCAATGCTATTCCATTAACAGCCTTCTGAACACTGGTTGAAAAATGAACCTATGTCTCACTTCCAGTCATAATTTTTGCCAAGAACTCTCTTTCTCATGCTGAAGTGCTGCAATAGATTGAAGGCTATTGTTCTCCTTGCCTCTTTATTCAGATTGGTATTCAGCATGCGAAAACTTTTGAGTAGCCCAGTTCATCAATAATGACCATCACAATGGACAGCATATAACACAATTCATTGTTGTTATTTAACCCATTACCTGTCATTATTCTTTTTTTGGGATCTTACATTTTTATTGATTTTTTTTTTTGAGGAATTGTGCTAGTTTCAAGTTTAATCTATGTGTAATATTGTTAAATGGACTTCAATGTTCGTGTCTAAATTAACAAACATTGTTTATTTTAACCCATCAGCGTGGACATTTAAACAGATGCAGAAGGACGTGTTAACATGCCTGGACTTTTAAATATCCAAATGCAGATTGCCATGTCATCACGTGTTGGTACATCTATGATTTTCAAGGCCTATAGGGAGTTTGTTAAACATTCTGGAGAACTTGTTTTTTGTTGCTGCTGTGGTAGGGAAATCTCCCTCCATGTTATGACATCATTTACGACAGGCATGTGGAGTGAATTCACTACTTATTAGTGAAAGGAGATACTTTTTGTATTTTTTTTCTTCAGCTACGCCCTTCGTTCGAACTAGTGAATGCCCTATTTTGCCGAAAAGAAATATCTGTAAAGTGTCTCACTGTGTGGTCTCATAACTAACCTTTCTTTCAAAACCGACGTGGATCGTGTGTATACACAAAAACGTGTCTCAGACATTTCCAACTTCTATAAAAATTTACGTGGCGAATTTGATGTGTAGAATTATGAAAAAATAAATAAAAATTATAATAGAAGAATAATAGTAATAATTTGTATTGTATTGTAAGACTATGTTTTCCCTTTACAGAGATTTAGGCGCTCTCCCCCTACAGGGGAGAATTTGAACCATACTAATTTAGTTACACTCGTTTTCGTATAGATGTCATTTTGAGTGGTATGTGGTCAGCGTTCCGCCTCATACTGACATCTAGGAAACCAAGGTAGTACTAGGACGGGAAAATTCGGTAAATTTTGCTTAGAGGCCTTTTCATTCAGGCTTAAGGATTTTTTACGAGCCTGAAAATCTTCAGACTCGGGACCCACGGTTTAAAGTCCCTCCCGGAGGACTCGCTCCTTGGATTTTTCCGTCCTAAAAAGTCCATCGACCCCGGCTGGGTTTGAACCCGCGACCCTTGGGACCAGAGGCAAGGAGAATAACCACTAGTCCACCGCGGCCAATTAATAGTAATAATAATAATAATAATAATAATAATAATAATAATAATGGTAATGATAATAAAAATAGTTATAATAGTAATGGTAATAATAATAGCAATAATAGTAATGTATGTACTGCACACTTCCAACACAGGTGCTCCCTAGCGGGATTTTATTAACCAAGGTAATCCATTCTACACGAATAAATTTCTGTAATTATATAAATGAATTTATATCACAAATAAAATTTAGATTCTCCAACTTTTATAAATATTGTACATAGTGAATCTGATGTGTGGAATTATGAAAATCTTTAATTTAAAAAATATGAATGAATGATAAATAGATTATGTTTAGAATTATGAATTGTAAGTAAACCATTAGCAACAATTTAAAAAATGAATGCATTTTAACTTATATCTTGATGAAAGTATAAGGAAAGCTCCATCTACAATTAAATATAACTTGTAATTAACCGATCAAAGACACCATTCTATATCATTCTATGTTTCGATACTATATTCTATAGTGTTCTGTTCTAGTACAGGTCTTTCACTGTAATCATAGAATTTTCATACTATGATTGCTACTTCATTAGGGAATTATAGGTGTGGTAGCTTCCCACCCAGGGGATGATAATGATGGTAAAAATGATATTAAAGCCAGATGATGTCCATGGATCGTTTGGGCCCAAAAGCCCACTGCATGACAAGACAGTATTCTACCTCGAGACCACATATATAATAATTGCTATTTTATTGACTCTTTCATTTTATTATTTTTTTATTTATTGACACTTACACTTATTTACCAACATGTCAACAAGATTCATGTGGTTAGCACATTGCCTCAACGAGAGATCTATTAGGAAATTAAGGTGTAACTTGGAAGAAAGACGAACATAACACAGAGCAACGTGATATCTATGAAATCTAGATGTAATAAAACATTGCAAGTCTCGTAGGCTGCTATGGGTAGGGCATATGGCACGAATAGGAAATTATATAGGAACTTCGTGTACGAAAACTAGAAGCAAAGTGTCCAGTACGGAGGGATAACCATAAAGTGCAAGAAAAATATTAACCAGGATTTGAAGGAGATAAATTATACAGGACCCTCACTGCTGGGTTCCCGAGATCGAGTCTCGGTCACTCCATGTTGGTTTCGTGGCAGAAAAAACGGATCTTGGACAGGTTTTTTCTCGGGGTTTTCTCCCATCTTCCGCTGCCACAATTTCATTCCACCATTTCTCCATACTCATCTCATCACATTCATTTCGTTTCATTTCATTCATCTGCCTCTGTACTGGTGTGTCAGTCGTGGTCGGCCACACCCTTGTCATTCACAGACCTCTATATATAGCGGCTTCTTCTTCATCTCATCCCTCGACCCTGACTTGGACACGAATTGAAGATATTATTATAAATTATACAGGAATAATTGGAAAACATTATTTGGGATAGCAATGTATGGAGATGTTATGTATGCATAATCATGACCTCCATGTTCGATGGTGCCATTAATTTCAAGTCAACACAAAACAATTTGGTTTCCAATGTCCTTCATTCTTTTTTCAAAATTGTCCCTTTCATTGAATATTTTAATAATAAATTCCAATATCTCTACCTTCCAAATCAAGATATTGTAATTAATGAATCATTATGGTTACGAGGGTCAAAACAATTCCCTCCACTTAAAACTGCCAAATTTGATTTTAAAACTTATGAATTGTGTGAATCTAGAACTGGGTATATGGTCTCGAGGTAGCGGGTCTGGTTTCGATTCCTGATCGGGACAGGCTCCTGGGTGAGGTTTTTTTCGGAGTTTTTCCTCACCTGTAAGACAAATGTCAAGACGTTTAGGGCCCAATGGTCCCCGAAAATCATCCGGCCATCATCATCATCATCATCATCATCATCATCATTATCATTCACCTGTGTGGAAGCAATGGAAAGCTACCACACCTATAATTCCCTAGTAAAGCTATAAAGCATAGAATGAAAATACTATAATTGCAGTGAAAGACCTGCCCTTGGGCAGAACACTATAGAATAGAATAGAATGGTCATTCATTGTTTACATTCTATTAATCACAATTTGATATATATCTAAAATAAGTTATTGGGTGAGTAGAGTTTAAAAGTACTACCGCACAGGGATACTGCATGGACTTTTAAATGACCGCACAGAAGGGAGGGAACCAGTCTCGTATATGTGCGGCAAACCACACTGAGGGGTTAATTTAATTGTTGTCAACTGTTCTTGGAATTTGCATAATTTTCATTTCTACATTTGGAAGCATTTAAAAACGTCTGTTAGGCTTGTGACAACAATGAAATTTATATTATTGCTATATATGTGTTGATAAATAATCTGTTGATGCCCTCATAAATGTTGTTTGAATTTTGAATATTATAGGTAAGTGTAGAATTACATAATTATAAGCGTCCCAATATTGGGACATTGGCAGAATGTGATAGAAATTATTCTCGTGTAATGTTTATTTTATAATAGTAATGTTGCTTTCATGACATAATGAGCCGTAAATTGCCTTTATATATTTTTATTCTTTCTTGCATCAAACCTTCATTATAAATAGGGCCAGAAAATTATTTTATATACTTTCTATTTTAGGGCCATAGTATAAATTATCATGACTCGTGGACTTACAATCGAAGAAGCATTAGCAGAATTGGATAATTGTGAAGTAGATGAAGATGACATGAATGATATAGAATTGGTGATTATTCCGCCTCCTCCAGACGAAGAGGATATTGAAGACAATACATTGATAGATAGTAATGTGTGTGATGTTGCGGGTACTTTAGAACTCACAACCCCCAGTGATGAACACGATATACCGACATGTTCAGAATCAAAATGCAGTAGAATTGAAGAAAGACAATCATCATCATCATCTGCCTTCATGGATTAGGTCTGTTGACCCATTCTGACTTCAGCCCATCTCTTTCTAGGTCTGCCCACATCTCGGGTGCCTAGGTCTGTATTTTGTTATTTGTTTTGGATATCTATCTTCATTCATTCTGTCTATGTGTTGCTTCCATTTTTGTCTATATGTATCTATTTTATCAGTTATTGCAAATATTTCAAGTTCCTGTCTTATTTCTGTGTTCTTGATTCTGTCTTCCTTAGTGCACCCTTTAACAGATCTCAAAAATTTAATTTCTGCCGCCGTTATCCTACTTAGATCTTGTTTTTTATGTATCCAGGCTTCTGAACCATAGAGCAGTACCGGTACTGCCAACGTTTTATAAAATTTCAATTGGGTCTCTCTTGTTGTTTTGTTATTTAGTGATTGTTTTATCGTACCACATATTCTCTGGAATTTTGCTATTTTATTAGTTATATCATTATCACAATTAAATGAAATGTCACATCCTAGATAATTGAGATGGTTCACCTGTTCTATGATTTTGTTTTCTATTACTATTTTGGATCTGATTTGATTTTTCCCTCGGAATGCCATTACCTTAGTTTTTTCTATGGATATTTTGAGATTATATTGTTCACATATATTATGTAATTTAAAAATATTCCTTTGAAGTTCGTCTTCCGTATTTGCTATTATTACCTGGTCATCAGCGTATAATAATGTTTTCAAGTAGTGTGTTTTATCTAATTTTATTCCTTTGTTTGTTTCTTCATTCCATTTTTTTATTATATCATTGATGTATAGGTTAAACAAAACAGGAGAGATACTGCATCCTTGTTTAACTCCTTGATTAGTATGAATTTTATATTTACTTACTTTATTTCTAGTTTTTTTTAACAAAATTTGTGTTCCAGTACAAACTCTTTATAGCTGCTATTAAGTGTTTCGGAATTCCTTTTTCTTTTAAAATTGTCCAAAGTTTTCCTCTGTGTACTTTATCAAATGCCTTGACAAAATCAATAAAAGCTATATGTGTTTCCTTGTTATATTCTTTTCTTTTGTTTATAAATTCTTTTATCGTAAATATATTATCCTTACATGAACACCCTTGTCTGAATCTTCTTTGTTCTTCTGTTAACATTACCTCTGCTATTTGTTTTAACCTAAATGTTAAGATTCTTGAGTATATTTTATAGCCTGCAGTTAAAATGCTTATTCCTCTGTAGTTGTTGCAGTTGTTACGTTCTCCTTTCTTAAAAATAGATTGTACTATTGCTGTTGTCCAGGTTTCTGGTATTGTTGCTTGTTTCCAACATAAATTTTAAATAATGTAATAATCTCAGTTTAAAAAATAAATTCCTCAATATTTTATTAATTCCATATTAATTCCATCTATTCCAGCTGCCTTTCTGTTCTTGGTTGTTTTCAGTACTTCTTCTAATTCTTCCATTGTTATCATATCTATTCCTATCTCACACTCATATATGTTATCTTTAGTTATTTTATTTTCATTATACCACAGTTTTTTATAATATTCTTCCCATTGTTTCTCCTCAATTGTATCTTTTTCTTGTTTATTTAGATGTTTCATTACTTTATAGGCTATTTTTTGCTGCCCATGTATATCGTATTCTAGTCTGCTTATATATCTATCCCAACTGACTTTGTGTGCTTTTTTAATTTCTCTTTTGGCTATTGCACTTTTATGTTTGTATTCAGCTCTTAATTCTATGACAATCATCTAAGGTTAATTTTACAAAGTAGCATAAGTTTCAACCATCCTATACCTTGATAAACAATCCTGGTAAAAAACAATTTTGATAAAATTGTGGAAGATTTGGAGAACAAGATAGTGGTCCAAATATTCCATGAATTTTTTTCTGAAAAAACTGGTAAATACTATTGTAGAACAAACTATGATCTATGCTAAGAGAAGAATAATTTCAGCTCTTCTCTAAACTTGGATGAACTCAAGTTATTCGTTGGCATTCTGCTTCTTAGTGGATATCATAAACGTCCGCAAGAAGGTTTGTACTGGGAACTAACACCTGATGATGGTGTACCACTGGTTTTCAACTCTACGCCAAGGAATCGGTTTAGAGAAATAAAGAAATGTCTTCACTTGAATGATAACTCTTAAAAGTGATATGAACGAGAAGATGTATAAACTGTGATTATATTTCTACATACTGAAAAAGGAATTTTCCAAATTTGGAGTTTCCCATTCTGAAATATCACATGATGAAATGATGATTAGATTTTGTGGAAAACATTCAGTTAAAATGTTTGTGAGAGACAAACCAATAAAATTTGGCTACAAAATTTGGTGCCTGACCAGCTCCAGTGGATGTCTTTACAGCTTTTCACGCTATTGTGGGAAGAGTGAGGACACAGACGAACCCATAGGCACAAGAGTAATAATTGAGCTCACAAGTATAATTCCAGAATTCGACTGCAGAAATCACAAATTATTCTTTGACAATTTTTTTACAAGTTTTGATACACTTGCATTACTAGCAAGAAGAAGTTGAAAGCTGCAGGAACAGTCAGAGAGACTCACACTAGATCTTGTCCTCTAATGAACTCCAAAACAATGGAAAAAAAAGAAGGAACGTTGATTTTATGACTACCCGTCTGACAAAGAAAATAAATTTTAGTAGTGAAATGGAGACACAACAAACCAGTGTGCAATTCAACTAATTTCAGTACTATTGAGCCTCTTTCGTGTATTAAAAGATACTCCCAGGAGAAAAAGAAAGAGATAAATATACCAATGCCAAATGTCATCCACGAATATAATACGCACATGGCAGGTGTAGATTTATTGGACAAGCAAGTCTCCCTCTACAGAATACGTATAAGATCTAAAAAATTATGGTCGTCATTGTTCACACAAATGTTGGATGTTTGTGTAGTAAATACTTGGCGTGCATACCAGACAGCACATTCACACGAGAATATATCACTTCTGGATAATCGAAGAAGAATAGTTACCTTTTAATAATCTAAGAAAACAGGATCTACACCAAAACGCCGGGAACCCCAAGGCAGTAGACTGTTAGAAGGAAGAATACCCAATGATGTAAGACTTGATCCAGGAAATCATCTAGTAGTGCCACATGGCACACAAAGAAGATGTGTTTTGTGCAAAAGGAAGACCACATGAGTTTGTAGCAGATGTAATGTTGGTCTCCATGATAGGCGTTTTGTTGCTTTTCACACACCCTAAAGGTGTAAATAATATGAAAGTGTTCAATTTAACTATTTTTAGTACCATAAAACTAACTATAATGACTTGTTCTTTAGTTACTTGATTTCAAATATGTATATGTTAAATCTGTAGATATAACTTAATAATTTCTAATAAGATTATTTTAGACAGTGTATTCTGCCATTGTTCCAAAAATGGGACAGTCTGTAAATCCTTACGTAATATACTTAATTGTTTGAAATTTGTTTTAATCCTTTAATTTACTCAAACTTAAATATTTTTAATAATTAAGAGAAAAAAAATTCTAAAAGACTTGGCAGATAATAATAATAATAATAATAATGATAATAATAATGATGATAATAAATAATGATGATGATGGTGAAGGTGATGATGATGATAATAATTAATAATAATAATAATAATAATGCTTTATTTTAGCTGGCAGAGTTAAGGCCATAAGGCCTTCTCTTCCACTCAACCAGCAAATAGTAGAATTATACAAAAATTACATACATATTTAATTTTAGGAAGTTATATTATGAGGTTATTTTAATTATATTATTTTTGGTCTGGACATCTTACCTCAATATTAATATTGAGGTAAGATGTCAAGACCAAAAATAATATAATTACATACATATTACAATTTTAAGATATTATTAAAATACAGACTAAACAAAATACAATGATGATGTGTTCTAATACTAGCTAATACTAACAAAAACATGGAATATAATATAATTAAAATGATATAGAGTAAAGTAAGTAGCTTCTTAGATGATTATTTATAAAATGTTGTATATAGTTCTTATGCAGTTAATGTTTTCATTGTGTCGAACTTAAGATATCAGTTAATTTAAATTTAAATAATGATAGTGATTGACAGTCCCTGACATGACTGGGAAGTGAGTTCCATGATCTAGTCATAGATGTTGTGTAAGATTCAGAGTATAGACATGTCCTGTGCTGTGGTATCAAAAGTAAAGAAGAGTCTTGTGATCTTGTTCCTAAATTGTGAAGAGCTGATAAATTTTGAAAATGTGTTGTTAAATAACTTGATAAATATGTGTGCAGAATTTGGAATAGTAAGGTATGTGAATGTAAAGTTCTTCTGTCATTTAGGTGTAGCCATGATAAGGCCTGAAATGAAGGAGACACGTGGTCATAATGACGGAGATTGAATATAAATCGAATGCACGCATTATGAGCACGCTGTAGTCTGTCAGATAGATCAGTTATCAGATTAGTCAGTAATATGTCGCAGTAGTCGAAGTGTGGCATTATAAGAGTCTGCACAAGTATTTGTTTTAATTTTGTAGGAAGGAAGTTTTTAAAGCTATTTAGGGAGTGAAGAATTGTGAACACTTTCTTGCAGGTATTAGTCACCTGGATTTTCCAGTCTAGGTGTTGGTCCATGTAGATACCCAGATTTTTTACTACTGAGCTGTAGGAGATGCTTTTGTCATTTAGGAGAATGATAGGGATATTTTCGTAATTTATAATGTTTTGGATTCACCGATGTCCTATAATTATGCACTGTGTCTTGTCAGCATTTAGATTAAGTCCATGTTTCCTCGGCCATTGGGAAATTGAGTCTAGGTCACTATTTAGTTTGTCTAGTGTGTCATGTACATCGTCAGGGTGGGAGTGAATGTAAATTAGCAAATCGTCAGCGTATAGGTGATGTCGACAATAGGTAAGTCTAGTGGATATATCGTTAATATAGATAGAGAACAGAAGTGGTCCTAACACTGAACCTTGTTGGATGCCACCCTTCAGTGATAGCCAGGATCCAAGCCAGTTAACAGCATTGTCCGAAAGATTCAGAGCGTGTAATTTTGCTATTAATATGTCAGTGTCAACAGTGTCAAAAGCTTTACTGAAGTCCAAGAGTATAAATATTGTCATGTGGCCACTGTCTATTGCTTCCCGCGCATCTACGGTAACTTTAAGAAGTGCGATTGCCGTACTATGGCCTGTGCTAAAACCTGATTGGTGTGGGTTGAGTATGTTATGTGTGTTAAGGTAATCAGTTAATTGTCCATGAACAATGCGCTCCAAGGCCTTAGATAGGATTGGGAAGATGCTGATTGGTCTAAAGTCATTTTGATGTTACAGGTAATTTAATTTTAGGGATTGGTCTGACTATAGCATTTTTCCATAGTTCGGGTTAAGTTGAGGTCATGATTGAGGCATTAAATATATGGGTCACAGTTGGGAATATGACATGGAGTATTTTCTTTAAAAAAGTCGATACTTATATTGTCTATACCTTGTGGTCTTAGTTCTAATGTGGTCCTGGGATAGTTTTAATGTCAATTGGCATTATGTAGGAAAAGAATTTTTCTTGGGAAGGAGTAGGTGTGGATAGGAGCTCATCTATAGTTTGTTGTTTGGTTATAGTGTTTATGTTAAGTTTGGCGTAAGATGTGAAATGTTGGTTTAGATCGTCCAGTGATATGTTAATACTCTCTCCTTTGGTTGTCGGCTGCCATAGACCCATTCATCTAACATGTTTCCACATATCACTTGCATTTGTGCTTGGATCAATGAGACTATGAGCATACCGCAACTTAGCGTTCCTAATGATTTGATTAGTTTTGTTTCTTAATGCCTTATATTGTCTTAAGTTAGCGTCACTTTTTCTCGTCTATATTTTTGAAAAGCAGCATCACTTTCAGCCATTAGTAGTAGAATTTCGTGGGACATGCAGATAGCTGGGGATTTATTAATTCGTCTAGTCTTCAAGGGGGCATGTTTGCCGTAAAGTTCTAATATCATATTGTTAACAAGCAATTTTTCATCAATTGTGCATAGGGTCCAAATGTCATGCCACGGCATCTCGATAGCGTCTGCAATTAGAGCTTGCTGGTTAATATTTTTTAAATTTCGGTATGTCAATAATTTAGGACGAGTCCTAGGACACTGGAGAGAGTATTCAATATATATGACGTCATGGGCTGATATGCCGGGGGCAGATATTTGTCCGTAGTTTATAATTTTCTGTGAATTTGTCATGGCTATGATGTCTATTAATGTATTAGTCGTCGATGTGTGAGGGTTGGTTGTAAAGGCAAGACATGCATATTGCATGTGTGAAATAATGCTAGTAGTTCTGATGATGATGATGAAGAAAGTAAGTTAGAGTTAAAATCACCCATTACTATAACATGCTGATAATGCAGCAGTAAACTTAATAAAGGTGTCTCTATGTCACTAAGAGACTCTTCTTTCGGAGGTTTGTACACCACACACAGGAGACATCTCTGTAAACTAGCTGAAATTAATGGGTGAAGTCATCATAAATGATCTTATTAACTGCTGGATGTTATGTGGAGTCATTGCAATCATTTAGCTTTCTATCAGCCAACAGTGCTTCCAGTACAGTAATGATGAATCCATTGTCAAAATAGTGCTGACATCCATTGATTCATCTTCATAAAATTCTTCAACCTTTCATGAATGTGAAAGGAGTAGATCTTCTTAACTTTTTAAGGTCGGACATTTAAATTGCTTGCATGCACCTGCTGGCCAGAGTTATTTGACAACTTGTATTGTGTGGACATTTAAAATTT
Source organism: Diploptera punctata (assembly GCA_030220185.1). NCBI lineage: Eukaryota > Metazoa > Arthropoda > Insecta > Blattodea > Blaberidae > Diploptera > Diploptera punctata. The sequence continues at coordinate 1,772,133 of JASPKZ010004946.1, forward strand.
AAATTTAACATTTTGGAAAAAAGGCTGTATTTTTATAATTTTTCGTTAAAAAAATGAAACAAAAATAATTTTAAATGTAAAAATATAGTTATGATTTTGATCTTAAGATAAATCAAATATATTATTTTTTATATAACAAACATTGAATCTTTTTTAAAAGTAATTTTCTATTTTTTTTCCTGCACAAAAATGTTGAAAACTTTTGAAAGCACTGTACATAAGATATTAACTTTTTTCACAGTACTGTACAATTTGTCATCTGTTTATTTACTGAGGTCTTGTGAAAAATATCCATAGGGGAAGAGTAACTCTCTTTTTTTCTTTTGGCAGAATTGTAATAAATTCCTTACTCTAAACCTGTCGAACTGATTTATAAGAGGTTGGCCATGCAAGAAAGAGAGAGAAAAAAATAGGTAATCCCATTAAGAGTACAAATTCAAAGAAAATTATGGTTATATTACCAATATTTCAGGCTGACACACAACTCAATATCACTGTACAATAGATATTGAGCAAAGGTTATTTAAAATATGATAAAATCAAATGTTTCCTACCTCTCCTCATATAAATCTTCTAAGTAGATCACTATTTCAAGATCATAATGGTCTCATCTTCAGTACAATCTTGGCGACTGATGTTATGTCGATCGAAAGAAACACTTCTTATTTCCTCTATTGGTGGACTGATGAACCTCTGGATCAGGTCAGGATTTGCGGGAATTTCGAAGTTCATAAGTTTTCTTTTGTTTTTCTGAATGTGGATTTTTTCCCAAACCGTGAGTTCCTTTTGTTTATCTACTTGTTTAATTAGACTGGCTTTTGATTCAATTAAATGTTTTTCAGACCAGGCATGAGCAGCTACTGCTGACTTATCCACTTCTCCATTTTTGACATTTCTAAGATGTTCTTTCACCCTTGTTTTCAAATTTCTTTTTGTTTTTCCAATATAAATTATTCAATAGTATTCAATAGTTTGACACACAGATTGATAGATAAATATATCTATGAGCAAAGAAAATTATGAAAAAGAAAAAGAATACATTATTAATGTTGCAATAGATAATGGTTATGAAGAAAGTATGGTATACAAGAAAATAAATAAATTTAAAAGACAAAAATTAATTAATGAAGCATGTTTATAAAAGAAACAGAAAAAATAAAATTCAAGAAATTCACTTCCATTGAAACACCAGAAGTTTCAAAAAATTTTCAAAAAGTTTAATATAAGATTGGCACTGAAGAATGAATACAGCCTTAATAGGATAATTAAAAGCAATAAAAATGAAAGAATTGAAGAAGAAAACAAATTAGGAATTTATCAGATCATATGCAGGGATTGTGATAAAATTTATATTGGAAAAACAAAAAGAAATTTGAAAACAAGGGTGAAAGAACATCTTAGAAATGTCAAAAATGGAGAAGTGGATAAGTCAGCAGTAGCTGCTCATGCCTGGTCTGAAAAACATTTAATTGAATCAAAATCCAGTCTAATTAAACAAATAGATAAACAAAAGGAACTCACGGTTTGGGAAAAAATCCACATTCAGAAAAACAAAGGAAAACTTATGAACTTCGAAATTCCCGCAAATCCTGATCTGATCCAGAGGTTCATCGGTCCACCAACAGAGGGAAGAAGAAGTGTTTCTTCCGATCAACATAACATCAGTCGCCAAGATTGTACTGAAGATGAGACCGTTATGGTCTTGAAATCGTGATCTGCTTAGAAGATTTATATGAGGAAGGTAGGAAACATTTGATTTTATCATAAATTAAACCTCATAGTGATTAATTCCTGTAAAAGTTAAAGTTATTTAAAATGTTTATATCATCATAATTTACACTTTTTACATGTTCATCCCACATTGGTCTAGAACACAGTTTTCATATAAAAAACTTTGGAACAAGAAACAGTTCAAAGTCTTACATCACATATGTTTCTTTCCCAGTTTGATATTTGTGCATATGACACATATTTCTCACTGCATTTTCCCTTTTTTCCATAGATGCAAAATTCTGTTCTGTGAGGTGTAGTGGTGTCAATTAATTTGGTGGCCAGCTCATGAGTCAGGAGTTATTGAATTAATTCTAACTGAAATTCTGGAAATGGAGACTTTTCTTCCCATTACAGTGAGATATAAAGCATGTGCATTGAGTGAACATAAGTTCAATATATGAAATAATAATGTTTGTTACCACTCGATGAATTTTCTCATACACTCTACATAACTCATCATAATCGATTCAATCTATGGTTCCCATTTTTGCATTGTATTCAAGAACACAGGCTGACTTTTTTATATTTATTTGTTTGACTATTTTTTTAGGCAATATTACATTGTATTATATTATTTTTGGTCTGGACATCTTACCTCAATATTAATGTTGATTTGTTCTTGGACATGTTTCAAAACAATTCTCTGTTTTATCTTCAGCTTTCCCAGACTGGTTTTATTTATGTTGCATTATGTTGCACCACCTGGATGTCGATGTCAGCTCCATCCTGTGGTTGGCCAAAGAACCTCCAAACAAGGTCACCCTCCATCGGAATATCAAAATTCATAACTCTGTTTCTGTTCTTCTGAATATAAATTTTTTCCCAAATAGTCAGCTCGTTTGTATTTTCTAACTGTTTTAATAATTTAGTGTCTGAATTAATATTATGTTTTTCAGACCAAACATGAGCAGCAACTGCAGATTTTCAATTTCTCCATTTTTAATATTTCTTATGTGTTCTTTGGTTCTAATTTTTAGGTTTCTTTTTGTTTTCCCTATATATATCTTTTCACAACCCATGCATTCAATTTGATATATTCCTGACTTTTTATTTTTATCAGTTTTTTCATTTTTGTTGGTTTTTATTAGTTTATTTAAACTGTAGTTATTTTTTGGTGCTAATTTAATATTAAACTTCTCAAATATATTTTGAAATTTATTATGTACCCAGGGGTGATATGTGAATTTCCTATATTTTTTCATAGGTGGTTCTTCTTTTTCAAGATTACTTCTGTTTATCATTTTTTGTTTTTTATACTTTTCTATCCTTTTATGTACCATTTTTTCATCAAACCCATTTTCTCTTGTTACTTTGATTATGTGTTTTTTCTCATGTTTGAAATCTTCTTCGTTTAAGGGTAAGTTTACCAATCTATGAGTTAAACTATTAAATGCTGCTAATTTATGTCCAATTGGATTGAACCCTGTTGATTTTATAAAATTTTCCGTATGAGTTTCTTTTCTATGAATCCTGAATTCAATTTTTCTTTTTTCTTCGTTTCTGACCAATTTAAGATCCAAAAAAGGTATTTGTTTATTGTCTTCTATTTCTTTGGTGAATTTAATGTTTGTACTTCTGTAAATTTAAAATATAGTTTTAAGGGGATCTTCTAACATGTTTTTCTTTAACAATACAAATTATATCATCATCACATATCTACTCCAAAATTTAAACATTGTGGGATGTGCTTTAGTGATTTTACATTCAAAATCGCTCATAAATAAATTTGCCAGGAAGGGTGATAATGGGTTTCCCATTGAGAGCCCTGATTTTTGTCTATAGAAACTCCCATTGAATGTAAAAAACATTTGATCAATGCATAACGCAGTTAATTTCAAATAATCTTCTTTGATCAAAGAAGATTATTTGAAATTAACTGCGTTATGCATTGATCAAATGTTTTTTACATTCAATGGGAGTTTCTATAGACAAAAATCAGGGCTCTCAATGGGAAACCCATTATCACCCTTCCTGGCAAATTTATTTATGAGCGATTTTGAATGTAAAATCACTAAAGCACATCCCACAATGTTTAAATTTTGGAGTAGATATGTTGATGATATAATTTGTATTGTTAAAGAAAAACATGTAGAAGATTCCCTAAAACTATTAAATTTACAGAGTACAAACATTAAATTCACCAAAGAAATAGAAGACAATAAACAAATACCTTTTTTGGATCTTAAATTGGTCAGAAACGAAGAAAAAAGAAAAATTGAATTCAGGATTCATAGAAAAGAAACTCATACGGAAAATTTTATAAAATCAACAGGGTTCAATCCAATTGGACATAAATTAGCAGCATTTAATAGTTTAACTCATAGATTGGTAAACTTACCCTTAAACGAAGAAGATTTCAAACATGAGAAAAAACACATAATCAAAGTAGCAAGAGAAAATGGGTTTGATGAAAAAATGGTACATAAAAGGATAGAAAAGTATAAAAAACAAAAAATGATAAACAGAAGTAATCTTGAAAAAGAAGAACCACCTATGAAAAAATATAGGAAATTCACATATCACCCCTGGGTACATAATAAATTTCAAAATATATTTGAGAAGTTTAATATTAAATTAGCACCAAAAAATAACTACAGTTTAAATAAACTAATAAAAACCAACAAAAATGAAAAAACTGATAAAAATAAAAAGTCAGGAATATATCAAATTGAATGCATGGGTTTGTGAAAAGATATATATAGGGAAAACAAAAAGAAACCTAAAAATTAGAACCAAAGAACACATAAGAAATATTAAAAATGGAGAAATTGAAAAATCTGCAGTTGCTGCTCATGTTTGGTCTGAAAAACATAATATTAATTCAGACACTAAATTATTAAAACAGTTAGAAAATACAAACGAGCTGACTATTTGGGAAAAAATTTATATTCAGAAGAACAGAAACAGAGTTATGAATTTTTGATATTCCGATGGAGGGTGACCTTGTTTGGAGGTTCTTTGGCCAACCACAGGATGGAGCTGACATCGACATCCAGGTGGTGCAACATAATGCAACATAAATAAAACCAGTCTGGGAAAGCTGAAGATAAAACAGAGAATTGTTTTGAAACATGTCCAAGAACAAATCAACATTAATATTGAGGTAAGATGTCCAGACCAAAAATAATATAATTAAAATAACCTCAAAATATAACTTCCTAAAATTAAATATTAATTACATTGTATCTCTATTCTTAGTAGTAAGAATGGTAACATCCTTTTCATTTTTCCATTTGACTTCTAGAAGAGCATATGTTGATTTTGTCTCCCTTTGTCCTTTCTGTAATTTTTTGTTGATGAACTTTCTCTTGTGTCAAACTGTATCACATGAATTTGTTTTATTATTGAGTAGATATATTGAAAGTGAGGGACTAGTGTAACAATAGTCTGTGAAAACTGAAATGCCCTTATTTGAGGTATGGTTTCATCATTGTTGCAACTTCAGATCCTGAATTCCCAACTCCTCTATATTATCAATTTCAGTCTGCGAACCTGTGTATATTATGAAATCAAGAATAATGCCAGTTTCACAGTCACACATATAAATAATTTTATTGCAAAACATTTTTTTATGTATTGCTTGGATATCAAAAGCCCTTTGAAGAGTACCAAATTCTTATCTATCACCAGATTATATTGGAGAGATGAATTTATGCTTTATCTGTTCCAAAACTTTACGAACATTGTATAAACAATAATTTAGATCATATTGCAAAAATGTAGCATGCTAAGAAGAGAAAACAATCTATCTCCAGACATTGTCCTGCCAAAAATGGGCATGTGAAACAATGGATTTGTAGAACACTGTATTTTCATGTTTCACTCTTTGTTACATGCATCATCAATGCAAAAAATACACACATTTACATTAAATTAATGTTGGGAAGTAAACATTATGAGGTATAATCATTAAAATTCATCGGAGAACATTTTGTTTAAACAACTCACCTCATAGGATTCATGCTTCCATGATACCGCGGTTTCAAATACAGTCGTGTTCATCCTCAGCCATAACTCCAACTGACACAATTCTTCAGCCATCAACTGTTCTATTGTCACCATCTTCCATGCTGCCATCTATGGTTGAATTTATGAACTTTGAAATCAAAGTAATTTCGTTAGGAATATCAAAATTCATTGGTCTATCTTTATTTTTCTGAATGTATATCTTCTCCCAAACTGTCAATTCTAAAGGCTTCTCTACTTGTTTTAAAAGTTTAGCTTCTCTTCCAATTTTATGATGTTCTAATAAACTATGTGCAGCAATTGCAGGTTTTTCAATTTTACAAAAATCTGCAATTGCTGAACATCATAAAATTGGAAGAGAAGCTAAACTTTTAAAACAAGTAGAGAAGCCTTTAGAACTGACAGTTTGGGAGAAGATATACATTCAGAAAAATAAAGATAGATCAATGAATTTTGATATTCCTAACGAAATTACTTTGATTTCAAAGTTCATAAATTCAACCATAGATGGCAGCATGGAAGATGGTGACAATAGAACAGTTGATGGCTGAAGAATTGCATCAGTTGGAGTTATGGCTGAGGTGAACACGACTGTGTTTGAAACTGCGGTATCATGGAAGCATGAATCCTATGAGGTGAGTTGTTTAAACAAAATGTTCTCCAATGAATTTTAAAGACATATATTTCCCTAACATTTGTGTGTTTCCATTCCTGTAAATATGAAGAAGGGGAAAATTGTTCCATTTACAATTTCATTATAAGCAAAATGTTTGCTCCATGCTGACTCACCTGTAAATTCTGCTGTTTTTTCATCACATCCTTAATGGCTAATGTGGGTTATTTTTTCACTAAACTGTTTGAAAACATATAAAATAATTTGTTTCTCCCTGCTTTTCAAATGCTTTCCTTTTTAATGTTTTAGAAAATTTGACAGAAGTGGTCATTTTGAAACTACTAAAATTCCAGTGTATTCTGCATTGTGCATGCTTAAGAATAAAACAATGCTTATTTAATCTCTTAAAATTTGTATTTATATATTCTCCCATATAACTTATATAGACATGTCGTGATAATATATTGTATTATTTAATAAATTGAAAAGTAGTAATATATTGTTAAATTCTCAACTTGATTTGAATGAATCGCCTTTGTTAAATTAAAAAATTTAAATAAATTATTGTTGTATTAAGTTATGTAGATAGGAAATAACACTATGAGGTTTTTTAATATTGTTTATTTTTTATTTTTATGAAGTATGAGGTGAGTAAAATAAAAAATAAACAATATTGTTGTATTGTTGCTTAGATCAGTTGATATGTAATATATTAACACAATTCATAATTTATTAACATGTCTGAAGAAGGCACAGTGTACCGAAACAGCTGTAACTGAATTATATCTTAATAAATATGAAAATCAAATAAAACTCTAAGTTTTGCTTTTATTTAATTAATATTATATTATTATTTTTATTTCGAGTGTTAGAGAGTCAACTATATTTTCCTAAAAGTTTAAAGGTAAAACTGCTATTCGACCAATGAAATTGCAGTCATACATTTGGTTTTTTTACATTACAACTGGAACTTAGCTCAGAATTAGTATATTGAAATTATGAATATTAGTGAAAATGTTTTTTACACTCCATGACAAGTCTATGTTATTTATTCTATTGTTTTCACCTCCACAAATATCACTATTAGGATCACTATTGTTCTCATCACTTAAATTGGAATTTGACCGACTTTTCAGAATATCTGAACCTGTTATATCAAAATCACTACTACTATCATTATTATCTAGAACTTCATCCCAAATATGTGGAATATCAGATTCTCATATTGAAACTTTACAAGGGTCAACTGTAGGTGCCATGACTGAGCAACAAACCTGTATTTCCAAAACTGAAACATTTTTATAAAATTCTGGGCTGCAAGATTCAATTTCAGCAACCAAATAACGTCAAAGCTCCTCGGCTGTTATAATTAGACAATCTTTAATACAAATTCCATCTGCAAATGATTTCCACTTATTTGCAATTTCTAACGAAATCTTGTGGCTAAGATGTATGGTCGATTTGTTAAAGTGATGATCTTCATTATGAGGCATCAGGGTAATCTTCAATGATCAGATGAGAATGGCCCATTCTTGTCCTTCATACTCTTTTGAGTGATGCATGGAGTAATGGCACTGTAGATTGAATTTCCATCTATTATTTAATACTTTATCATAAACCAGGCATGTGGGCATGCCTCAAATTTCTGTGAACAGAAATGATTCTTCACATAATGATAAATTTAATAGTGTTTCAGATATTATTTTCCCCACCACAGTTCAAAGAAGTTAATGCATTATCTCTTTGCACCTGCACACAACTGATTACCAGCATGTGACATGCTGCACAAAACTGGTGCAACAATCAGTTGATTATGCCTGGCATATATCGAGTTTTGTTGCAAAAATCAGAAACTGTGGAAGATTTTGCTGGTTAATGGATTTCATCTTAATTTCCTTAATTGATTGGCAATACGCTTAGTTTGGTTAAAAAATTTTAAAATGTGTGGCCACTAGAGTGTTATAATGAATGTTATTTTGTTTTTATAGCTGTGATGATATTATGTCTAGGCATTGTTTCCCAGTATTTAATAACAAAAAGGAATTTTTAATATAGGCCAAAATCTAAAAGAGTAATAATAATCCGAATTATACTGAGTCTATACTCAAAATAATCAGGGAACCATTTGTAGTACATTGAAAACATGAATAACTTGATAATTAGAACAGTATACGATTATATATATATAGCTTAATAAATTACATACATCATATAAAGTTATTACTCAGGAAAAGTCAGGTATAACTCATGGGTTTTTTCCACTGGCCGCGTGCCGAACACAATAGGAAAGGAATCTGAACTGTCCCTTTGTCATAAAAGACACGGCCAAGGTACCTGTCAAACTCGACATGAATCCCAATCTAACAGATGACATTTTTACACAATAAGATATTGACATGACAGGTGACATCTTTATCGGAGACGTGGCATTAGCAAGTCATTATAGGAAAAATAGATATAATTATTCTGCCAACATAAGAAAAATATATGGAAGGTTTGAACATCCCTCAGTAATGGAGAATGGGCGTAAACCAGCACCTTTGGAAATATGATATAGAGAAGAGGGGAGCCAACCCCAAAATTTGTCAATTTGTAAGGAGGTCCAAAGCAACTATGTGGGCGGGATCACAAAATACCTAATAACCAAATAAATTATTCGCGACGAGTATCGCACATCAATCAGTTAGTTGTTAGCCCTACATCTAACAGGGCACACTTGCTTGTTGGCCCGCAGTCGAACAATCAATTAACTGCTAGCTTTACTTCTAACAGGACACACACCTAGTTGTTAGTCCTACGTCTAACAGAGCACATTACTAGAACGTCTCCAACATCCTACATTGTGCTTTGGAACTCTAGAAAGCAGTTGGAGGACCGACTGATGTATGTACATCTACCAGAATATACAATGAATTTTGTTAACTCTACGCCAGCCTCCAGTCATTTACCCATGAACACATCACTTTAATCTTCCTCGCATCAACCTTTGGTGAGAATCCAGCTCCTACCGAACCCTAACCTGGACTAGTCCCGAGCAACAAATTAGTCCTCGTATCTTATCCTGGACACTAATTAAACCAACCCGGACTAAAATCCTGCTTGATAGCATATATTGTATATTCTAAAATCATTTTGGTCAATATAAATTGTCTGGTGTGTGTTAGGCTTTGTCAATATTGACAACCTTTTTTTTTTATAAAGGAAGCTATTAAATAGGATATATATATATATATATATAATATATAGGGTAAAACTATATAAGCTGCTGGAATTATACAAAAATGTTTGATATTTCGATAGGTTCATCATATCTAGTAAAGTTGCATAAGCCGTTTTTAGGTATTATGAAAAAATGAAGCTGATGAAGTTGTTCTCATGAAAAGATTTTTGAATTTTTTATAATATTTAACTATCCTACTTTAGTAGATATCGAAAATAACCACCAACAACATTTATATATATATATATATATATGCGTGTGTGTATCCTAACAATCTAGTGGCTGGAAATTTTGCTTTTATTTGGAACCAAACATATAATAATCATTAAAAAAGTAAAACTGAGTTTGTAATCAGCAAAATTGGACCTGTAGGAGTTAAAAAAAATTGAAAATCTTCTTACTGGCTGCAAATTTTTGTCACTTTAGAACTCAGTATATACTAAGGAAATAAAATGGAAAAGGTATTCTCAAAAAAAAAAAATCGGCAACATCTGAGTATTAGAAGTGAGGGTTTATCTGAAACCAGAAATTAAAAAAACTCTAGCATTTGTCATGTTTGTTTTCTCACAACAAACTCGCAAGTAATGTTTAAATAAGAAACAGTATCGAGTTCTTTTTTTTTAAAATCATTAGGAAGTTACATTATGAGGTTTAATTCAATATTTGAGTTTGTATTTCTTTTAATAGTCGGCCACGGTGGACTAGTGGTTATGCTCCTTGCCTCTGGTTCCGAGGGTCGCAGGTTCAAACCCGGCCGGGGTCAATGGATTTTTTTAGGATGGAAAAATCCAAGGATCGAGTCCTCCAGGAGGGACTTTAAGCCATGGGTCCCGAGTCTGAAGATTTTCAGGTTCATAAAAAATCCTTAAGCCTGAATGGAGAGGCCTCTAAGCAAAATTTACTGAATTTTCCCGTCCTAGTACTACTTTGGTTTCATAGATGTCAGTACAGTATGAGGCGGAACGCTGACTACGGACCACTCAAAATGACGAAAACAAGTGTAACTAAATTAGTATGGTTCAAATTCTTCCCTGTAGGGGGAGAGTGCCTAAATCTCTGTAAAGGGAAAACATGGGCTTACAAAAAAAAATTTTTTTAACGTTCTTACCTCATATGTTTATTTTGTTGGACGATCGTTTCAAAGCTATTGCTCCATCTTCAGCTTGTCACAAACTTTGAAACGATTGTCCAACAAAATAAACATATGAGGTAAGAATGTTAAAAAATACAAACTCAAATATAGTATCGAGTTTGTTAACTAGAAAAATCAGACTATTAAGATTGGGAATAACTTGAAAGCTGAGATTTTAGTGGGAACATTTTCAAAATTCTACCAGGTGCAATTTTAGTTTTTGCACAGTGAAACTTGGTATATGTTGTTCAATTATATATTCTGTAAACTAGCAGAATCGGACTTAAGTTGAACTTGCTGAGGAATTTGCTTAGTTTATACTGTACCTGTGCAATGAAATTTATAATTTTATTTCAAACATATATTTAAAAACAAAAGTCCAAAGTCCAATTTTACTAGTGTATGGAATATATATTTATTTTCTTAATTAAATTTTATGGTAAAGTTATGTTGCAAGAAAACAAATATGTTGGCTGCTAAGAGTGATTTTTTTATTTTTGAATTTCAGGTAAACCTCCAGTTCTAATTGTCAGATTTCCTGATTTTTAGAGAGTACCTTCCTAGTTTTATTTCAATAGCATATACTGGGTTACGTTGCATAAAATAAACAATTGTGGCCACTAGAGCATTTTTTTTATTTCCATTTCAGATTAACCATCACTCCTAATGATCCGATTTTGCTGGTTAACAAACTTGATCTTATTTTTTTTAAATTGATTGCTATATCCTGAGTTTGGTTCTGAAAAAATGCAGTCATTAGAGAATTAAAAAACACACAAAACACATTAAATGCGTGTGTATATTTACCATGGTCACTTTTGGTGTACACTAGGTAGGATCGATGAAGATATGTATTTGTTTTTTAATTTTTTCATGTGAACAATTTAATTCATTCCTTCAGAATTTGCTAAAACATACAAAATTATACACTAAACATTATAAATAAGGCTTTTGAACAGATTATTAGTAGAGCATGAAACAAAATGTGATTTATATAAAACTCTGGTAAAACCAATATGGCAGTGAACATGAACCTTGTCCAAGACCGATATGTCAAGACTGAGTTCGTTTGAAAAGATGATATTAAGAAAAATTTATGGCCCAATATGCGACAAGGGAGAATGACGTATGCGATATAACTGTGAGGTCTATCAGTAGTATAAGTCTCCTGATGTGGTTACATCAATTAAAGTTTCAAGATTGCGATGGCCAGGGCATGTACAAAAAATGACTGAACATGAGATAGCTAAGAAAATAATGGAATGTAAATTTGAAGGACAGAGGAATGTGGGATGATGGAGACTGCGTTGGATGGATGGAATATTGGAGGATCTGAGGAAGCTGAGAATCGAAGGATGATGGCTGGTTGCTAGAGACAGACATGGCTGGAAGCCGAGGCTGTAGTGCTGCTTACAATGATTAGTAGAGCATATCATTTAATATTAATAAAAAGAGCTTAAACATCTGACCTACAAACAGTGTATGCATGTGGGGCTGGTCTAAAGCAACATATGGAATCAATTAATATGGGACATACTCGACCTAACACAAACAGAGACAGTAAATGTTTTAATCAATAACTGATAGGAACTTAACACTTTTGAGCAATGTTATTAAGAGAATTTCTATTGTGTTCTGCCCTAGGGCAGGTCTTTCACTGCAATCATAGCGTTTTCATGCTATATTTTGCAGCTTTTACTAGGGAATTATAGGTGTGGTAGCTTTCCTGTTGCTTTCACACTAGTGAAGGAGGATGATGATGATGGCCAGATGATGTTCAAGGACCTTTCGGGCCTTAAAGATACCTGACATTTGTCTTACAGGTGAGGAAAAACCCTGGAAAAAACCTCAACCAGGATGCTTTTACTGACCAGGAATCGAACCCGGGCCCGCTGTGTGACAAGGCAGCATGCTACCTTGAGACCACAGCAGTGGACATTTATTAAGATACTGAATCAAAATATACACCTCACCTTATATTGTATTTTCTCATCTGGATATGTTTAAGAAGACAATTGTTTTAATTTCCAACTGAAATTCTGAACTTTTGCATTAACTATCTGATATTTTGTTATTCTTTCCCTCTGGTGGTATACAGACAGAATCAAATCAATCTCTCCAGGAATTAAAAAAAATTATTAATACCACCGCTGTGGTCTCGAGGTAGTGTGCTGCCTTGTCACGCAGCGGGCCCGGGTTCGATCCCTGGTCGGGGCAGTTTTTCTGGGTGAGGTTTTTATCGGGGTTTTTCCTCACCTGTAAGACAAATGTCAGGAAAACTTTAAGGCCCAAACGGTCCCTGAAATCATATGGCCATCATCATCATCCTTCTCATTATTATCATCGCCATCCTTCAGCGGTGTGGAAAGCAACAGGAAGCTACCACACCTACAATTCCCTAGTAAACCTGCAGGCATAGCATGAAAATGCTATAATTGCAGTGAAGGACCTGCCTTCGGGCAGAATTACTATGGATTAATATGTCCCTACTTTTGTGAATTAGATTTTTTCTCCATACTGCAAATTCTATTAATTTTTTCCGGTTGTTTTCAAATTCCTGGGAAGAATAATTTGATTATCAAGTCAATTAGTCTGCCTAACACTACAGGGAAAGAATGATAATGCAACAGTCAGAATCCTAGTTGAAAATGAAGACATGTGATGGTGACAAAATACGAGTTGAGGTATATATTTATGATTTAAAGTAAAAGTATGTTTAATGAAAAGAACTGTAGAGTACTTGGTTAAGGCAATATGATACATGTCAGAAGGTTGGAGGTTTCAGTTCTAGTGGGGTCAGGATTTTTAAACTGCCCTAAATTCTCTGGTGGCATCATGGTCCTGGGTTCGACTCAGCCTCTAATTGTAATGAGTACCAGACATTTGTTCTGGAGATAAAGTTGGCCATCATGCAGGATTGACTCTAATGCCAACTGTTTAGAATAAGAAGAGTCTTAACCTCCTACTACTCCAAGGGCTTCTACGGCCTATAGTGGATTGCTTTACCTTTTTTTAGGAGTAAGAAAACAGCACCATCCAAACTGGTCTACTTACTAGTGAGGAAAAGATTCTTCATAGAAGATATAAGAATACAGCTCTTAAACACAGAACCACATGATACTCCTCTTTAAGAATTGCAAATTAAGAGGAATATCATCTGCGGTGAGATGCCATGCAGACAAATGAGTGGATACAACCAAATTATGGTCAAAGTCACCTCTTAATACAATGTGACAATCATACTTTTCAACATACAATCTATGCCATAAGAGAATCCATGAACCAAATGAAATCTGTTCAAGATGTGTAAGCACTACCCTGTTGAAAAATGTAACAACAGAGTGAATGAATAATAAAATTCTGTCACTTATTTTAGGAATTCTCACTATGAGGTATATTCATTAAAGTAGAATTTTTTATCACTCACCTTATATTGTTCTTCTTATTTGACTATAAACTAGTTTCGGAACATAGTTTTTGTTCCAACCTCAGTATTGTCACGACCGTTGTTCTGTTGTCTTGAAGAGTTGTTCTTCTTTCCTTCCATTGACTGACTGAAAAACCTCGAAACCAGTGAGAATGATCTGGTTTCGAGGTTTTTCAGTCAGCCAATGGAAGAAGCAAAGGACATCTTCAAGTCATGAAGATACTGAAGATGGAACAGAAACTATGTTCCAAAACTAGTTTATAGTCAAATAAGAAGAACAAAATGAGGTGAGTGATAAAAAATTCTACCTTAATAAAATTCTGCCCAGACTAACTATAGATATTGTCTCATAAGTCATGTCTTTTTTAAACAAAATTTTATTTGGAATTTTTTCTGATAGGAAATTAACCTACTCTTTCAGAGTAGAAACTATCAGATTATATGATTTTGAGCCATCTTTCAGCAAGGTTCATTATTCCACAATGGTACCAGTCTCTGGTTTTGATGTTCTACAGTTTCATTGTTTTCGAAATTTCATGCAATAAGTAGACAAAATGGGACATGGATCGAAACAGATGGTAATCTGAAGGTGCAAATTCATGGCTCTATGTTGGATGTGGTAGCAGTTTGATTTCTCCTAATATGTGATCATTGTTGTTTGTACAATATGGGGTCCAGTTGGGTTTTGACCCTCAAAATTTCATGAACTCATTCCAGTTGTCGAGAATAAACATCTGCACACCCGTTTGGAACAAACTCCCAGGAATCATACCTTCAAAATTCCACCACACATACAACATTCAATTTCATATTATTATAAAACAAATAATAATTTCAATTAGAGTTTGCTTTTATCATACCTCCACATACAATTAATTTTAACAACAAATATAGTCATATTGGCAATACAATAAAAATACAAACCATACAACTTATATATACTGTATACGTGGAAAACAAGAAAAATATTTATCTATGTTATCCTTGAAAATAGAAGCCATTTGATACAGTTTTCAATCAGACAGTTTGTCGTATTACATATATCACACATTTATCATAATGCCCCTGATAGACAATACAAATTCCAGTAATTCAGAAAGATTGCACATAAAATATTCATGCAATTCAATAATTCCATCCATGTGTGTTGTTTTGCACGCTTTATTATTTTTTGCCTTTAAATTTTCTTATAATCACAAATTTATTAAATAATAATTTGTCTGTGAGAATGGAGGATATTCTTATGGTCTAATCTTAAGAATTAAAAAATTCTATATTCTCTACATATATTTCAATTTCTAACCATAAATAATATAAAATACTGCATTTATATAGGACATATGTCCACCGCTGTGGTCTCGAGGTAGCGTGTTGCCTTGTCACGCAGCGGGCCCGGGTTCGATCCCCGGTCGGGGCAGTTTTTCTGGGTGAGGTTTTTATCGGGATTTTTCCTCATCTGTAAGACAAATGTCAGGAAAACTTTAAGGCCCAAATGGTCCCCGAAATCATATGGCCATCATCATCATCCTTATCATTATCATCATCCTTCACCAGTGTGGAAAGCAATGGGAAGCTACCACACTTACAATTCCCTAGTAAAACTGCAAGCATAGCATGGAAATGCTATGATTGCAGTGAAGGACCTGCCTTCGGGCAGAATTACTATGAATGAATATAGGACGTATAAAAAGGGGCAGAATAATAGTTATGTACGTAACAAGGGAAGTAAGTAGTATTAAGAATTAAATTAATGTTTTTATTACCTCATCTCATAACCTTTTTCTTCTAGACTGCAGTTTTGGAGCTTATCTCCCTCCATCATC
This sequence comes from Diploptera punctata, assembly GCA_030220185.1. Taxonomy (NCBI): domain Eukaryota; kingdom Metazoa; phylum Arthropoda; class Insecta; order Blattodea; family Blaberidae; genus Diploptera; species Diploptera punctata. The sequence goes on from JASPKZ010004946.1 coordinate 1,788,087, forward strand.
TGTAGCCTCTGGTTAAATAAAGTAGTACATTTTGTTGAGTTGTTTCTTGACTCATCTCATACTTCTTAACTCCCTCGCAGATCTAGATTTCGTCACTGTATTTGTGATTATGATTTAACCATTTTTCACACAAACAGGCAGTATTTAATAGTTTAACATACAGACTTGTGAAAATTCCCATGAGCAAAGAAAATTACAATAAAGAGAAAAAAACACATAAAAATTGCAAAGGATAATGGATTTCAAGAAAAGATGATGCACAAGAAAATAAATAAATTTAAGGAACAAAAAATTATTAATGAAAGTACTCTTCACACAGATAAAGATATTGGTAAAAAATTCAAGAAGTTCACATACCACCCTTTAGTATTTGACAAGTTTCAAAAAATCTTCAACAAATTCAACATTAAATTAGTACCGAAGAATGATTACAGTTTAGGTAATTTAATAAAAACCAACAAAACTGAAAAGATTGAAGACTGCAAAAAATCGGGAATTTATCAAATTAATTGTAAAGATTATGAAAGGATATACATAGGAAAAACAAAAAGGAATCTAAATACAAGATTAAAGGAACACCTCAGAAATGTTAAAAATGGAGAAACAGAAAAATCTGCAATAGCTGCACATGCCTGGTCAGAAAAACATAGAATATAAACCAAAACAAAATTACTTAAACAATTGGAAAAACCAAAGGAACTCACAATTTGGGAAAAAAATTACATATGCAAGAATAAAAACACAACTATGGATTTTGAAATACCCGGTGATAAGAAGAGGGGATTGATTTGGAAGTTCGTCGGTCAGCCATCAGATGGCACGGAGGTCAGTCTGCAGGAGACGAGACCATTGGACGTCAGTTGTGAACGTGAATAGCATTGAGAATGTCACAAATACAGTGACGAAATCTAGATCTGCGAGGGAGTTAAGAAGTATGAGGTGAGTCAAGAAAGAACTCAACAAAATTAAAAATAAACCTAGTAAGTGTTATTTCCTACCTACATAACTTAATAAAGTAGTACATACTAATCGAGGACTTAGTGAGGGCTAGCAAATAAGTTTGAGACTAGTAATGTACTTACTTCCTGAATTGCATATATAATTTTATTCACTCCTATACTAATAATTATGTGTAATTTTTATATTTCATGTGAATTTACATCTTGGTTTGAAGAGTTCAATTGTTTGATAGTAAGGGAATATTGATAAAACAACTGCAATTGTTTATTGTCTGAATTAGTGGCAGACATTTTAAATAACAGTTTAAGACTGCATGTTAATTACAGATATGATTAATCGTGATGTAGAGGAAGCCAATCACTATAAATTTGAATTATCAAAGTGAGAAATAAGTGTGATACAATAAAATTGTATAGTATTACTCAATAACATTTTTACATTATTAATTAAGTCAAGTACTTTTCTTGCCTAGGGAAGTAAGTTGAGCAATTACATGCCGTTGTCAATGGATACCAAGGCCTCTCTGGTAAATTCTTACTTCCCTAAAAACAGAATGATAATTAGGCTATTATTAGTATAGGAGTGAACAAAATACATTGTCATGAGTGTAAATCAAGACAAAATGTAAACAGCAGAACACCAACCAGGACTGTCCTGCCCAAAAAAAAAAAAAATAAATAAGGTAACCTTAAATATAACAACTTCAGAAAGCACCAATAAATATATATTTCTGTAATAAATGAACAAAATTTCTCTCTACAGTATTTAGTAAGCACTATAAAATAATTTTGAAATACTTAAATATTTTTTAAATAATTTCTAACCAAAAATTAACATAAATGTTAAGGTATGATTTATGTATTATTCTGATAGTTGACACAACATAGCCACCCCTCTCATGATCCAGTGATCGGCTGGTTTTTCTGTTGGCAATAACATGGCTATCACAAAGTTAGTGGAGTGTCCTGTAGTAGAAAGAACACCTCTTCTCTCCGATGTTTTATACACAGGGCAAGTGTATGTGGAACGTTCTGGTATTTCTATGCGTATCATTGGCTTCAACCAGATCTGTAAATTTGAATAATCAATCAGTACAAACTGACTAACACCTATACAGTATTTAGTTTTTGAAAAGAAAAATTAACGCTTGAACTGGGAATCGAACCTTGGACCTCTGACTCTATGCATCAGTGTGCAGCTCATTACACCATATAAGGCCCGATACAACTGATAAATTTTCTTTCCACTTATACAATTCTCTTATGTCCAAAGGCAGATAGCTCTCACTATTAACAATACCATCAGATGATTTCTGTTCAAAATATTTTCAACAAGAATTTTACGTTTACTTTTAAGTGGTAAAGCTTAATATTTTAAAGTTATATTTAGTTTAACATATTTCAGTCCTGGACAGATTTAGTTTTTGAAAAGAAAAATTAATCCTTGAACCGGGAATCGAACCTTGGACCTCTGACTCTGTATGTTAGCATACAATCCATTACACCATTCAAGACCCGATACATGTAATGGATTTTATGCTGACATAAAGAATCAGAGATCTAGTGTTTCATTCTGGGTTCAAGCATTCATTTTTCTTTAAAAAAAATAAATCTGTCGAGGACTGGAATATGTTAAAAAAATATAACATCAAAACCTATCAGTATGTTGTGGAGTAGCAGAGCTTATAAATTTCCTCGCACTGTGCTATCTTGAGTGATCTAAGGCATCAAAGACTTGATACAAAGCTATGGGACATGTACTTGGTTTGAGATATTTTCTCAAGGAATTTCAGCCAGTTTGGAACCAAGGTCCACCTAGTATCATGAGGAATTTGGGTAGCTATAAAAGTAGCAGTTCCAGGTTGAGAACACCAGATGTTAATGACTTGAGAGACCTGACATTCTGAATAATGTCATTGCTATACTAGCTGAATGATCTGGAAATTACATATTTGGATGTGAGACTAGCAGTTACACAAATTAGGTGTTAAATACTTACAATTGGTACTATGCTGAATAGTACTTTAGGTAAACTTTCATCCAGAAGGAACTCTTCATGATTCCATCGAGCTCCATCAAGGAACAGTCCATAAACATATACACCATCTTCTGGGGGTGTTTCATAATCACTCTCTGGCATTACCTAAAACATAATTCCATAAGAGATTGAATTGTAAGCATACAACTCACTTTTTATTATATTTTTTCGTCCGGACATGTTTTGGGGACAATCATCACTATTTTCAACTAGTATGTAGCTGTTGTGTTAACTATTATGGAAAAAAATCTACATCCAGAAAAATAGAAACAAAGTAACAGGGATAGCCAGTCCTTAAAGGCACTTGCCCCTCTTATAATTTATTTATTTATTTACTGATATTATTTAAAATGCTCTTGCAGATTATTTAGTGTGTATATATATTCTCGCAACATCTAGTAATAATGGAGGATATATATATATATATATATATATATTAAATAAGAAAGATAAATGTTTGAATTGGGTTTGCCTGGTGGTGTCATGGATAGCATGCTGGGGTACCAACCCAGAGGTCTGGGTTCAAATCCCATTCAGGCATTTATTTTCCTTATGTCATATATATATATATATATATATATATCACTTTGGATGAGATAATTTATTTTTATATAAGAACAAAGAGAAATGTGAATTCTTGTTATCTTGGGCACATAATACTTGTGACTAGAATCTCCCATATAAAGACATTTCAACTTCAGGTAGAGTTTTGGGCACATTCATAGTGTGACTTTGACGATGAAAGCAATGCAAGCAGAAAAATGCAAGAGTTCATTCTATCCCTCAGGCTTCAAGGGTGTCCTAAGGGTATCTACTAGGTTACTCATCAATGGGCATGCACTTTCCTGACATAGTATGCCAAATAAGAAACAACTGACACTCAATTAGTGTTATCAAAGACTTTATTAGTACCTTCCATGTGTGGCGTTAACTTCTTACTGTGAGCTTTTGTTGGTGTGAAAGTGTTCATGATGAATTAAATAAAATAATTACAATGCAAAACATTATGTTATAAAGACAGGCAGAATTATAGCAAGCTGTTAGGACAACTGAGACCAGAAATGTGTATAAAATAAGTGACTAATGATAAAAATAGATATTACACATGACTTTTCAATATAAAAATGTGACAAGATTTGCAGTTATTGTGTAAATAATTAATTATTTTTTTTTTTGGGTTCTGCTTGGGGGCGACGATTCATTATGGATAAAGACTGGTATGACAGATTTGAAATATCTAGGCCTATCCATATAAGTTAAGAAATACAGATTTTCTATAAAATCATCTGGACAATAAAATTATGGAGAATAGACCTGATATAAGTTACAAATATTAATTTAGTTCTTATATTATATTATATTATATATATATATTTCATGAACCATTACAAAGTAATGCATTTTTAAGTTTCCAGGGAAAGGTTTTAATCGAGTTTTATCTGCCCACCCTCAGAGAGAAAGAACATACAAGATATTTAATGGTCATTATAACAGTCAGGTACTAGTTGAAAGGGTGACATCCCTGAAACATGTTCAAATGAGGAAATAAAATCTGAGATGTGGTGTATATTTACAATTATCTTTTAATAAATTACCATATGTATTACTTAATTTAAAACACATTAACCTAGTTGAGGATGATGGCACCTGCTATATACTAATTTTAATATTTTACTCTGTAATTTCAATTACTAATTAAATAATTTAACAACCTGTATAGTGTGATAATGTTCTTTATCATCTTTTCTTATGTCCCCATTTGGTGGTTAAGTCAGTGTGGCAATATGTGATAATACTGTGATTTTAATATAAAAATAAAATATCCTCGACCACAGTTAAGTCTCTCATGCATGTTCCTAGTCAGGTTGAGGATATTGGGGTTTTACTCAACTATAAGGCAAAGAGGTAAAGTGTTCCCAATATAGCCTTTACGAAGTCATGGGGAATAGTAGGAGAAAATCAACATGATATGTTACCCAGATTGGGAGCTTTACATGATGGCCACCCTTAACTCCTATACATGCATCTGGTACTCATTTCTATTAGATACTGAATCAGCTCCAGGACCACAGAAGGTTTAGACCAGTTTCACCTTTTGGTAATTGAACATAAGACCTTCCAGTTTGTAGGTGCCTTAACCAACTAAGGTTTGGCATGTCCCTAAACTGTAAGGAAAAAGGCAGGAAATTTGGGCACAACTTCCCTAAAAAATCACCAAATCATCTATCATTATTATTGATACCGGTATTGAAAATAAATAACAGAATATAGCTCACAAAAATAGAACAGTTTCATCCTAGTTTTATCAAAGAATACAAATATCTTAAGTGAGAGTTGAAATATCCAAGTAAAACAAATGAGTTTAAGAGTCAAAATATTCAGTGGAGTATAGATTGAGAGTAGATAGCATTTCTTATTGAATTTGAAATGACTAAACAATTGGTATATCAGTTGTTTCTTGTTTAAAAGAGAATGTCAAACTTCACAAGCCTGACATAGCAAAGCCATACCATACATAATGTTACAATAAAACCAATGTAGTTAAAAAACTATAAAATAACAAATAAAATATCCTTCTGTTACGCTGGAAGTTAAGCCCAGTCATAATGCAGCGTAAAAAGGATCTCTAAGGTTTAAGTGGTCTTTGGCCCGAGCGGTTGGCCTTGGTTTTTGGTGGGAAAAATTCACATATAAACACTTAAAACAAAATATTGACATAATTTATTAAATAAAACAACCCTAAAGAGACATATTGAAAATCATCATAAAAATAATAGTTACTTACTTACTTACTCACTGGCACGATCGAACCCGTAGGTTCATGGCCGCGCGGACATAAGGTCTCCATACATCCCTATCCAGAGCTATTGCTTTCCAATCATTCCCTGTATAATCTACTTCCCTCAAATCATAGTTAATGTTGTTCTCCCACCTTATTCTTGGTCTACCAACTGGGTGTTTTCCCTCTGGCTTTCCTACAAGAAGCTTCCATGCATGTCTTTCATTCCCCATACGCGCAACATGTCCTGCCCATCGCAGTCTACGAGACTTAACTAATAGTTAAAAATCGCCATGTTGAGTTGTGCCGAACAATTAAACTTTGTTAATACTCAGAGAGAGAGAAAACCATTTAATAAAAATCAACTTTATGTTATTATTCATCTTGCTTGACCCTTAGGTCTTCTTATAATCATGCATATTCTTAACAATTAATAAAATTATTCTAAGTTATTTGATCCTTTGGTCTTCCAAATTATTTTAAGTTATTTTGCTTCTGAAAATGACCATTTTAGAAAACTTGAATTTTTTTCAGAGTGAGGATAAAATGTTGTTTCTTACCCATGAAGAAGCTGCACTCCGATCTGCCTTCTCTCCCAAAACCCCAGGGTTTTTATACAATAATTTTTACCTTTCTCTCCCTCCAAATTTTTGGAAACCCTTATCTATTTTCCAACATATAGCAATCTTCCTGGGTCTATCAGGGTCAAGTTGTATAAGATGTTTTCTACTTATCTAATGTGTTTGGGTTGTTTGTGTGGTTATATAAGCTTTCGTAAGTGTCTCCTCATAGTTTGAAAAATATATTGATGTGAAATCACTTCTAGTCTAAGACATTCTATTTTATTATAATTTTTACCCTCGTTTTTTATTTATAAAACCCTTGTATGAATTTGAGTGTGACTTTAATCAGCATATCAAAGGTGATTATTTATTCCCTATCTTCTGGTATAATAAACAGTATATTGTGTATATATTTTATCGGTTTTATATTATTGTATTATTATAGCAGTTAGGCCCTAGTGTAGGCGCAACATTCCCCCCCCTAGACATGAGATTAGGTTTGAAAACCAAATGTCATTTCTCCTTATATGATATCTCTCGCCTCCCGGGGGTTTTGTCCCGACAATTACCTTACTGATAAATTTTTAGTGGGAGTGGAACCGACGTCATAAAAATGGCGATTTCATCTGTAAGCTGGAAGTATTTTGTTCTCATTCCAAGAGGTTAGATCGACTTTTTAAATTGTTAGTTGCACCGGATAACCTTAATTGCGCCGAAATATCGGTAAGATCTGGTTACTTAGTGAGAACACTATACATCTTCTTAAAAATAAAACAAGGATGCCCTCCAGGCCCTTCCAAAATAAAGAAACGTCCAATATTGCCTTATGAACTAAAAAAAATTACTTTTCCACTAAAAATGGTTATTCATCTCTGTCCTCTTTTTTTTTAATTCTCTTAAACGATGCACCAGTCACATCCGTTGCACTTAACACCAATTTTGTTTTTTTCTTTCTACTGAAGACCTTTTTTATTTTCACTTCTAAAGTTTCATTTCGTGACCCGTACCACTTGAATATTTTTATTAGATACTGCTGTGTCAGCTGCTGTTTGTATTTCTTGCTTGAAGGACAGGGTTCGTGTCTGCTTGGTTCCATCGATGATGCGATGTTCTAATGCTCGGGGTCGTGGATTGTGTCCAGCCGCCATTGGTCCAGGTAGGACTTTGTATTTGGATATGCCTAGGTTAATTAAACAACACCCAGTTAGGTCCAAGGAGAGCTTTTTGAAAGGGTTGGTAGGAATTAATCTTGACGTGGAATTTTGTTCGGTTCGATTTATCCGATAGGTGCAAATTGTGGTATGAGGGAAGTTAGGTTAAGGTTGACGTTGGGGATAGTGTATTTTTATAGTTGCCTGGGTTTGTTCTTTACTGCTTGTGAGGCGGTTGCCTCATGCTGGTTGCGAATCTGGACACTCATCCATCTTATGCTTCCATCACGAGATGTACATGGTGGTGTAGCTGGTCCTGGCAGCTCTTATGTTGTTGTTCTCGTCATCAGATGTACAGAGTGTGCCGTGAGTCTGGGCCACGTAATCTTGCTCCCATCATGAAGTGTGCGAGGTGGGCCGCAGGTCCAGGCGAGAAGCTGTTAGCTGGTAATTCTGCAATACTTGTGGAATTGTTAAAAACTGGGAGGATTACTTTAAACATCAATTCCTGGGTTGGTGGGTGTATTGCTCTACATGGGTTCGCATCATCTATCATCACTCCTTGTCAAAAAATGGCCAGTTTCAGATCGATTTAATCTTATCGTTTTATTACGCGCAGGGTCAGTTAAGCCCCGCCAGAGCGATAGCGTTAAGATCACTATTGTTTAAGTGGTCTTTGGCCCGAGCGGTTGCCTTGGTTTTGGAGGATGAATTCCACATTTAAACATTTTAAAAACACAGTCAACGAAAAAATAACATAATTTATTAAGATAAAACTAAACATAAAAAAATATTAGATCAAATAATCAACACATATAAAACAATTTATTTAAATCCGCTGAAATCGCCACATTGTCAAACGTCAAAATATTAAAGTGTTTAAAATTCAGAGAGAGAGAAAACAAACATTTAAAATATTCAGCTTTGTTCATTATTCTAAGTTCTTTAGACCATTTGGTCCTTCAATTAATTCTATGTCTGAAAATGACCATTAAAGAATGATAAAAAGATGCTTATATAACCATGTAGAGCTGCCTCCCCTGCCGGGGGACCGCGTTCGGTCCCGCCGCCGTTCTGCCTTCCTTGAAAAAATCGCGAATATTTATATGATAAATTTTAAGTTTCTAATCGGGGAAATTTGGGGTGGAAAGTTTATGATCTAGTTTGAAACCTTCATATATGTCAAAATGGAAAGCTTTGTTCTACTTTCACTTCGCGCACTCATTCCTTTCTTATCTAATGTGGTCATCTTCTTGACCAAATAATTCTGGAATCTTTTGACATGGTTTTGATCCAGGATATAGAGATATGCCTTTTTTACTAGCGTTTTTTATATTATATGCGTATGAACTAATATGTTTTTCAGTGTGGATCATTATTCTCCTATTTTCTGATATAACACACATGTATATGTGTCTATCCTTTATCGGCTTTTTTATAGTATGTGTATTATTATGGCAGTTAGGCCGTAGTGTTGGCATAACATTTCCCCCCCCGTACATAAGACTGTAGGGTTGATAAACCGAAAGTCTTTTTTTTTCCTTACAGGATATCTCTCACCTCTCGGGGGTTTGTCCTGACATTTATCTTATTAACTTAACTTTAAGTGGGAGTGGAACTGACGTTGTCAATTGGCGATTTCACCTGTAACCTGGAAGTATTTTGTTCTCATTCTAAGAGGTTAGATCGTCTTTATCTTGCTAATTGCCCCGGATACCCTTAATTGTGTCGTAATGTCGGTAAGATCTGTTTACTTAGTGAGAACACTATAATTCTAAAAAAAAATCATAATATAGCATGCCTTCGCGGCTCTAACACAATATGTTTAAGCACGGTCATAAATTTAATTTTCCACTAAAAATGTTTATTGCTCGTCGTCCTTTGTCTTCTTTTTTCTTTTCTTTTTTTTTAAACTTTCTTGTGCTGCTTTGAAACGATGCACTATCACTTTTATTCATATCCGATGCACTTAACAACATTTCGTTTCCTTTTTGTTTTTCACTTCGAAGGTTCATTTCGTGAACCTGATCACTGTTAAAAAAATTATCAGAACTGCTGTGTCTGCTGTGGCTAGCTTGGAGGTCAGGGTTCGTGTCTGCTTGCCTCGATGGAGGGTGCGATGTTCTAATGATCGAGTTCGTGGATCATTTTCAGCTGCCGTTGGTCCAGGTAGGCCTTTGATTTGGTTATGCCTAGTTTCTTTAAACAAAACCCAGTTAGGTCCAAGGAGAACTTGTGAAGGGTTTGATAGGAATCAATCTTGACGTGGAGTTTGTTTTCTTGCTTCATCTATAGGAAAAATTTGGAATGTAGGATGTTAGGCCAAGGTTGACGTTGGAGATAGTTATTATTTTTTTTTATAATTGCCTGGGTTTGTTCTTTACTGCTAGTGAGGTGTTTGCCTTAGCTGGTTTTGCAAAAAAGTCTGGACATTCACCCATCTTAATGACTCCGTCACGAGATTTTGTGTAGGTGGTTTCCTGGCCAGCTCTATGCTGCGGATCTCGTCCTCGGGTGTACAGGGTGTGGTTGGTCCTGGCAGCTCTATGCTGCGCTCTCGTCCTTAGATGTACAGGGTGTGCCGTGAGTCTGGGCCTCTTAATCTTGCTCCCATCATGAAGTGCCGTGGTGGTGGCCGCAGGTCCAGGCGAGAAGCTGCAATCTTATAGCATTTGTTAAAACCTGGGAGGATAACTTTAAACATCGATTATTGGGTTTGGTGGGTATCCCGTTCCACATGGGTCCGCATCTTTTTTATCATTCCTTGTCATAGAATGGTCATTTTTTGTTTACTTTAACCTCATCGCTTAGATGCTTCATTTTCAGCCATTTTATCTCCGATACTATATTCCGAATCTTGTTTACTAGACGTCCTGGCTTTAGATCTCATTGTTATTTACATTGCATCGTTTAGTTTTGTGCACCCATGTTCCTATCTGTCCCTTATAGCTAGCCTCAAGTTGCAAAAAGAAATGCTCTTTTGTTTCTGGTATTTTGATTCCCATGAATCATTTACGCCCTTATTGCAATTCAGGTTCCACTGGATTCAAAATTTTTCAGTATCTTACCGTATTTTACCGCTTGTTTTCAAAACTTTCCATTGCTTGGTTAAAATTTCAATTTTGCATTTCCTTCTCTAGAGTCCTGGGTTCGATCGAGTGTGCTCGCCTACACATAAATCGCTAGGGCTTTAAGATGTAAATACTACTTAGTACAATTACGTAACCTGAATTCCGTATATCATTCCCTCGTGAGGTCCTGATTGTGAGAGCATTTCCTTTCTTCTATCCGGGATGCGTCTTTGCATCTTAAATTCTCTCGTTTCTAACCTATCTGTCGATTTCCCGTGCTACAGCCTACAGAGTTAACTTAATAAAAAAAATCTAAATGGTGTTGTTTCCTTAAGTCCTTCTTAATTCGTTCGGCAATATCTCATCTGTTCTCTTGAATTTCTTTATCTAATCTTTTTACATTACTCCTGATTATGCGTGGACTTTATTCCGTGTTTTGGGTCCCCATTTTACCTATGGGTTTAACCTCTCCCTTTTGTCATCTCCTACTCTTTTATTTCCCTCTTAATTTCCATATACGTTTTTGAGTTAGTTCCTGGTCTCATACGTGTAGACTTATTCCCTATCTTACCTATGGGTTTAACCTCTAAGTTCATGTACAACCCTATGTGTTTAACTTCTAATTTCGTGTACAACCCTATGTGTTTAACCTCTAATTTCCTGTACTATCCTTATGTGTTTTAATTTCTAATTTCTTGTATTTCCTTATGTATTTAACCTCTAATTTCGTGTACTCCTTATGAGTTTAACATCTAATTCCATGTATTCCTTATGTGTTTAACCTCTAATTTCATGTAGTACCTTATGTGTTTAACCTCTAATTCCCTGTATTCTTTATGTGTTTAACCTCTAATTCCATGTACTACCCAATGTGTTTAATCTCTAATTTCATGTAGTACCTTATGTGTTTAACCTCTCTTTGTATGTACTATCTAATGTGTTTAACCTCTCTTGATATGTAATATCCCTACTCAGGTCAATCTGTCTCTCTTGGCTCTACTAGTTGATCGCACAATCGCATGTATGTGTGTTTCCCTTAGTATTCTTCATCTAGTATCTCAACATTTCTGATGTCCCTGACTAGTATTCGTTGTCCCTTCGTTATGACCATATTCTATGTGTGCGTACGACTTTCTCATCGCGGTCATCGCGGTTTCCCTTTTCGCTGTGCTATAATTACCGGTGGCCTCTTTTTGGTTTCCCTGACATCATTATTGACTCTGGATGGTCCCTGACCATCGCTTCTTGGGGGCCTCAGACCATGACTGGGCTACGAGCCTCGAAGGCATGGGGATATTCAACGTTTCCCTTAATGCCAACGGTGACCCGAGTCATGCCTGCCCCCTCCCTTGCGCGATTCCTGTCTCGCAAATAAAGCCGGGTGAGCCAGCGAAAGAACCGGGCACGACATGAAGGCGGAGAATGTATTCCGTCAACAGTGGCCCTGGCCCTTCCTGACACACCCTCTAATTCTGTCGCTCCAGAATTGTCCTGTGATAAGCTGGGCGAGCCAGCGAAAGAACCGGGCGCGACATGAAGGCGGAGAATGTATTCCGTCGGCAGTGGCCCTGGCCCTTCCTGACCCACCCTCTAAGGTGGCGTCACCAAACCCTCGCTCCGTCAGTGGGGGTGGATTTGATCCGATTTCCCGTGACGTGGTTCGTATCTTGCTCACCTCACCTACTGTCACCCGGGTGCCGTTATGTACTATCGATTCTTTCGAGTCACGTTTCGCTTTCGTTTGTTTGCTTTGTCTTTTCGTTTGTCTCTAGTTTCTCGGATGCCTATCTCTCCCTAAACGATGCTGTTCCATATGGTCCCTAACGTCAGTGCCAAGCCGGCAAGGTTTTATGGCCAGTGCCCCAAGATAATTTTGGAGTTCTCTGTCTCTAGATCATGTCATAACGGGGGTGTCCCACCTTCCGACTTGCACCTGCCTAGCTTTCTCCCTAGCTCGTTGGCGAAGTGTTCAGGCAACTCGCCAAATTGTCGAGGGCAAAAGCCTCTCCAAAAGGGTCCTTAGTCCTTCCCAACTTGTATCTCTGTGTGCGACTATGTAAATGTTTCATCTCTGTGTGTGTATTTCTAACGTTACCTAGCCTAGATTGACCTAAGTTGTAGCCTATCCTCTTATTTCCCTCGTAGGCCTAAATATGAAGAGTCTTAAGCGATCTAGTTTTCATCTATTATCGTAATATGTCATATCCCATATGTGTGTGTGCCTACTTCTCGACTGGTCACTAATCCTAACTGACATGGAACAAGGCTTGCAGTATAAGAGAGTCTAGGCGCCTTTTAGACACTCCAATCTTTTCCAAGCCAGTCCATCTCAGCAGGAACCATTTCCTGTAGAGTGTATTATCTGTTGTGTCATACTCAGTAATGGTATTTGTGTAACCCCTGGGTTCCCATTTGAACTTTCACTTTTCTACTAGATCGGATAAAACATCTCACTGTTTGTCAAGTATCCTAATTTCCACCAAAAAATAATGATAAAGCAAAAAAAAAAAATATGGGAATAAGTCTATCCTTTTTATCACTTCAGAAAACATCTTGTTTCTGCCTATAGTCCGTATTTATCACTAGCGGAGTTCTACCATTGTGCCAAGTCTCCATTCCCCTCTTCTGTTCGAGCTCTCTCTTATTTATACAGAATGTCCATTCTTTCCGTTTCCGAAACCTTAATCTGAATTACGGATCAAGCGAGTCCTCCCTTAATTGCGCTAGCCTCTATGACTTTACACAAGATTTAATTTGACTTTATGATTTAGAAACGTCTCATACTGTAGTCGAGCCCTTCACAGAATGCGCCCGCCGGCATTGTTGTAAATCCCTCAACACCACATGAGAGGTTAATCAAAAAAATATATTTAAGCTATTATTTAACCTGAAGTTCGGTCGTCTTCCCTTCCATGAGTCTAATGTTATTTCCTTTGGGGAGGTGTGTGGTCCCTGCTTTGCTTTATTGCGCTAAATCTCCATTCCCCGCTTTGTTCGATTAATCTCTAATTCATCCTAAGTTTTCCATGCCCTTTTTTCCCTACTCTTTGTTTTCGAAACTAGAATCTACATTCCTCATTAGTTGCGTTCCCATTTTTGATTGCGCTACTCTTCTCCATTCTCCTCTTTGATCGAGTTCTCGTTTATTTCATCCTAAATTTTCCATGCCTTTTTTCATTCTCTCGATTTTCAAATCTAGAATCCCTCTGATTGCTAATATATGCCACTTTTATTTCCTGTAAATGTCTCGGGTCTTTAAGTTGTTACTAAAAATTTTTTTTATCATTTCTTTTATTTAAAGTACGCTTTCTGATGTCAAGAAGAAATAATATTTATTTCCCTATAAATGCAAATAGTATAAATTTGTTCATATTCCTAATGCAGTCTGTTTGGAGTTCTTATCTATGTGGATAATCTAACTTTCACCAAAATAAACACATTCCAGAGCCTTGCTGAAATGTACAGCTACCTGACCTTCTAATAGACACTCAGTCTTCATGCATGTAAAGGAAGGACGTGTCAAAAAAATATATAGTTCTCAAGATGGCGGGTTTTTTTTTCCATTCCTCCACGATCGTGAGTTCACACATTTTTATTCTGAAAACTTCTATATTCTTGAACGTCCCTAATATTAGTATTATGGTTATTGTTATTATTATTTGTCATCCATCTCTTCCATATTATCATTATCTTTTATTATGAACGTATGATTTGTACCCGAACTTCGTGTGTTGATTATTATTTTATTGTGTGTTTTTAATTATTATTAATTTTAAACCACTCAGTTATTAGTTCTCTCCTTTTTGGTCTAACTCTCGATTTTTAACTGAAAACTGTCCCTACATATTATAAGGTGCTCGTCTTTACCCTAAAATATCCTAGAATAACAATTCCAGCAACGAAATCGGTATTATCTGCCTCATGCCCTGCCTTGTCATTGTCGCACGGTAGGCGGTTTAACTCTAATAGTGATTTAAAATTACTTTGATGTACTTCGTATGATTATTTATTTCTACTAGCATAGTGGTTAAAGCACTGCGCTACAAGCCGAAAAGTCGGGGGTTCAAGTCCCGGTGGGTTTAGGTTTTTTAACCTGATCCAAACCTTCTGGCGGCACTATGGCCCTGGGGTCGCTTCAGCCTCTAACTGAAATGAGTACCAGACTCTTGTTCTGGGGAAAGGGCGGCCGTCACGCAGGGCTGATAACCCGGCTGACATTAAGTGCCGATTATCTAGAAATATTGGGAGCCCTAACGTTTCCGTTACTTCAAGACCTCCGGTAGGGGGAATATGTTACTTTATTTTACCACTGTTATTACGTTATTTCCAAATCCTCTGACTTTTATGTATTCCAATACCCTAACTATTTTCCTGCTAGCCTTCGGTTATCATTTTTGTAATTAAAAATTATTTATAGTCCTATTATTAGATTAATTTTAACTTATTTATTTTCCCAATATAAATCACTCATTTCTTCGCAAGTTATAATGCGGTTCCTTGAGCCTTACGTGGGCCAAGATTAATTACCTAACTAGTATTAGTGAAAAAGGTCCCAGTGAGGATGCACGAGTTGCTACATGGGGACTTAAATATTAATCGATTTATTTTTCTTGTCCTTTTATTTGTAATGTCAATAATATTTTTGATTATTAGCCCGAATATAATTAGAATTTTAATTGGTTGAGATGGATTAGGGTTAGTTTCATACGGAGTGCTGTAATGGTTAATATAGCCTCCGTTAGATGGCTCTGTAGTGATCGTTGCCATTTTGCAAAAACGTAATAATAGACGCCAGCCAACTTCCCATTTTCTTAATCCTAACAGAACAAATTACCTAGTTAATAAACCATAAATTAATTTTTCGTATCCTACCTCTATCCATGATTCAGTAAGATATCCAAGATCGTGTTTTACGTGAATAAATAAAAAAAATTAATAGTACAAAAGTATTTAGTGCATTAGTGGCGTAAGTGTAAGATGTGTCCGCCATCTTGTTTCCTCAAATTCATTACCCTTTTCGTAAAAAAAAAAATCAATCTAGTGGCGTGTAAAAGCAACCTATGATCCCTTGGGATTATCTCTCGTGGTGATGCTTTCAGAAATGATTTATGTATGCATTTGATCCTGCCACGCTTTCCCGATAGACGAAATAATAAAATATGTCATTATCAACGTACAATTATTAATATTGAATGAGATATTGCCTTAATTAACACAAAACCAAAAAAAATATATTAAATCAATTTCATTACTACATTCTACAAATATTCTGAAAAAAAATTAAAACCTAGGAGAACAACAGAAATATCATCTCACTGAAAACTTCGTCAAATTTATGCACAACACCAAAATAATTCATAAAACTTATATGTAAAAAAAATCAAGTTCTGCAATGAACATAACATATAACATAGCCCAGAAAGATAAAACATTTGTTGAAAAACATCAATACCAAAAATATAACCTAAAAACAGCGATATATCCAAAATGTACCCATTGTCCAGAAAAACCCAAAAATTAGATCCTAAAAAAATAAAATAACCTAAAGCCAGTTAATAATAATGTCCCAAAGTTGAAAATTTTCTGGTTTCTCTCTGTTTTAAAAGACATAGTTTATTTATTAGTACCAATGTGATTCTTCTCTTCCCGATTGAAAAAAAAAAACATATAGATTTTTCCTGTATACGAATTGAAGGTTAATTTTGTGGTCTAAGGTTCGTTTCTTTATCCGTGAATATAATAGAACATTATGTTCACGAATATACCATCGTCTGCTCACCAGTTATTACGCGCAGGGTCTGTTAAGCCCCGCCGTAGCGATAGCGTTAAGATCACTATTGTTTAAGTGGTCTTTGGCCCGAGCGGTTGCCTTGGTTTTGGAGGATGAATTCCACATTTAAACATTTTAAAAACACAGTCAACGAAAAAATAACATAATTTATTAAAATAAAACCAAACATAAAGAAATATTAGATCAACAACATATAAAACAATTTATTTAAATCAGCTGAAATCGCCACATTGTTAAACGTCAAAATGCTAAAGAGTTAAAATTCAGAGAGAGAAAACAAACATTTGAAATATTCAACTTTGTTCATTATTCTAAGTTCTTTGGACCTTTTGGTCCTTTATTTATTCTATGTCTGAAAATGACCATTAAAGAATGATAAAAAGATTCATATTACCAATGTAAAGCTGCTGCTGGGGGACCGCGTTCGGTCCCGCCGCCGTTCTGCCTTCCTTGAAAAAATCGCGAATATTTATATGATAAATTTTAAGTTTCTAATCGGGGAAATTTGGGGTTGAAAGTTTATGATCTAGTTTGAAGCCTTCATCTATGCCAAAATGGAAAGCTTTGTTCTACTTTCATTCTTGTACTCATTCTACACTTATCTAATGTGGTCATCTTTCTAACTCAACAATTCTGGAATCTTTTGACATGGTTTTGATCCAGGATATAGAGATATGCCTTTTTTACTAGCTTTTTTATATTATATGCGTATGAACTAATATGTTTTTCAGTGTGGATCATTAGTCCTTATTTTCTGATATAATACACATGTATATGTGTCTATTCTTTATCGGCTTTTTATAGTATTTTATTATTATGGCAGTTAGGCCCTAGTGTTGGCATAACACGTTTAATTATATCGTCCTCGCTAAAATGCTTCGAGGAACCTCGCCTAGCTATCTTATTTCTGACAGTATTATTCTGAACCCTGCCTACTAGACGTCCTGGCTTTAGGTCTTATTACTGTTATACTACATTCTATTATTTCGTATTATTTAGTTTTTTATTATGTGCACCCATGCACCTATCTGTCTCTTATTGCTAGCCTCATGTTGCAGAAAAAAAGAAATGCTCTTACGTCTCTGGTATTATGATTCTCATGGATCATCTACGCCCTTATTGCAATTCAGGTTTCACTGGATTAAAAAAAATTACTCTGTTCAGTTATCTTATCGTATCATTACCATTTGTTTTAAAAAACATTTCCATTGCTTGGATAAAATTAAAATTTTGCTTTTCCTTCTATAAAGTCCTGAGTTCGATCGAGTGCGCTCGTCTACACATAAATCGATAGGGCTTTAAGATGTAAATACTACTTTGTACAATTATACCTTAATATTAAATTAATATTAAGAAGCTAAAGCTGTTACTATGATTGAAGTAAGTACATTAAAGTACACTACTAAATTATTGTAAGGTTCGGGGTTCGATTCCCGGTTCAGGCATAAATTTTTCTCTTTACCATTTGATTACAATAATTTAGTAGTGTACTTTGATATACTTATTTCAATCATAGTAACAACTTTAGCTTCTTAATATTAATTTAATAAATAATACTATAGCTATGTGGAGTCCCTTCATGTCTTCTTCAGGTAGAAGCCATTCATTGTGTATTTGTGAATGATGATTCATAGCATTTGAATGTGGGACCAAGACAGTAAGGTAAAGGAAGGATTTGTGCTTGGATGGGAAGGAAGCCTGGATTATCTCAATGGTTAGAGCATCAGCACGGAAAGCTGAAGGTTCGGGGTTCGATTCCCGGTTCAGGCATACATTTTTCTCTTTACCATTTGATTACAATAATTTAGTAGTGTACTTTGATATACTTATTTCAATCATAGTAACAACTTTAGCTTCTTAATATTAATTTAATAAATAATACTATAGCTATGTGGAGTCCCTTCATGTCTTCTTCAGGTAGAAGCCATTCATTGTGTATTTGTGAATGATGATTCATAGCATTTGAATGTGGGACCAAGACAGTAAGGTAAAGGAAGGATTTGTGCTTGGATGGGAAGGAAGCCTGGATTATCTTAATGGTTAGAGCATCAGCACGGAAAGCTGAAGGTTCGGGGTTCGATTCCCGGTTCAGGCATACATTTTTCTCTTTACCATTTGATTACAATAATTTAGTAGTGTACTTTGATATACTTATTTCAATCATAGTAACAACTTTAGCTTCTTAATATTAATTTAATAAATAATACTATAGCTATGTGGAGTCCCTTCATGTCTTCTTCAGGTAGAAGCCATTCATTGTGTATTTGTGAATGATGATTCATAGCATTTGAATGTGGGACCAAGACAGTAAGGTAAAGGAAGGATTTGTGCTTGGATGGGAAGGAAGCCTGGATTATCTCAATGGTTAGAGCATCAGCACGGAAAGCTGAAGGTTCGGGGTTCGATTCCCGGTTCAGGCATACATTTTTCTCTTTACCATTTGATTACAACATACCTTAATATCATGCAACCTGAATTCCTGATATCATTCCCTCGTGGGGTCCTAATTTTGAGAGCATTCCTTTCCCTGCTATCATTTCCTATCCTTGATGCTTCTGTGTATCTTAAATTCCCTCGTTTCTATCTGACAAATTTCCGTTGCTACAGCCTACATTAGTTAACTTTACAAAAAAATATGTCATTCTTACCAAATGGTGTTGTTCCCTTAAGCCCTTTCTAATTCGTTTGGCAATATCTCATAACTGTCCTCTTGAATTTCTTTAGAGAACATTTTAAATTACTTCTTGTTAAGTGTAGACTTATTCCTTGTCTTGGGTCCCTATTTACCTGTGGGTTTAACCTCTCCCTTTTGTCATCTCCTACTCCTTTACTTCCCTCTTAATTTTTGTTTACGTTTTTGGGTCAGTTCAGGTTTAATTTTTGACTGCTTTCGATACTTCAATTTATCTATACTACCTTATGGGTTTAGCCTTTAATTTTATGTACTATCTTATGTGTTTAACCTCTCATTTTCTACTACCTTATGTGTTTAGCCTCTCGTTTTATGTACTACATTATGTGTTTAACCTATCATTTTATGTACTACCTTATGTGTTTAACCTCTCATTTTATGTACTACCTTATGTGTTTAACTTCTCATTTTATGTACTACCTTATGTGTTCAACCTCTCATTTTATGTACTCTCCTACCTAGGTCAATCTGTCTCTCTTGGCTTTACTCGTCGATCGCATAATCGTATGTATGTGTGTTGCCCTTAGTATTGTTCCTCTAGTGCCCTAATGTTTCTGATGTTCTTTGCTAGTATCTGTTGTCTCTTCGTTTTGACCATAATCTACTTGTGCGTACGTCTTTCTCTTTGCGGTTTCGCTTTCCGCTTTACTCTATCCACCGGTGGGTTCCTCTGCACATCCTGTCCTTTGGAGGTCTCCGACCGGCGTTCGGGCATTCGCCAAAATTGATAGTGTTCGGTCCCCATCCTCATCTTCGGGTCCCGACTTTCGAGGGACATCTGCCTTAAGACAAAGGTAGGAGAAATCCCAACCCTACCAACAGGGTCCCTAGTTCCGTCTACCTCTCTCCTTGTCTTCCAGACTTCGTTAATCCTCCTTGGCAAGCGGGAGGGGCAGGCATCTGCCAAAACTGACAGAGATTGGGTTTCTAATCTCGCCTTCGGGTCCCGTCTTTCGACGAACATCTGCCTCAAGACGAGAGCAGGAGAAATCCCAACTCTTATCAACAGGGTCCTTATTCCCTTCTACCTGCTTCCATTCTGATTCTCTAATTCTGCTGCCTCAGAATTTTCGATCTCGATGTTAATCTTAGGGAGGGCCTTTTGGGCTCATCGGACGACGGCCTCATCATCGTAGTGGATTTGATCCAATTCTCTTCTGATGGTGATCCTACTATTGCCCTCATCACTCTCTAAACCCGGGTATCACTGCTGTTTCTGTGGGTCTCCCTGCCCGTGATTGCCTCTGTGTTTCTTGTGGGTCTCTCTGCCCGTGATTGCCTCTGTGTTTCTTGTGGGTTTCTCTGCCCGTGATTGCCTATGTGTTTCCTGTGGGTCTTTCTGCCCGTGATTGCCTCTGTGTTTCCTGTGGGTCTCTCTGCCCGTGTTTGATCCGTATTTTCGTTCGTATCTTGTTTCTCGGATGCCTATCTCTCTCTAAACGATGTTGTTCCGCATGGTCACTAACGCCAGTGCCAAGCCGGCAAGGTTTTATGGCCAGTGCCCCAGATCATTTTGGAGTTCTCTGTCTCTAGATCATGTCATAACGGGGGTGTCCCACCTTCCGACTTGCACATCCCTAGCTTCCTCCCTTTCACGTTGGCGAAGTGTTCAGGCAACTCGTCAAATTGACGAGGGCAGAAACCCTCTCCAAAAGGGTCCTTAGTCCTTCCAACTTGTATCTCTTTGTGTGACTGTGTAAATGTTTTATCTGTGTGTGTGTGTGTGTGTGTGTCTAACATTACCTAGCCAAGATTGACCTAAGTTGCAGCCTATCCTCTTATTACTCCTTGTATGCCTAAATATGAAGAGCCTTAAGCGATCTAGTTTTCACCTATTATCTTAATATGTTATATTCCATATGTGTGTGTGTGTGTTTCTGCTTCTCGACTGGTCACTAGCCCTAACTGACATGGATCAAGGCCTGTAGGTTAAGAGAGCCCAGGCGCCTTTAGATTCTCCATCCTTACCCAAGCTCGTCCATTCCAGCAAACCCACTGCCTCTAGAGTGTATTATTTGTTGTGTAATACTCAGTAATAGTATTTTGTGTAACCCCTGGGTTCCCATATTGAATTTCCACCCTTTACTAGATCGGATAAAACACCTCACTGATTGTCAAGTATCCTAAATTTCACTTTTAAATTACAATTTTTTAAGGGAATAAGTCTAATTTCCTGATCATTTCTGCATGCATAATCTGTATTTCTCCCTAGTTGAGTTCCCCTTTAATTGCGCTAAGTCTCCATTTCCCTCTTTCGTTCGAGTTCTCTTATTTGTTCTAATAAGTCTCCATTTCCCTCTTTCGTTTGAGTTCTCTTATTTGTTCTAAGTTTCCATGCCCCTTTTTCTTTCTCTCCATTTCCAAAATTATAATCTGTCTTTCTCACTACTGGAGTTAACCTGCTGTTCTGCGCATGAATCTCATTTCACAAGCCGTTATTCTGCTTTCATGTTGTCTTTTTAGTGTCCATGCTTCACTACCATAGGTCAACACTGGTCTAGCCAAAGTGTTATATAAACATAATCTGGTGTTTTTTTGTACAAGGGATAAAATATAAGATTTACTAGCTAAAAAATATCATGTTAATAATTTTAGCTTCAGAATTAACATGTTATATGTTGGGGGCTACTTAGTCATCATATCACATGTGCTAGGAAAAATTTGTCTGCTCTAAAATGAATGAGAAAGAAGAGCAAAAGTGACAGAGGAGTATTAATCAAGGATGTGCACCAGTGTATGGCAAACAAGATCTTCGTTCCTGGTTCACCATATAAACGTTACATTTCCTCCATCTATCTCCTTCATCCTATCCAAAATTGGACCAAAAAGATGAACTGGTAAATGGGTCTGGGAGTTCATGATTATTTTAATGCATCAGAAGCAGAAATACATATACATATATGGATAACTACAGGCACTATAATTTATTTTGTAATGAATTTTTAGTTATTGATTGATGTTAGAATACCAGTGTCTTTATAATGGGTGTGCATCTGCTCCATAGTGAATACCAGTACTCAAAAAACTTCACTGTTTACAATTCAACATGTAAGACATACACATCTCTGAGTAGCAAAAGCCATTGCTCTTCACATTATTATTCCATCAGTGTGGACATTTAAATGTCTACCCACAGCTCAGCTGTGATTTCACAAACTTATAAATTAGACATTAAATACCCAAATGCAGTTTGTCATACTTACATGCATGGGTATATCTCTGATTTCTAATGCCTAAACTAGCTTGTTAAACATGCTGATTATTTTGTTTTTGCTAATATCTTAAGAAAAAATTCTCCTTAATTTTATGACATAATTTATTACAGGCAAGTGGAGTGAATTCATTATTAGTGAAAGGAAATGCTTTTGCCTTTTTTCTTTTCAACAGTCCCTTCTTTTGAAAATTTCCTATACTATATTTTTGCTGAAAAGAAATAAATTATTGTAAAGTGTTGTATTGTATAGGCTTTATATTTTTCTCTTGAAAAACATTCTTTCTCCAATTATGGCACGTGCTATAAAAAATCAAATGACTATATTTACATAGTTGTAGATTCACACAATATATATATTTTAATACCAAATTAGGCAATTTTAAGTGAAAGCAATTATTTTAAAGATAAATGCTCTTTTAATACAAACAGTGATGCATCATTTACTATATTTTGATTTGGAAGGTACAGCAATTAGAATTTATTACTTGAAAATTAAACGTTTCACATGCCAAATAAATGGATTTACAAGAGGAAAACAAATATAACAAAAGTAAAAAGGACAAATTTTAAAGTACATTTATTACAACAAGAGAGTATAAGGAGATTATACTCTTCACGATTATTAAACTATGTAGATCAAAGAGCTGTAAGCACTAATGTGAATGAAGAATGACAAGATCTAAAAACTATTATATTAAAAGCTGCCTAGGAAGCCCTAGGGACAAAATCTACAAAAAAGAAAGAAAAAAGGTTTATATATATGGAATAATGAAATTCAAGAAATGATCGAAAACAAAAAAAGAGCATATTTAAAATACATCCAATCAAAATCAGAAGAAGATAGAATTGCTTATAATTACAGAAGTGCCATTGTTAAAAGAGAAGTAAGGAAGTTGAAACGACTTAGCTGGGACAACTATATATCCAATATAGAATACGATTGCCATGGATCACAGGATATGGCTTACAAGGTTTTGAAACATGTGAACTCAACTCAAAAAGACATAGTCAAATTAAATAATATACCAGAAAAAGAGTGGCTCAAATATTATGGAACATTATGGACAGATATGTCAGAAATAAACATTGACTCCAAATTAAAGGAAATGGCACATGTAGATCTTCTTGGAATCAAAGAATTAGAGAATGCTCTAGAAACATTAAAAAATAAGAAAACTCCAGGAATAGACTGTTTAAATATTGAACTTTTAAAGTATGCTCCAAGAGAAATTAAGCAGAGATTCTTAGATGTACTAAATGTGTGCTGGAGGATGTGCATAATCCCGGATGAATGGAAGAAAGGACTTATATGCCCCGTATTTAAAAAAGGAAGCAGACACGAGTGCACAAGTTACAGGGGAATCTGTTTATTCAATACAGCTTACAAGATATACGCTAAGATTATTACCAGACGATTAAATATAATAAATGAGTATATATTAAGTGAAGAACAGTGTGGCTTTCGGAAAGGTCGGTCATGTTCAGATGCCATTTTCACAATAGAACAACTTATTCAGAAGAGAGGAGAATTTAATTTGCCGACTTGCATACTTTTTATCGACTATCAAAAAGCGTTTGATAGACTGTCAAGAAATGAACTATGGGAAATAATGTATGACAAAGGGTTTCCAGGACACATTGGCAAAGTTGTGCAAAGCTTATATTTTAAATCAGAAATAATGATTGATAAAGGAGGTACAATGAGCGATAATACATTAGAAATTAATCAAGGGGTCAGACAAGGATGCCCGCTATCTCCTGCACTCTTTAGTATATATATAGACGAGATCATTGTACAATGACAATCAAATTTAACCACAGAGTTTAAAGTTGGCAGTACGATTCTAAATACCATACTGTTTACAGACGATCAGACAATCCTTAGCTCTTCAGAAGACAATTTACAAATAGCAGCATATAAATTAAACGAAATAGCAAATACATTCAATATGACAATCTCTGAAAGTAAATCGAAAGTAATGGCATTCAACGGGAAAGACCATATGATGTGTAAAATCAGTATTAATAAGAGTATAATACAACAGGTGAACAATTTTAATTATTTAGGATGCAACGTATCATACTGCCAGAAGGAAAATATTAATATTAAATTAAATCGATTTTACAGAATGTGTGGCACTATAAGACGGACACTGAAAAATAAAACTTTGAGGAGCACACAACTAAAATTTTACAAAATTATGGCAGTGCCTGTCTTAACATATGCAAGTGAAAATTGGACTCTTAACGTTCAGACAGAAGGAAAATAGAAACTGCAGAAATGAAGTTCCTACGTTCAGTAGCGGGTGTGACAATTTTGAACAAGAAAAGAAGTGAGGATATTAGGAAGGACTTAAATATTTTTAATTTAACAAATAGAATTGACAACATGAGAAACAACTGGTATGAGCATATCAAGAGAATGCCTACAGGTAGAATCCCTCAGCTGTTAGTAAAGTACAAACCAATAGGACATAGAAATGTTGGAGGCCCATTTACTAGATGGGAGGATTCATTAAATCCCACTTGATGTGAAAACAGGTCAAAAGGCCTAATTTCATGAAGCAGAAGAAGAAGAAGAAAATTTAATGACAGCCAACTTCCAAAAGACATAAGATGTCATTTTCCTGCAACAGGAAAGAAACCAAAACTACAATAACAGTGCATAGTTGTGCCAAAAACGGTATTAAAAAGTAATCAATTTATTGGTGCAGTGAATGTAAAGCAGACTATGCATGAAGGTGTTTCAAGATGTATCACACAATTCTGGATTTATGGGATGATGTGAAACTTTCTATGATCGAAGGCTATTCATATACAAGGCAAGAAAATAAACATAATTTAACTAAATTGTATTTATTCAGAATTTAATACAACTTATATCTAAAATAAGATACTGAGTGAAGTAGAATTAAAAAAATACTTCACAGAGGAGCGTGGGAAGAAATATATAAACATGTTGAGGGTTAACAGAAGATACCCACAAAAAGTTTGGTTGCACTCTTACACAATTGGGTCACTCATGGATCAGATGAAGAACTTGGAGCAGGAATCACTTGACCATTATTATCATGTGCACTATGCCTGAAATGGGCTCTGGCATCTCCAACAATTTTCCTCCATATCTCTCTTGTGTCTTCTACAGTTCCTAATTTGAATTCCACACCATCTGTCACACCATCCAGCCACTCTGCTTTGGATTTCCTTGTTACTTTTGATCCCATGATTCAATGAATGAAAGTTTTTTGGCATTTCTCAGTCTTCCATCCACATAATGTGTCGAGCTATCGTATATTCTAGTGTCACTTGACTATACTTACAAAAATGTTGTAATCTACTATATATTAAAACAGGTGTCAACATTTAGATCTCATAGACTGTGATGGGTAGGACATGTATCACAAATGGGGAATGAAAGATGCACATGGAAGCTTCTTGTAGGAAAACCAGAGAGAAAACACTCAGTCACTATACCAAGAATGAGATGGGAGAATAAAATTAACCATGATTTGAGGTTGGTGGATTATACAGGGAATGATTGGGAAACATTGGCTGAGGATAGGGATGTATGGATAGCATATGTCCATGTGGCCATGAACCTATGGATTCAGTAGTGCCAGTGAGTGAATTAGTTATCAACATTTAAATAAAAACATATTTATTTCATAAATTAATTATGGGAAATAACATGAGGCTTTCAAATTAATAAATAAATAGTGAGTCATGAAAATCTCACCTCTTAAACACCATAAATTTAGATCCATGAATTTTGAAATTCCCAGTAAACAAGATTTGATCTCAATGTTCATAAAATCAACACCAGATGGCAGCTTTGAAGATGAAGGTATAGACTGAAAATTCAACAGTCGTAAAGATGGCTGAAGATAGAAGGGATGTCTCCTGAAACTGCAGTCCTGTGCTTGAAGAACATGGAATTTATGAGGTGAAATTTTCAAGACTCACTATTTATTTATTAAAAACATATTTATCCATTAAATACCAGTCAACTATGGCTGTATGGTAAAGAAAATACTGGTATGTTGGCTAATGAGCAAGAATCAGCTGGGAAATCAACTATAGTTCATACGACTCTATAAAACATGTTATAAAAAGAAAAATTAACTCCAGGCACCATATCAATTTAACTTGAAGATTCCTGATCTACCTTAAAAATCTCCTGTGACCATGTTCTGATTAGTTACTAGTCATGACTCCTTCACAAAGCACTTTCATTGAATTGCTTTAGTGGGCTCTGCTAAATATTTGTTGTGCAGAAAATAAGATGAAATGGAATGTCTAACATCCATGTATCTCATAAGAGTTTTATGGATCTTAGATCTAAATGTTGGGAGAAAGAAGGAAAATAAATTCACTATATTTGAAGAGAAAAATTTTCGCCTAGACCGGGACTCGAACCCGGGACCCTTGGCTTTCCGGGCCAAGTGCTCTACCAACTGAGCTACCGAGGCGAGTTACGATCTAGACGCAAATTTTTCTCTTATGTACGTTGTAATTCCCTCGCGCCAAATGCTTGAAACCATAGCTTCTATCTTTGCAAATGGCGGCTTCTTAGTTAAGAAGACATTTATTGGGAATTTAACACTACTTTATAGCCAGTAGGGCTTCTATTGATGATTTTATTATTAATTTAACACTTCTCATTGAAGGATAAATTATATTTGAAGAGAAAAATTTTCGCCTAGACCGGGACTCGAACTCGGGACCCTTGGCTTTCCGGGCCAAGTGCTCTACCAACTGAGCTACCGAGGCGAGTTACGATCTAGACGCAAATTTTTCTCTTATGTACGTTGTAATTCCCTCGCGCCAAATGCTTGAAACCATAGAAATGGCGGCTTCTTAGTTAAGAAGACATTTATTGGGAATTTAACACTACTTTATAGCCAGTAGGGCTTCTATTGATGATTTTATTATTAATTTAACACTTCTCATTGAAGGATAAATTATATTAAATAAATTCACTGTTAAATCCAGAATAATATAGAAATATATAATTCAAAACGCTGGAAAAAATATTGTAAAACAGGAAAATTTTAAATTTATAATGTATCCTTCAAATATACCTGGATGAAGGTATTACATGTATTTCTTTTTATAGGTACGAGGGTCATACTGAAAGTCGTGAGCAATCCATTGTTAAAATTCAAATTTGAACAATGTAACAAAAACAACTACAGGATCGTAATCTACAGACTTTATACCACAACATTGTCGTTTTGTGGCATCATAGCTTCTATCATGTGACCACACGCAGTGTTTCCAAAATGGCAGACATCAATGTTTCGTTTCGACAGCGCGCTGTCATTGAATTCCTTGTTAAAGAGGAACAATCTGCGGTTGATATTCACCAAAGACTTCAATGTGCTTACGGAGATGCCTGCATGGGTGCCAGCAGTGTTAGGAGATGGGTGAAACATTTTAAAGATGGGAACACGAGTATCAAAGATGAGCCTCGTAGCGGTCGCCCACGCTCTACCTCCACGGATTGCAACAAGGAAAGAGTTGATGCGCTCATTAGAGACGACAGGCGTATCACAGTGAATGAAATCACTACAAAACTTACAGTAGGACACAGTGCAGTGCAAGAAATGATTCACAGCTTAGGTTACCGAAAAGTTAGTGCCCGTTGGGTTCCAGGTTTATTGAGTGAAGACCACAAACTTCAGAGAAGAACCATCACCCATAACCTTCTTCAGAGATTTTGAAATTAAGGTGATGATTTTTTGACGAGTATTGTGACAGGTGACGAAAGCTGGTTTCATCGCTACGAGCCTGAAACAAAACGCCAGAGTATGGAATGGCACCACTTGAATTCGCCATCAAAGAAAAAAGCGAAGACAGTGCAATCTGTTGGGAAAGTTATGGGCAGCGTCTTCTGGGATGCGCAAGGTTGCATTCTGGTTGAATTTCTTGAACCTGGACAAACCATAAATGCTGCCCGCTATATCCAGACACTTGTGAAGCTCCGTCGTGCATTGCACGACAAATGCCCTGGAAGGAAGATCATTCTGCAACACGATAATGCGCGTCCTCACACTGCTCGTGCCACTGTGGAGAAGATCAGGACATTTGGGTGGGAAACTCTTCCACATCCTCCCTATAGTCCCGATTTGGCACCCTCCGACTACCATCTTTCCAGTTCTGTGAAGGAGCAGATGAGAGGCCAACGCTACGAGACACTGGAGGATATTTGGAAAGCAGTGCATCAGTGTCTTCGAGCAGCTGGAACGGACTTCTATCATAAGGGAATTTTCAAGCTTGTAGAACGCTGGACAAAATGTGTGAAAAGAAATGGAGACTATGTTGAAAAGTAGCACAAAGGTCTGTAGATTAACATGGTGTACTTGGTATGTCTAAAATAAATATTATGATTGTTTAAAAAAATGTTGCTCATAACTTTCAGTATGACCCTCGTACTTTGTCATCTAAGATATTATTTGATTGTATCCAACAGGTGCATTTTTCTATTGTTGTGAAGTGTTTTCTGTGGAAGTTTGTGACTTAATTGTAATGATTTTTTAAATGGTTCTGTTATAAAATTCCAATCCAACATTTGATTTAATGACTCAGGTTGGTTGCCCCCATGATTTCAATCTAGAACCTTCTAAATATGAATCTCAAATGTTAATATGTAGATCGTCTTTAAGATTGGGAACCAATGATTGGAAATGGCTATTTCTATCTCCAAAATAAATGTGGAATGGACAGAAGTCAAAAGTAGAAATTGTCATCTCTTAAATAAATTTCTCAAACTCAAATGAGTTGATTAAGCATTTTTGAAATTATATTCTAAATCCTGCATATATTGCTTAAGATATATTCCAGATTTTAAGAGCCATAAGCTATTCACAAAAAAATAAACTTACCTCAAAATCAAATGCTAGAAGGTCAATTGGAATTGCAAATTTCCGAGCATAATTCTGCTGTGCTCCAGTCAGAAATGCTTGTGTGAAGAAAAATCCTGATATCCAGAAAGTTGGAGGTGGTCCTTGTATAAACCATTTCTGTTAAGAGATACTCATTCAATTTAATTTTTATACTGTATTATTATACAAGCAAGTACATCTTAATGGGTTATTTTATTTTAAATACAGTTTTCATAGAATACAGAAATATCTTTCAAACTCAATAATTAATCAATATTTCACAAATATAGAGAGATGAAACATGATGAAAATTATATTTTGATGTGTATAATGTGTATACAATGGTTTTTAAATTATATTAATGCAATTGAAACATCTACTTTGTTTTAGTCACTTCTTTTGCCATCAAAATTATAATCACAAACATTTTGTGCATGGATAATGTTTTATTTAACCTTTTCACTGCTGAGATATTTCCAGCCTTTAAAACCCTCCTTGCTCAATGCAGGGAGAAATATGGAAAAAGTTTATTTAGGTTCCTAGGAGATGGCAGTATAGCCTGCTTAGTTTGAAAGCAATGCAATACGTATTATATAACTAGCAGGCGTTTGGAGTTGAGAATGGATATACACACCCATAGCACAGTAAGCATTTTCTTTGCCAATGGATATACCCGTTCGTAGCAGTTTAAAGCTTAATGATTTTCTTCAACATCTCAGATCAGTCTGTCATGTTGTGAGCGAAGCAATATCAGGAAAAATAATGCCTCCATATATGCAACGATCTTCAACACACAAAACAACAGATCAAATATGTCTAACGAGAAACAGAAAAAAAAAAAGCTAAATCCTGTCATTAAAAGATGACAGTGATGGTGATAATATTCATCACTCCTCAAGCTGGGGTTGAACATGTAAACTTTAGAATCATCAAGCCTCCTGGAGGTCTACCCCTAAGACTGCAATGCCAGTTCAGAACTCCAAATTTAAATAAATCTCACTTCTTTTAAATGACATTATAATTAATTCCTGCTTCCACTGGTTATATTAAAAATATTTATACTCATATTTGCCAGGAATATTCCTTAACAACTTATCCATTTTTTCAAACTTCATACATCACTGTAACCAGGGCATTGGGACCCATCACTGGTCCCCATTTTTTTGGGATTGTAAATTAGAATCTATGAGGGTCAATAGATAAGTTTTGAGATATGCAACAATGGACCATGAGGGTTTCTATACTTATTGTATCTTTTAAAATTACTCTCCAGCACATTCTATACATGATTGCATCCTCTGCAGCCATGTCTCTCATTCTAAGGCATTGTACCTAGCTCCTTCAAGCAGGCAGCAACAGCATTTTCTTGGCAGGGAAATCTTGTCTGTGCAAGTTATTCTTCATGTTCAGGGAAAAAGTAGCATGGGGTCAAGTCAGGTCTGTAGGCTGAAAGAGACATTAATTTCACTGTATCTTTTCCGAAACTGAATTATTGCATTGGCTGTTTGAGAAGAGCCATTGTCATGGTGGAGCAGAATTTCCCATAGTCCAGTCCATTGGTTGCTTTTCCTGGACTTTTGAGAAGACTTTGGGGAGATAAATATTGAATACCATTTAGTAGTAACTCTGATTCTCTAACACAACAGTTGTCACATGGCCACTTGTAGAGAAGAAAGTAGCCACCATTTTCTTCCTCACACTTTTGGACTTTTGATCTTAGTTGGAGGTTGCTCAACTGAAAACCCAGACTGATGATTGGGGGGTTTTGTTTCAAGGTCATACTGATATATCCAAGTTTCATACCTGGTGGGAGTCCTTGTTGTTCAATCTCTCCAGCATTTCTCTGACACCATTCCATACATTTTTGTCCTTCTGACAAGAGTTATGACACCCATTCAGAAGAAATTTTCTTCACTCTTAAATGTTGGTAACACTTATCAAACTAATTCCTAGAGCCGCTCAATGTCCTTATAGGTCAATTGCAGAACTTCCTTAATCAGAGTCTTCACTTCAGATATCTTTTTTCTGACACCATTGTTGTTGGTCCCTCACTTTTCTCTCACTTTAAGGGATGTTCTTCCCCTCTTAAATTCAGCTTACTAGCAGAAAACTGTTGCACATGAACAAGGAAGATCCCAAATCCTTGTGTGAAATGCTGTTGTGTTTGTGACTCATTTAAATTGCACTTAAAATTGTATAAAATTACAGCACAAAAATGCTCCTTCTCAAGCTCTATACGTCACTTATGCTGTAACCACTCACATACAATTTTACTATGCTATTACCAAGAGACAACTGAAATAAATCCTTTATATTTGCTATGGTAAAACCTGAATGCTAAAACGTTAAAGAATTGGGCTATGAAGTAGTATATTAGTTTATTACCTTCCTGTTGCCACCATTCTTGTGTCTCAAAACTTATTTAGTGATTCTTGTATTTGGTATACATCATGCTAATATTATCTTTCTTCATATCATTTCAATACAAGAAAAAATATGTATTGATGAAATTCTGTGAGAGAATGAACTAAATGAAAGAGAGCCTAGTTCATTCTATACTAAAATTCGGTCTGAAAACTAGCTGCTCTTCCTTATGCTTCTTCCACAATTAGAGTCTTCTTGTGTTGCTTGTAGCCCAGTAATGTGAACAGGAATTAACAACTCCATACTAATGCACATAGTACGCATTACTTGGAAATTTCAAGTTGAGATTCAAGTTCAATTCTGCTATAGTACTGTGTTAAAATTGAAGTTCTATAACATATTAATTAAAAATATATGTCTATGGTAATTTTTCTTCCTTCAATCTGGTTCTTGTTTATTTTTGTATTAAACTACCTTTCTTTTTTGACCTTTGTTATCCTTGTATTTTAAGGGAGCAAGTTTATAACTAGGTACACTTATTTTCAGGCCAAATAACAGCATATTGAGACATACAGTATAAGACATAAGTTTATTTATAATCTGGATCCATCTAGTTTAGACATCATGAGCCACCACTGCCTGAAACCAACATCCTGGATATAATGAAGATTTCAATATTACCGAGCCATGAATAGATAATCCAAGATACAAAATCACGATTCATTTAATTATTATTAATTGAACCTCATAATGTTAAAAGTTCCCAAATTTAATATATAAATACTACATTTAACTCAAGACTAAGAGATTTCAAAATAGATTTTAACAAGAAAAGACAAAATGGAATAATGAAGCATTACATGGAAAGAAATATGAAAACAAAGAAAATACATTCCATCTTTCCATTCCATTAACACAGTTTAATCTCTTGCCACACGCCACTCGAGTGATATCATCTGTAGGGAGAGCAATTTTAACTATGAATCACATACATACTTTTTTGACCAACAAAGACATGGAGGACCTTCTCAAATGAGGGATCAGCTCAGCTCAATGTCAAGGCCTCCTCTGAGACAACACAACAATAAGACAAAAAACACCATTCACAAACACGTTCATATTAAACATACAAATATGATAATGATGATTATGAAGGCTAGATGATGTTTGGGAACCATTTGGACTTTAAAGTTTTCTAATATTCACCTTACAGGTGAGGAAAAACCCCGAAAAAAATCTCACCCAGGAAACTTGTCCCGACTGGGATCAAACCCGAGTATGCTGCGTATGAGGCAGTGATGCATCCCAAGACCACAGCGGTGGACAGGAATATACATAAAAACATTAAAAATTTGCCAAGAAAAACAACAAAAGCTCCCATAAAACTCTATACTGGCCATGACTGGATGAGCATCTCAACAACAACAAACACATGCACCATCTTGTAATACAGACATAGAGAAATAGAATAGCAATGTCCTATCTCAAAGAACTGAATCTAGTGAAGAAGAGACACCTTGAGGGTGATTTCCATTTGAGTTTGTGATAAGTTGGAATCATACTTATATTCATTTCACATCATGATCTTGAACATATTAGATTTAGGTTCTATTTTTGAACCTGTTCCTAAGTCTCAAGCTGCCATTGAAGGAAAACTATTGTTTGGTCTTCCTCTGCTTCTGAATCCTTTAGATTGGTACACTAAAGCTTTTTTTTTAGTAGTTGATTTGTGCCCATTAGCTACAAATGATCCTGTCAATTAATCTGAATGTCTTCTGTAATGTTTGTGACACTTAGGCTCAAATCTTTGAATGCATTAGACATTAAAAGGCATTCTCTGCTGAGAATGTTGTATCCAAATACGTTTTTGCATACTCAAAAATCTGTTCATGCGATAATAATTGTTGAAATTCCTAAGCTACCTGCCGAGGTAACTTAGGAGAGAAACGAATCGTGAGAATCCCGATGTGAACCAATGGTAACCGATGTACTTTGAAACTTTGCTGCTTTATCCAAGATGTCGGACCTTGAAGACTTCGATCTTGTTTTCGGTATACGCGGAGAAGAGGAATTTGATAGAGTCTACCAAAGAATTCAACTGGAAGAACAGGAGAATCGGCGTAGTAATATGCACGATGCAGACGTCATTGTATATGGTATTATTTGCGGGACGCAAGCGTAAATGCGTGCCTCTAGCAGACGAAAATAACGGAAGTGGTTTTATCGCTGAGAATTCTGGGTAATTTCTTGCCAATATTACGAAAATGACGACTTTCATGCATGACCAGTTAGTGGGTAGCTAATTCAATCTTTGCACTTACTCATGGTGAGTCAGCTCACCAGTGATTGGAAGTAATTTGAGTAGAGACTAATGTATTTGCATGTGGCCCTTAATGTTGCCTTTTTTAATTGGGCTTCTTGTATTCAGGAGCATAAAATTCAATTATCACTGCTGCATTTTAAAGCTGCTTTTGTTGTTATAGTATGTAACCATTAAGTTTGTGTTTGACATTTGTTCTCCAAAATGATGTTTAACAACTCCATATCAAATTTATAGTTTATCTTAATTAAATTCTACAATATAATAATGACTACAGTACTATACATTTCTTGTATTTTGTTGGAGTGTAGTTTTTTATATCCTCAGAGAGAGAGAGAGAGAGAGAGAGAGAGAGAGAGAGAGAGAGAGAGAGAGAGAAAAAGAAAAAAAAAGAAATAAACATATTACTACATCAGCAAATAGTCTGAATAAATTAGTTATATTTTTATATAATTATATGTCACAAAATATATTAATATTGTAAGTACCTTTTAACTGACAATTACTGATAATATTTTGAATAACAGAAATGCATGTCAATGTTATTTACCAGACTATTGTGATAGTTATGGTGGTGATATACCTGTCTTCTGATTGTCAACTCCAGGTTCAATTTCTGATGGGGTTGGGAATTATAATAGTACACTTTTCGTTATCAGGGCTACATTGTACATGATATGCCTGAATTAAATTGAAAATCACTCCAAGTACATATGTTGAGAAGGTATGTGGTACTGTGGTAGCAATTCATCTATCAAATGGGGACGAGATCCATCATACAACCATCTACACTACCCACAAACTCTTAAATATGTACTCCACTCATATACACAATACAAGTACATATATATATTTTATGTAAGGTGATCTCACAAAGTGGTCCATAATTGAAAATAATTAAACCATCTACCAGCCTAGTGCAGAAAACTAAGTGATAGTGGGCGACACTGGAACACATACACATTATTTAATGTTTTTATTATTAATTTAACACATCTCATTGAAGGATAAATTATTTATCCATTATGAATTATACATGTGTTTATAATAAAATAAAAGGTAAAGTGATCCACTACAGGCCTTAAGAGGCCCTTGAGATGTCAGTCGGTTTGTCAGTAATGCATGATGGCTGCATTTACCCCTAGAATAAGCATTTTGATACTCATATTTTTAGAGGCTGAGTTAACCCCAGGGTTATGATGTCACCAGAAGATTTAGAATATCCATATATCAAAACTAAATTAATTGTTTCTAGGATTTTTATAGCAATATTCATTTTTGACACATAGTGGAGAGCTGGTCCACTGCTGCAACCACCAACCTGGAGGACCAGGAGTTTGATTTTGGAGTCATCTTCTCCTAGATGAGTTGTCTTCCTGGATTGTCGAACCTCATTGCCCATATAAACTGCAAAGCAGCAGATCTCTCCCTTATCCCTGAAAGAGTGTTGCCCTTTTGCCAGTTTCACCATTATTCTGGTAAGGAGCCCTCATAGAGTACTACCAGCCAGAGCTAGCTGAAAACAGGTTTTTTAACAACGTTGTTACTCCTCCCCTTCCTCTTTTATCATCCGGGCTTGTATTTGCAATTTTCCTATACATTTTAATTACCGTACTTATTACTTTTTGTTGGACAACTGAATGGAAGTGGATTGAACCATATTAGAAAATTACAACTCCTCAGATGGCTTTGGCAGCAACTTCCTGCTTCATCAACTACATGACTATCTCTTATGTCTGTGACTTGTACATCAATTTAGTAAATGAACAGGAACAATTTCCTTAAGTGCCAACAACTTGACAAAGAGAAACAAGAAAGCAAAAATCTAGGAAATCTTTATTAGGAAGCCAGAAGTTTAACAACTTAAGTCAACATTTAGCCAATTAAAAAAAAAAAAAGAAAACATACCTGCAAGAAATCAAGTCTTGCTAGGAAGTCACTCACATAGCTGCCAAGGGGTTTCAAGGAAGGATATGATTTCTTCATCCACATGGCAGGTATCCTTCCTGTTAAAATACTTGTCACCACTTCCTCGAGTTCAAATGACATCACAACTAGACCTGCATTTCACAATAAAATTAAATATTACATATATTTCAATTGCTTTTTTCAAAATTATTTTTAATAGAACCAATTAACACATTTATGCTTATAGAAAAATTGCTGAACAGTGTCAATCATTTTTTTTATTTAGGTAAAATTTTATCACTCACCTCATATTTTTGTTTTTTTAAGCTAGTTTTGGAACTTTACACTTCAGTTCCATCTTCAGTATTTTCATGACCGTTGTTCTGTCATCTTGAAGAGCTGCCTCTTGCTCCCTCTGTTGGTAGACTGAAAAACCTTAAAATCATGTCTTTTCCCTGGGAATTTCAAAGTTCATTAATTTCTTCTTTTTGTTTTTTGAATCTAGATTTTTTCCTAAACAGTAAGTTCTTTTGGTTTTCTATTCATTTTAATAATTTAGCCTTCTTTCGATAAGATGTTTTTCGGACCATGCATAGGCAGCCACTGCAAATTTTTCTACTTTCCCTTTCTTGACATTCCTGAAATGTTCTTTTACTCTGGTTTTCAAATTTCTCTTAGTTTTTCCTATGTAGACTTTCTCACATTCTTCACATTTAATCTGCTAATTCCTGATTTGTTTTTCTTTCTTCCCTCTATTTTCTCACTAAATGCGAAGAATGTGAGAAAGTCTTCATAGGAAAAACTACGAGAAATTTGAAAACCAGAGTGAAAGAACATCTCAGGAATGTTAAGAAAGGGAAAGTAAAAAAATCTGCAGTGACTGTCCATGCATGGTCCGAAAAAAATCTTATCGAAAAGAAGGCTAAATTATTAAAACAAATAGAAAAACCAAAATAAATATACATTCAAAAAAACGAAAAGGAGAAATTAATAAATTTTGAAATTCCTGGGGAAAATTACTTGATTTTGAGGTTTTTCAGTCTACAGAGGGAGCGAGAGGTGGCTCTTCAAGACGACAGAACAACAGTCACAAAAATACTGAAGATGGAACTGAAGTGTTAAGTTCCGAAACTACTTTAAAAAAGAAGAAAAACATGAGGTGGGTGATACAATTTTACCTAAAAGAATATACATCATAGTGTGAATTTCTGAAATAAGTAATAGTGTCAATAAAATGCACATACATGTACCTTCAGTATTTTACAAGATATATATATATATATATATATATATATATATATGGAATGATAAGAAAAATAAATGCCTGGACGGGATTCGAACCCGGATCTCTGAGTCTGTACCTCAGCGTGATATCCATTACACTACCAGGCGAATCCAATTCAAACACTTATTTTTCTTATATATGTATTATACTCTCCATTATTACTAGATGTCGCGAGAACTCGGTCTTCACCGCCATCTAGCAGCTGACTATATCAAGTAAGCAAATTAAAGAGAATATATATATATATATATATATATATATTCTTTTTTCCATTTAACATTTTTCTTCTTCCTATATTCATCAAGTACAGTATCAGGAATTTCTGTTTTATTCTTAATACTGAGTTTTTAACCCAACTCTAGATGGCACAGAGTTATTTTCGTTTAGATTTACAATGAAAAATGGCTTTAGAAATTCTGTATTTTTTTTGCAAGAAAATAATGTTTCAGAAACTGTGGATAATGTGTTAGAAACTTCTCAAAGCTAAAAATGGTACAGATACTTATTTATTATGTTTTTATTTAAATTTATCCCAGTTTAAGCATAAATTTTTTTCCTTCAAATATAATTTGTCCATCAGTGAGATGTGATAAATTTAAATCTTCTTCTTCTTCCTCTTGCAAGGATTGAACCTTTTTGGTAGCTGCTGTGTCCATCTCTTTCTTGGGCATCTCCAATCTCTTCTTTCCTCCTCTAGGCTGATAGTTCAGACTTTTCCTAGGCAATTTGTTGGTATCCATTCTGCAGATATGTTCATACCATTTTCTCCTATACTCTTCTATTTTATCTGTCAAACTGAATATTTGTAAGTTAATAAGTAATTTTTTACATCTTACCTCATATTTTATGTTTCTTTAAACACGGGAACTAGTTTTCAAGAGAAAATATCTCTCTCATTTTCAACCAACATTACGACTACCGGATTTTCATTGGAATCTCCATCAATAACGTGCCATCTGGTGTTGATTTGATGAACTTCGAGATGAGGTCACGTTCATCAGGAATCTCGAAATTCATGGATCTAAATTTGGTCTTCTGAATATATATCTTCTCCCAAATTGTCAATTCTAAAGGTTTTTTCAAATGTTTTAAAAGTTGGGCTTCTTTTTCAATATGATTCTCCAATAAACTATGTACTGCAATAGCTGATTTTTCAATTTCACCATTTTTAATATTTCTAAAGTGTTCCTTAGTGCGAGTGTCCAAATTCCTTTGTTTTTCCTATGTATACTTTATTGCAGTCCTTACAATTAATTTGATAAATTCCAGATTTTTTGCTATCTGGGGTGTTCAATTTCTTATTAGTTATTAATAGATTACCAAGGCTAAATTTATTTATCGGTGCCAATGTAATATTAAATTTCTTTAAAATTTTTTGAAATTTGTTATGTATTTCAGGATGATAAGTAATTTTCTTAAATTCTTTCCCTTTCTTTGAATCTGATTGCAGGGTGGTGTATTCTTTTAATCTTTTTTGTGTCTGAATTTCTTTAATTTATTTATAATTATTTCTTTTCCAAAACCATTTAAATTGGCTATGTTCAAAATGCGATTGTATTCTTTCTTAAAATCTGCTTCATTTAATGGAATATTTAATCATCTATATATCAAACTGTTGAAAATTGCATGTTTATGCGGAATATGATTGAAACCTGAAGATTTTATATAATTGTCAGTATGAGTATCCTTCCTATATATATTGAGTTCAATTTTTCCTTGTAGTTCATTCCTTACTAAGTAAAGGTCCAAAAATGGGATTTGTTTATCCTTTTCTAATGCCATAGTAAATTTTACAGTTATGTGGATGATATTTTCTCTGTGATAAATTCTAAATATATTGAAGATGCATTGAAATTACTCAACCTTCAAGATGAAACTGTAAAATTTACTATGGAAGTATGAAAGGATAAACAAATCCCATTTTTGGACGTTTACTTAATAAGGAATGAACTACAAGGAAAAATTGAATTCAATATATATATCTATAGGAAGGATACTCATACAGATAATTATATAAAATCTTCAGGTTTCAATCATATCGCGCATAAACATGCAATTTTCAACAGTTTGATATATAGATTATTAAATGTTCCATTAAATGAAAAATATTTTAAGAAAGAAAACAATCATATTTTGAACATAGCCAATTTAAATGGTTTTGGAAAAGAAATAATTATAAATAAATTAAAGAAATTCAGACAACAAAAAAGTTTAAAAGAATATGCTGCCCTGCAATCTGATTCAAAGAAAGGTAAACAATTTAAGGAAATTACTTATCATCCTAGGAATCGGACGATGTCAAAGACATTAATCAACCAATGATCTAGCTATCTACTTATCATCCTGAAATATATAACAAATTTCAAAATATTTTCAAGAAATTCAATATTACATTGGCACCGATAAATAAATTTAGCCTCGGTAATCTATTAATGACTAATAAGAAATTAAACACTCCAGTTAGCAAAAAATCTGGAATTTATCAAATTAATTAGGAAAAACAAAAAGGAATTTGGACACTCACACTAAGGAACACTTTAGAAATATTAAAAATTGTGAAATTGAAAAATCAGCTATTGCAGCATATAGTTTATATTGGAGAATCATAGAATTGAAAAACAAGCCCAACTTTTAAAACATTTGGAAAAACCTTTAGAATTGACAATTTGGGAGAAGATATATATTCAGAAGAACAAATTTAGATCCAGGAGTTTCGAGATTCCTGATGAACGTGACCCCATCTCGAAGTTCATCAAATCAACACCAGATGGCAATGTTATTGATGGAGATTCCAACGAAAATCCGGTAGTCATAATGTCAGTTGAAAATGACAGAGATGTTTTCTCTTGAAAACTAGTTCCCGTGTTTAAAGAAAAATAAAATATGAGGTAAGATGTAAAAAATGACTCATTAATTCACGGATTGAGAACCTAATAATGTAATTTACCATATTAAACAATAAATGAATATTTGTAGTTCTTTACGGATATCTTCACTTCATTTTTTCATTAAAGTATATCCTGCCACAAACCGTAAATATTTCATTTCTGCGGCTTCTGTTCATCTAATTGACTGTTTAAGCAGAGTCCATATTTCTGAGCCATGCAATACTGCAGGTACAGCCAATACTTTATGAAATTTTAAATGTGTTTCTTTTCTTACTTTCTTCCCAGTGTTCTTTTCCAGTGCCACATAAATATTGAAATATTTGTAATTTATTATTTTCACTATTACAACCTAAAGATACACTTAGACAATTGCAATCTTTTATTTGTTCTAGCGTTTTGTCATTTAGTACTATTTTTGTTCTTTCCATATCTTTGCCACACTGGGTCATTACTTTAGTTTTTGTTGAAGAAATTTCTAGGTTGTAATCTTATGCAATATTATTTAATTTAAAAGTTCTCTTTGTAAGTCATTCTCTGAAGAAACCATTATAGCCAGATCATCAGCAAATATGAGTGCGTCAACACAGATTTTATTATTAGAATTTAAAGTTACTTGCCATTTTCTAACAACTTCGTCAATATATAAATTGAAGGGAGTGGGTGAAAGAGGGCATCCTTGTCGTGTCGTTAATTTATTACGATTTCATATTTCAATTTAATTTTTCCTCTCTTTATTTTGATATTGGTATTTGCACATATGCTTTGAACAGCTCTTTATAATATGTTTTGGAAAGCCTCTTTTGGTTAATATGTTCCACAGGGTTTCTCTTTCTACCCTGTCGAAGGATTTTATATAATCTATGAAGGCTATGTGTATAATGGCAATTTAAATTCTTGTCTTTTTCCTATTATCTGTGCTGCTGTAAATATACAATCGAGGCAAGATCTTCTCTTTTGGAAACCATTTTGTGATTCTATTAATAGACATTCAGTTATATTCTTCATTTGATTAGCTAATATCTTTGTGTACGGTTTATAACAAGTATTCAGTAGACTAATCCCTCTGTAATTATTATAGTTGTCCTTACAACATTTTTTAACTACAGGTATGACAATGGCCGTTCCCCATTCATCTGGTATATTTCCTCTTTTCCAACACTTCTTCTTCTTTAGTAGGCGACCACAACCTTTGAAGTTTTGGCCTCCTCAATAATTTTTCTCCACCTAGATCTATCCTGGATACAGACTGGCCAATTTCAAATGTTCATCTCCAATATATCTTTTTTAACACCATCCTGCCATCTGTTTTTCTTTTCCAACACATATTATATAATCTCAATAATCAAATTTAAATAAAAACATAAAAATTAAAGCTTTATTGGCTATCAAAATAGTATTAAAACCCATTTAAAATCTTCTTGAAAAGAAATGGCCAGATGTCATGTAGAACGAAGACTCACTGCCTCGGGTGTGCCGGGATTATAAGAGTGAAAAACATTTCCATTTAAATTGAAATGCCTAAATAGCTCAATGGATTATAGTGCTGGTATGGAAAAACCGAGACCTTAGGTTTAAATTCCATTTTAGGCATAAATCTTTATCTTCAAATATAAGAGATACTTATGTTCGAGAGAATATTTCCTCACACAATCACAGAGTATTTAATAATTTTCTTTTTCTAAAAAATATGAACATCAAGAATTAAACACAAAATAAGTTACCCTTAATGGCTTTTTGTACATTGATAAGGCTGGAACGGATACAAGCAAGCAGCACATTGAAGCGTCCCATCTCCTGCACAAGCACTGTGTTCATAGATTGTTCATAAAGTGTTGGATACTTCTCCAGTGCCACATCCAAGTCATAACTCTTTGGCAGTTTGTTCAGAATGTCCACAGAAACTTCCAAAACTATATCATCTGATGATTTTTCTGCACCTTCCACAGCTAGAGCATCCTATACAAACACACAAAGTGATTACTTTCAAGTAATGGCAAGATAATTGAGTAAATTCAGTCAAACTTAAATATATATATATATATATATATATATATATATATATATATATATATATATATATGCTATTAACTCAAATCGGCAATAGTAGAAATGATTAAATTTTTTATTGATTTACCTTTGGTGAAAAGATTATTAGGAAGGTGGTGGGAGGATAACAATTGGATGTATCTTAAGAAACTAGCATGTGAGATATGAACTAGATTAGGTTGGCTGAGAATAAGGTCAATGGAGGGGCTTGGTGACCTGATAGCTATTGAGACACGAGTGCATTTAAAAATTACGGAAGAACTTATAGGGGTAAGAAGTATATATGGCACGACGAAAGGTACTGACTTGTTCGAGGAAGTTGTGAAAGCTGTTGACAATATTGAACTAGACTGGGTGAAATTATGCAGTATAACAACTGATGGTGCGCCATGTATGTTGGGGGCCAACACTGGAATGGCGGAATTAATAAAGAAAAAAGTTGAAATTTTGAGGGGCACAGTGCATAAATTTCACTGCATTGTACACCAAGAAGTTCTTTGCGCTAAAGCGGCAAATCTCGATGGAGTTGTGCAGACTGTTACTAAGATAATTAATTTCATTCGTAGCAGAGCCTTGAATTACCGCAATTTCAAAACATTCCTAGATTATATGAACAGTGAATACAGTGATATAATCTATCATGCTGAAATAAGGTGGATGAGCCGTGGTCAAACATTAGCAAGATTTTTTGCTCTGAAAAATGAAATCCGCCAATTTCTTAAAGAAAAAAAAGTATGAATGTGTATGTTAAGTGATCACGATTGGCTGTCCAGACTAGCATTTCTTGTCGACATGACAAAACATTTGAATGACTTGAACATAATTTTACAAAGTAAAGACAACCAAGTTTACAGTGCAATAACAGCTTTCAAATTGAAATTGAGGCTATTGAAAAGGCACGTGTCTGTAAAAAAACTGGGTAAATTTTCCAAGTGTAAATGCTCTGCAAAATGAATATCCTGAATTGTGTTTCAAAAGTGATTCTTTTGTGGAAGTTATTGAAAGAATTGAAGAAGAGTTGTCTAATAGATTTGTTGATTTCAATAAATGGAACCAGACATTTCTTTGTTTTTGTCTCCATTTTCCTTCGATGTTGACAAAGCACCAGCAATGTCGCAATTTGAACTAATAGATTTGCAGTGTGATGACGCAATGAAAGGAGTTTTTGATCCTACAGATCTCGTTAAATTCTATAAGTTACTACCAGAAAAATATTTAAGATTGAAGGAACATGCCCGACGTTTAATCTGCATGTTTTCCTCGACATACTTGTGTGAAAAAAACATTTTCTAAAATGAAAATTCAAAAATCATGATTGAGGTATAGTTTGAGTGACGAACATCTCCAAGACGTCTTATTTATCAATACTACTCAGCAGACACCCGACATAAATCGTTTGTTACCTTTAAGAAGCCAGCTCCACTCTTCTCATTAGGTAAATATATTCACTTTTGTACCAATGTTTTTACAGTTTTAATTGCAGCATGGTGTTACAAATGTTTTACATTCTTCTGTATGATAATGTACTTTTATTTTAGTAATAATAATAATAATAATAATAATAATAATAACAACAACAACAATAATAATAACAATAACGACGACGACCACGAGGACGACGACAACGACAACAAGAACAACAATTAATAATAATAATAATAATAACAATAACAACAGCAATAATAATAATAATAATAATAATAATAAAAAAGCAGCAGTAGCAACAATGATAGTAACAATATTTATGTTCCGGCTCGCAATCAATTGCAAAACCAGTTATTGGCCCGGCCCATTAAAACGTTTGGGCGGCCCTGGTATATACCATATATGTTGTAATGTGAATTTACTTTCCAGATTTCAATTTGAATAATTTCTACTTTGTCTTCTTGTTGCATTTCCTTTATAACTTTAGATTTTGATAAAATATTTGTTCTGATGCCTGCAAGAATTCCATTAGCTACCTGCCTTGCTTTGGGGAGGATATGTATGTTAAATCCAGGAAATTGAAAATATTTTAGTTGATCTCTTGATACATTAGCTTCTTGTATGATAAATACATTTATCCCATTTTCCTCTATGATTGTTTGTAGTTTGGACTTTTTACTCTGTGTAAGTCCTCCTGCGTTCCATTGGAGAATTTTAAGGATGTCCTGTATATGATGTCCTGCAGATGTCCCCACCTGGAGATCCGAAAAGGGGACTGTTTTACCTCCGGAAAATTTGTCTGAAGGATTTGCCATTAGTTCAGCAGAAATGTAACTATTACGCGGGGAGGTCAGTTAAGTCCCGCCGTATTGATAGCGTGAATACCACTATTGTTTAAGTGGTCTTTGGCCCGAGCGATCGGCCTTGGTTTTGGAGGAAGAGTTCTACATTTAAACATGTTAAAAACACAGTAAACGAAAAATAACCTTATTTATTAAAATAAAACCAAACATAAAGAAATATTAGATCAACAACATATAAAACAAGTTATTTAAATCAGCTGAAATCGCCACATTGTCAAACGTCAAAATATCCAAAATATTAAAGTGTTAAAATTCAGAGAGAGAAAACAATCATTTTAAAATATTCAACTTTGTTCGTTATTCTAAGTTCCTTGGCCCCTCGAGTTCTCGTTTATTTCTCCTAAGTCTCCATGCCCGTTGTTCATTCTCTCGGTTTTCAAATCTAGAATCTCTCTGATTGCTAATATATGCCACTTTTATTTTCTGTTAATGTCATGGGTCTTTACGTGGTTATTTATTTAAAGTACGC
This sequence comes from Diploptera punctata, assembly GCA_030220185.1. Lineage (NCBI taxonomy): Eukaryota > Metazoa > Arthropoda > Insecta > Blattodea > Blaberidae > Diploptera > Diploptera punctata. Next base: position 1,832,797 of record JASPKZ010004946.1, read on the forward strand.
TTTCTGATGTCAAGACAAAAATAATATTTATTTCCCTGTAAATGCAAATAGTATAAATTTTGTTCATATTCCTAATGCAGTCGGTGTGGAATTCTTATCTATGTGGATAACCTAACTTACACCAAAATAAACACATTCCAGAGCCTTGCTGAATTTTACAGCTATGTGACCTCCTAATAGACACTCAGTCTTCGTGCATGTAAAAGGAAAGACGTGTCAAAAAAAAATAATTTGTTCTCAAGATGGCGGTTTTCCATTCTTCCACGATGGTGAGTTCATATTTATTATTCAGAAAACTTCTATATTCTTGAACGGTCCCTATTATTAGTATTATTATTATTATTTGTCATCCAATCTCTTCCATTATCTTTTATTATGAACGTATGATTTGTACCCGAACTTCGTGTGTTGATTATTATTTTAGTGTGTGTTTTATTATTATTAATTTTAAACCACTCAGTTATTGGTTCTTTCTCCTTTTTGTCTACCTCTCGATTTTTAACCGAAAAGCGTTCCTATATATTATACGGTGCTCGCCTTTACCATAAAATATCCTAGGATAACGAAATCGGTATTATTTGCCTCATGCCCTGCCTTGTCAATGTCGCACGGTATAGGCGGTTTAACTCTAATAGGGTTTAAAATTTCTTTGATATATTTAGTATGAATATTTATTTCTACTAGTATAGTGGTTGAAGCACTGCGCTACAAGCCGAAAGTTCGGGTGTTCAAGTCCCGGTGGGTTTAGGATTTTTAACCTGATCCAAACCTTCTGGCGGCACTATGGCCCTGGGGTCGATTCAGCCTCTCACTGAAATGAGTACCAGACGCTTGTTCTGGGAATAGGTCGGCCGTCACGCAGGGCTGATAAACCCGGCTGACATTAAGTGCTGATTGTCTAGAAATATTGGGAGCCCTAACGTTTCCGTTACCTCAAGACCTCCGTTAGGGGGAATATGTTACTTTATTTTACCACTGTTATTACGTTATTTCCAAATCCTCTGACTTTTATGTATTCCAATCCCTTAACTATCATTTTTGTAATATAGTCCTATTATTAGATTAATTTTTTAACTTATTTATTTTCCCAATATAAATCACTCATTTCTTTGCAAGTTATAATGCGGTTCCTTGAGCCTTACGTGGGCCAAGATTAATTACCAGTGTGGATGCACGAGTGCTACATGGGGACTTAAATATTAATCGATTTATTTTTCTTGTATTTATGTCAATAATATGTTTTTGATTATTAGCCCGAATATAAGTAGAATTTTATTTGATTGGGATGGATAGGGACCCTATCCATAGTTTCATACGGGGTGGCTGTAATGTTTAATATAGACTCCGTTAGATGGCTCTGTAGTCATCGTGGCCATTTTGAAAAAAATAATAGACGTTAGCCAACTTCCCAGTTCTTTATCCTAACAAACAAACTACCTAGTTAATAAACCATAAATTAATTTTTCGTGTCCTATCTCTATCCATGATTCAGTAAGATCTAAGATCGTGTTTTACGTGAATAAATAAAAGAAAATGAATGTTTACATAGTGCAAACGTGGTACGAGTGTTTAGTGCATTAGTGGCATAAGTGTAAGATGCGTCCACCATCTTGTTTCCTCGAATTCATTACCCCTTACGTAATAATAAAAAATTCCAATATGAAAAAAAAATTCAATCTAGTGGCGCGTAAAAGCAACCTATGATCCCTTGGGCTTATCTCTCGTGGTAATGCTTTCAGAAATGATTTATGTGTACATGTGATCGTGCCACGTCTTCCCGATAGACGAAATAATAAAATATGTCATTATTAACGTACAATTATTAACATTGGATGAGATATTGCCTTAATTAACACAAAAAAATACTAAATCAATTTCATTACTACACTCTACAAATATTCTGAAAAAAAATATCATCTGACTGAAAACTTGTCAAAATTTTTTACAACACCAAAATAATTCATAAAGCTTATAGGTATCCAAAAAAAATCAAGTTCTGAAAATAATACATAAAACAAAACCTAGAGAATACATATATATATATATATATATATATATATATATATATAGATGTCTGCCTATAAAGAAAATAACATCTCTATGAAGAAAAAAAAATATCAACAACACCAAAATTTGTCGTATATATCCAAAAAGTTTACCCATTGAAAAAAAAAACCAGTAATTATGCCCAGAAAGATAAAACATCTGTTGAAAAAACATCAATACCAAAAATATAACCTAAAAACAGCGATATATCCAAAGTTTACCCATTGTCCATAAAAAAAACCCAAAAATTAGATCCTAAAAAAAATAAAATAACCTAAAGCCAGTTAATAATAATGTCCCAAAGTTGAAGATTTTCTGGTTTCTCTCTGTTTTAAAAGACATAGTTTATTCATTAGTACCAATGTGACTCTTCTCTTCCCGATTGAAAAAAAACATATAGATTTTTACTGTATACGAATTGAAGGTTAATTTTGTGGTCTAAGGTTCGTTTCTTTATCCGTGAATATAATAGAACATTATTTTCACGAATATACCATCGTCTGCTCACCAGTTTATTACGCGCGGCGGTCAGTTAAGCCCCGCCGTATTGATAGCGTGAAGACCACTATTGTTTAATTGGTCTTTGGCCCGAGCGGTTGGCCTTGGTTTTGGAGGATGAGTTCCATATTTAAACATGTTAAAAACGCAGTAAACGAAAAATAACATTATTTATTAAAATAAAACCAAACATAAAGAAATATTAGATCAACAACATATAAAACAACTTATTAAAGTCAGTTGAAATCGCCGCATTGTCAAACGTCAAAATATTGAAAATATTAAAGTGTTAAAATTCAGAGAGAGAGAGAAAAACAATAATTTTAAAATATTCAACTTTGTTCGTTATTCTAAGTTCCTTGGACCATTTGGTCCCTTATTTAATTCTAAGTCCGAAAATGACCAAAGAATGATAAGAATGATACGTATTACCAATGTAGCTGCCACCGTGCCCAGCCGGGGGAATGCGTTCGGTCCCGCCGCCCTTCTGGCTTCGGTAAAAAAATCGCGAATATTTATATGATAAATTTTAAGTTTCTAATTGGGGAAATTTGGGTGTGGAAAGTTCATGAACTAGTTGAAACCTTCATCTATGTCAAAATGGAAAGCTTTGTTCTACTTTCACTTCGCGCAACTTACATTGTCTTTATCTAATGTGGTCATCTTTCTTGACCAAATAATTCTGGAATCTTTTGACATGGTTTTGATCCAGGATATAGAGATATGCCTTTTTACTACCGTTTTTATATTATATGCGCATGAACTAATATGTTTTTCCGTGTGGATCATTTTTCCTTATTTTCTGATATAATACACATGTATATGTGTCTATCCTTTATCGTTTTTTTATAGTATGTTATTATTATGGCAGTTAGGCCCTAGTGATGGCAGTTAGGCCCTATTGTTGGCATAACAGTAACCGCATTTTAAGTGGGCACCAATTTTTTTATTTGTAATGGTGGTTACATCACCCACTCATATAAACCCCCAGTAAGACTGCAGGGTCACACATGCCATCGGTTAATGGGTCCATTGGACCTTGCTGGGAGGATATATATATATATTTTGGATCCACCGACCATTCTCACAAGCACCATTTGTGGACCATTTCTATCCCATGGCATGCCAGCGTAAATGTTGAAATAGCATTTCCTCTATTTCTGATGGTGTGGTTATACTGCCATTACTTGGTCCTCATAGCCTCATTTGTAATAGCAGGTTGCACCACGAGCAGGTTGAGGTTGAGATTTGGATAGGAGAGGTTATGGAATGCACTTAAACTATCCTTACTTACTTATCACTGGCACTATCGAACCCGAAGGTTCATGGCCGCGCGGACATAAGCTCTCCATACATCCCTATCCTGAGCTAATGTTTTCCAATCATTCCCTGTATAATCTACTTCCCTCAAATCATAGTTAATGTTGTTCTCCCACCTCATTCTTGGTCTACCAACTGGGCGTTTTCCCTCTGGCTTTCCTACAAGAAGCTTCCATGCAAGTCTTTCATTCCCCATACGTGCAACATGTCCTGCCCATCGCAGTCTATGAGACTTTACTGTTCTTATTATATCTGGCTTCCTATAAAGACCATGTAGTTTATTGTTATGTAGTCTTCTCCATTCACCTGTCTGTTCACCTCACTTTGGTCCAAAAATTTTCCTAAGTACTTTATTCTCAAATACTCGTAATCTCCTTTCCTCCCTTAAAGTAAGAGTCCATGTTTCGCACCCATATAATATAACTGATAGAATAATAGTTTTATATATTTTCAGTTTAACGTTTTTTGAAAGGAATTGGGACATCAAGAGTCTCTGCAATGCATAATAGCACACATTTCCAGAATTGAGCCTATGTTTAATTTCTTTGTGCATCTCATTCCTATTTGTGATTATTGTTCCTAGGTATTTGAATTCAGCCACTTCCTCAAAATTTCTCTCATTTGTCATTAGCTGTCCATTTCCATTATGTAATGAATTTCTACGTGTGACCATATATTTAGTTTTATTGATATTTACTTCCCGTCCTAATTTCTTATTGTTACTCAATAGTGTGTGCGTGTTGTCCTTTAGTATCTCCTCGCTATCGGCCAATACTACATCATCAGCATAAACTAACAGCTTATTAATACCATTGAGTTGTAAGCCTTCCTCATTCTCTAAAGATTTAATGGCATGCTCTAGTACAAAATTAAATAGTAGAGGAGATAGTGCATCTCCTTGCTTCAACCCATTCTGGATTTCAAAAGTGTCCGAAAACTGTTTGCCTACATGCACCTTACTCTTTGTGCCATTTAGACACATTCGTATAAGTCTAACTAACTTTTTAGGAATTCCAAACTCCAGCAGGATACTATATAACTTCCCCCTCTTAATTGAATCGTATGCTTTTTTGAAGTCTACATATAGTTGATGTACAGTACCATTATATTCCCATTTCTTTTCTAAAATCGGTCTTATACTAAAAATCTGATCTGTTGTAGACCTGTTTCTTCTAAATCCACATTGATGATCTCCTAGAATATCATCTATATAGGGAGTAAGTCTGCTTACTAATATATTTGTTAGAATTTTGTACGAAGTTGAAAGTAATGAGATGCCTGTAATTGTTGCAAACAGTTTTATCTCCTTTCTTATAAATTGGTACGATAATTGATTCCTTCCATTTATCTGGAAGGGCTTCTTTATCCCAAATCATACTAAGCAACCAGCGTATCTTGTCCATCAATTTTTCTCCCCCTGATTTTATAAGTTCTGCTGGGATCTCATCTGAACCTGATGCTTTATACATCTTCAATTTTTCAATCGTCATTTCAACCTCTAATGCACTTGGTTCTGCGACTAGCATTTCTGCTGTCTGTAAATTATCCTCCTCAATGTCCTGTTCTGTATGTACATTTAATAGCTGATTAAAGTAACTTTTCCATCTATTTAATAGACTCCTGGAATCTGCAATCATATCCCCATTTTCATTCCGAATTATGTTTGTTCTAGCCTGAAACCCTTTCTTCTCTATACTAATTCCCTGATATAATTCTCTAATGTTCCTATTTTTTGCATTCATTTCAAGATCATTAATCTTCTCTCTCAAATATTCCCTCTTTTTACTCTTTAGTAACTTGGTGGTTTCCCGTCTAACACTACCCAATTGCTCTAAATTTACCTCATTTGGCTCGTGTAACCATTTCATTTTTGCTAGCTTTCTTTTCTTTACAATGTCGGCACATTCCTCATCAAACCATTTCTTGTTTTGCCTCTTTTTTAAACAACCAATGCTTTCTGATGCTGACAATTTAATAGTATCTCTTATAGCCTCCCATTCTTTATTTATATCAGTTTCTTCTTCGTTTGCCACATTGTCATCTGAAGATTCCAGTACTTCAAATCTATTAGCAATTTTGATTTGGTATTCTTGCCGCATTTCATCATTTTTCAAGTTTTTTAATTCAAATTTTACAGAATTATCTTTAGCGTTAGTTCCTCTCATAAGCGATAGCCGTTGTCTGATTTTCACTCTGACCAGATGATGATCCGAATTGCAGTCTGTCCCTCTAACTGATCTAACATCGATGATGCTACTGTGCCAGCGTTTATCCACTAATACATGATCTATCTGGTTCCGAGTTTCTCCATCTGGGGACGTCCAGGTGTATTTATGAATATCCTTATGCTGAAATGTTGTGCTCTTAACAATGAGATTCTTTGATGTGGCAAATGTGACTAATCTAACCCCGTTGTCGTTACTATCTTCATGAAGACTGAATTTGCCTATTGTTGGTTTGAATATATCTTCCCGCCCCACTTTTGCATTAAAATCTCCTAAGACAATTTTCATATGATATCGTGAAAGGCTATCAAATAAGCATTCTAATTCTTCATAGAACTCATCCTTGATCTTGTCTTCTTTATCTTCTGTGGGGGCATGTACATTTACAATTATAAAATCATGTCGTTTACCCTTTAGAATTATGTATGATATCCTATCACTAACAAACTTAATATCTCGGATAGCGGATAGGATCCTCCTTCTGACTAAAAAACCCGTTCCAAATGCAGGTCTTTCTGCACCCCCGTAGTATAATGCAAAGCTTCCTGATTCCTGACTACCTTCTCCTAGCCACCTAACTTCCTGTAAAGCGACTATATCCAAGGACGATTTATCTAATTCCCGCGTTAATATCTCTAGTGCCCCGCTATTGTATAAAGTCCTAACATTCCATGTTCCTAGGAACATGTCCCTGTGTTTGAGCCTTTGGCATGGGTTCCCTGAAGTAGTCCCCGCCCGGAGAAAAGAATGGGGGACTATTTGACCTCCGGAAAATTTTACCCCAGATGAACCCATGTCCGCATTTCTTGACGGTTGTATTTTTACGGTGAAAGATCGTCACTCTTTCGCCCAAGGTACTTTTTTTCGTCTGGCTTATCACCTTCGACCAGTCCGGCATGGGTAACCCTATCGGCAGCAATGCTACTGCCAGTATAGCTCTCAGGATCATTTAAGCACGTAAGCCACTCCACCACGACAAGGTAAAGATACCATGGCGGGAACTTGACTATCCTTTATAAAGTAATATACACTCATCAAAAAAAGTTAGGCATATAATGGTTCTATTATCTTTAAGTAATATATGTATCTTATAATTGGGTTTTTTGATTCCTCAGAATAGAACACAAAGTAGAAATACCCTGTTTGTTAACATTGCATTCTTTGAAAAAAACAGAAAAAAAAATTGAAGTCATGTACAACATCAAACGAAAGAAAATTTTGTTTTCAGTACCCTGTTCAATAACATGTTGGTTCTCCACAAACCCTAAAGCAGTCTTGTATGTGATGACATATACTCAATACCAACACACAGATGCTCTTCTGTGGCAAATTGTCCCACTCCTCCACGCAGCATTCATGCTTGTCTTGAGAAAGCTCTATGCAGTTCATATCCAGTGAACATCTTGTCCAATTCATTCTTTGGATCTAGTGTCTTAGCAGATACCACTGCACACAATGAGCATGATGAGATTGAGTGTTAACATCCTTCTTCTACAGTCTCTGCAAAATCACTTACTAAGATTGGGGGATGCTGTTTTCATACACTGCAGCAGCCATGTTTCCTTCTATTAAAACCAGTGGTGTGCAGCAGTTAAACATGATATCTGTCCAGAACATGATTGAGCTATCTAACTGCTGGTGATGTTCCACAGTCATTGAGGAAAGATTTCCCCTGATATCTACATATGGTAATAGATTTGACGTCAGGATATAAACCAATTCTCATTTTGTCTGTGAATAAAGTTCTGGTCCATTGGCCTTGTGTCCAATTCTCATGTGCTCTAGCCCTTCTTGCCAAGCACTCCTGTACTGTGGACGGAGTCTGGAGTCTTACGTGTTCTTTGGGCATACAACCCCATGTCATAAAGTCTACTGCATACAGTTTGATTACTTACAGCAACTCCTGTGGTCTTGTACAGAGTTGTAGCTGAGGTTGGAGGGTTGCTATGTACATACCAGTTCTGAGCTTGCATTGTTTTGCATTGATGACCTTAGTGAGGTTGATCTGTAACTGATTAGTTGTCTTGCAACTTTCTCCACAGTCTGTAGACAACATTTTAATGTGAATAATGTTAGCAATGTCATGTTTTGTTCCATCAAAGAAATAATTTTTATTCAGTCTGCCATTGAAAGTGATCCAAGGCATTGTACTGCACACATACACTGATTGAACTTGCCTCAGATTACTGGGTTTGTTTACCAGCCATGATTGGACTCCCACCAGTGATGCAGAGTGACCGACAAAAAAGTTTGATTTGTTAAGCACAATACATGCTATATAAACATAGAAGAAACAATAATTTTTTTAATTATAAAATTATAAAAGAAACCAAGATAAAAATGTATAATGTTATGGCGGTTCCCACAATATTGTATGGATGTAAAACTTGGGCTCCAGTGAAAAAACAGAAGGATAGAATACAGACGGCAGAGATGAGGTTCCTAAGACAAGTAAAAGGATGTACAAGACTTGATAGAATAAGAAATGAGGATATAAGAGAAGAATTGAAAGTACAGCCTTTATTGGATAAGGTCACGAATTACAGACAGAAATGGATTGATCAAATGGATGAAATGAGTAAGGAGAGATATCCATTGTTAGCAAAAAATTATCAAGCAAGAGGAAGACGTGATGTTGGAAGACCTAAAAGACATTGGGCTGATGCAATATGAAGTCGGAACGGGCAATTGCCTAATTCTTGGAGTGATGATGATGATGATGAAGAAACAATAATATTAGAATTGGTGGATAAACTGGAAATATGCTTAATTTTTTTATGAGTGTAGCATTCTGCAATTACAAGCATTAAGTTTATATGAAAGGTGATATTTAATCAATTTTCTTTAAGAAGACCACCCCTCTATGTGACCATTTTTAGAGGAAATTTTTGGTGGTTGGATTAAAGAGATCTTACTGCAACTATATAAACACAACAAGAAGAGGTCAGACGTAACTAATTAAATTAAAATAATTTGCAAGTTAAACATATTCATTATTTTATTTAGATTTGAATTGCATTTTAAGCCAATATCTCTTTATCTCTCTTTGCACACTCCAAATTCCTTATCTCAAAATTCAGCTGAGGATCTCTTGTTTCAATTTTGGATGATCTTTACTGACAATTATATAAATATACAAATGTTATTTATAATGTTAAAAATATTTTATACAATCCATGATTCTATGAAGTATTCATAAAGCTTTGTTTTAGAGGTAAAATTTGAATTAAATTATATCAGAATTGTAATTTGAACAAATTATAAATGAGCGTAAATCAATCTATAGATAAACTTTAGATACACTACAGAAAATAACCAAATCCCTTCGTAAATAAACCAAGCTTTCATTCTTAACAGAATAAACATATGTACTTGAGCCAGGGAAAGACATCATATTTTTAGATATAAAAGTAGTAATATATGATTCACTCTCTTACCCTTTCTATGATATCCTGGTGAGCAAGATAGAAACAAAAATGCAACATTATGTTAACACATCACTATATTCAAACTTAAATCTAAAACAGCCAGTGCAATTCATTGCTTATATTTTTATATTTGAATTTCTCAATAGCTTATATCATTGCAATTTTATTTTTAAATAAACTTATTGTAATAATACTTACAATCCTGTCCTGAAGTTAGCAGTGAAAAATAAAAACATATATTATAAATTATAAGAACGTTGTTATCGTAAGAATACTGTACAAATTGAATAACATCAAAATTATTTTTTTTTTCCAGATTACTTTTTATCAAAGAAATTCTAGCATAGCCCCATTATGAACAACTATTAACAACAAAATTCATCAAACTATTTTTGAGAAATAATCATATTATTATTTTGTATGTTTTTATTTTAAATTTATAACTTCTCACTGAATGACAAATTATATTTGAATGTCCCCATGAGCAGAGAAAATTTTAATACAGAGAAAAAAAAACACACACACACACATTAAAGATAGCAAAGAGAATGAAAAGAAAAAAAGATGATTCATAAGGAAATATCCTATAGATTCAAAAAACAAAAATTAAATGCAAGTACTCTTCAGACAGAAAAAGAAATTTAGTAAAGACATTCAGGAAATCCTTTGGCATACAATAAGTTTAAAAAATTTTCAGCAAATCTAACATTAAATAAATTAGCAATGAAAAATGATTATAGCCTGAATAGATTAATTAAAACAAACAAAAATGAAAAACAATGTTTTTATTATTCATTTCATAGTTCTCTTCAAATATGATTTATCCATCATTGAGATGTATGAAATGAATAATAAAAACATCGAAAGAAACCATACTGGCATTATAATGTAATATAAAAATTCCCAAATAAATGTGTTCTTAATAAAGAAGCCGCCATTTGCAAAGATAGAAACAAAGTTTTCATAGCATTAGGTGCACGGGAATTAACAACGTACAGCAATGTATACAAGAGAAAAATTTCCATTTATATCGGAACTCACTCAGATAGCTCAGTCAGTAGAGGATTGGCCTGGAAAGCCAAAGGTCCTAGGTTCAAGCCCCAGTCTGAGCGTATAATTTTTCTCTTCAAATATGAAAAATGAAAAAAAATTAATAAAGGCAACAAATCAGGGATTTATCAAATTGAATGCAAATATTGTGAAAAAATATGCATAGGAAAAACAAAAAGGAACTTAAATACAAGATTGAAAGAACACCTTAGAAATGTTAAAAATGGGGAAATAGAAAAATCTGCAATAGCTGCACATGCATAATCAGAAAAACACACGGAATTGAAACAAAGGTCAAGTTACTGAAGCAGATAAATCTAATGAAGTCACAGTTTGGGAGAAAATTCACATCCACAAAAATAAAAGGAAAATCATGAATTTTGAAATTCCTGGGGAAAAAAATTTAATTTGGAAATTAAGGTAACATTTTTTATCACTCACCTCATATTGTTCTTCTTATTTGACTATAAACTAATTTCGGAACATAGTTTCTGTTTCATCCTCAGTATTGTCACGACTGTTGTTCTTGCATCTTGAAGAGCTGTCCTTCACTCCTTCCATTGGCTGACTGAAAAACCTCAAACCACCGGGAGTTTCAAAGTTCATCAATTTCTTCTTTTCGCTCTTTTGAATGTAGATCTTTTCCCAAACAGTAAGTTCTTTTGGTTTTTCTATTTGTTTTAATAATTTAGCTTCTTTCTCGATAAGATGTTTTTCAGACAATGCATGGGTAGCAACTGCAGATTTTTCTACTTCCCCTTTCTTGACATTCCTGAGATGTTCTTTCACTCTAGTTTTCAAGTTTCTCTTAGTTTTTCCTATGTAGAATTTCTCACATTCTTCACATTTAATTTGATAAATCCCTGATTTGTTTTCTTCTTTAATTTTCTCATTCTTATTAGGTCTAATCAGTCTACTGATGCTGTGGTCATTTTTGGGTGCTAACCTTATGTTGAAATCTTTAAAAAATTTTTGAATCTTGTGGTGTTTTAATGGATGATATGTGAATTTTCTAAATTTTACATTTTCTTCTTTTACTTTTAGAAGAGTGCTTTGATTAATAAATTTTTATCTTTTGAACTTGTTTATTTTCTTGAGTATCATTTTTATTGCAAAACCATTCACCGTGGCTACGTTGATTATATGTTCTTTTTCTTTTTCATAATTTTCTTTGTTCATTGGTATGTTCACTAATCTATGTGTCAAACTATTGAAAACTGCTTCTTTGTGAGCTATGCGATTGTAACCTGAAGCTTTTATATAGTTATCTATATGTGTCTTCTTTCTGTAAATTCCAAATTCTATCTTATTTTCTTCATTCCTTTTTAAGTTGAGATCTAAAAATGGTATTTCTCCATTGATTTCCTTTTCCATAGTGAACTTTATAGTTTGACTTTGAATGTTCAATAATTTTAATGCAACATCTATCTGTTTATGATTAACTATTGCAATTATGTCATCCACATAATTATGTGACCTAATTGCAATAGTTAATCATAAACAGATAGATGATGCATTAAAATTATTGAACATTCAAAGTCAAACTATAAAGTTCACTATGGAAAAAGAAATCAATGGAGAAATACCATTTTTAGATCTCAACTTAAAAAGGAATGAAGAAAATAAGATAGAATTTGGAATTTACAGAAAGAAGACTCATATAGATAACTATATAAAAGCTTCAGGTTACAATCACATAGCTCACAAAGAAGCTGTTTTCAATAGTTTGACACATAGATTAGTGAACATACCAATGAACAAAGAAAATTATGAAAAAGAAAAAGAACACATAATCAACGTAGCCATGAAAAATGAATTTGCAATAAAAATTATACTCAAGGAAATAAACAAGTTCAAAAGACAAAAATGTATTAATCAAAGCACTCTTCTAAAAGTAAAAGAAGAAAATGTAAAATTTAGAAAATTCACATATCATCCATTAAAACACCACAAGTTTCAAAAATTTTTTAAAGATTTCAACATAATGTTAGCACCCAAAAATGACTACAGCATCAGTAGACTGATGTAGACCTAATAAGAATGAGAAATTTAAAGAAGAAAACAAATCAGGGATTTATCAAATTAAATGTGAAGAATGTTAGAAATTCTACGTAGGAAAAACTAAGAGAAATTTGAAAAGTTGAGTGAAAGAACATCTCAGGAATGTCAAGAAAGGGGAAGTAGAAAAATCTGCAGTGGCTACCCATGCATGGTCTGAAAAACATCTTATCGAGAAAGAAGCTAAATTATTAAAACAAATAGAAAAACCAAATGAACTTACTGTTTGGAAAAAGATCTACATTCAAAAGAGCGAAAAGAAGAAATTGATGAACTTTGAAATTCCCGGTGAGAATGACCTGGTTTCGAGGTTTTTCAGCCAGCCAATGGAAGGAGTGAACGACAGCTCTTTAAGACGATAGCACAATGGTCGTGACGTTACTGAGGATGGAACAGAAACTATGTTCCGAAACTAGTTTATAGTCAAATATGAAGAACAATATGAGGTGAGTGATAAAAAATTTTACCTTAATGAATATACCTCATAGTGAGAATTCCTAAAATATTTAATTTGGAAGTTCATCAGTCAGCCAACAGATGGAACAGGCATCAACCTACAGGAATTCAACAGTTAGAAGGAATTGATAATGATATGTAGCATAGTATTCAAGAAATCTACAATTATTATGCGAGTCATTACAATTCTAACTATACATTATATGAAGAAAGAGAGAGAAAAAATTGCATTTAAATTGAGATGCCTGAATAGCTCAGTGGCAGAGCACTGGTCCTGGGTTCAAATCCCAGTTTGAGCGTAAATGTTTCTCTTGAAATATGTATGTATATAGCTAATGCTCTGGAGTTAACAATAAAGTTATTCTCCTTCTTGCTTTCTAATACTTGGATGTCATATCTTAATAATTTTGAAGAGCTACACAATTTATCAGATGTTCTATGTCCATATCCACACCTTGAAAACAACATTTAATAAACCAATTCTATGAAGATGTTTTCTTAAGCAGTCATGTTCTATAGTATAGCAGGATTTTAATATCATAATAAATATGAAAGTTACATTAAGTTATGTAGATAGGAAATAACACTATGAGGTTCTTTAATATTGTTTATTTTTTATTATTTCACTCACCTCATACTTCATAATTCATAGCAGACCCTGGGTTTGTGAAGAAACCCAGGGTCTGCTATGAATTATGAAGTATGAGGTGAGTGAAATAATAAAAAATAAACAATATGAAAGTTAAAGTTAATAATTTTATATTTTAAATTCTTTTAATATTTATATGTAACTTAAATAAAGAAAAACATCTAAATAATTCATTGGTGTTCATTGTTGAATAAAAATGTCTCAGTAACAATTAAAGAAATTGTATTTCATAACAGTCTTTCTAAATAATGCTTTTAAAATTGTTTTAAGTCATTGTTGTCAGAATTATAAAGCTTTCTGTTATAACTGTAACAAGAGCACCTGCCTAACTTCATATTTTTTAAATAAAAGTATACTAAATTCTGATTGGATGTTAAAACAATTAACTTTCTGATTTAACAAATCAAATTTAAACATTATATTAACCAATAGAATTTAAAATATAACATCATTGATGTAATAATGTTCTTTAACTTCTATTAAAGAATTACACTATTCATTCAGTATATAACTTTCATCAAGGATAGAAGCAATAACAGCTCTCCTGATAAAATGTGATATTTAATACAAGAAGAATAGTTGACTCAAGAAAAGAAAATAATTTAATTTTAATTGACGATGAAGAATAATACCACCTATATTTACTTGATCTGCTGGGAAATTAAATAGTAAATAAATTTACAATTATTTCTACAAGAAACAGTTTTCAGTGATTTTAAAGTGTTTTCCTATCCTGTGTACCAACTTCCGATCTTGAGAAGAGATTCCAGCTCTACCGAAAATCAAACCCAACCTGAACCAGTAATTCTTTTTGGGACACTAATCCTTCAAAATGTTACTACAACATCGGGCATAAAGAGAGTTAGCTTCTTCAAAACATCGCCACAACATGGGAAAAAAATTACTTCTTCAAAATGATGCTTCCAGCACGGGACCTGAATCACCATCATTCAACTAGATTCATTGCACATTCTGGAACTTCAAGAATCTAATATGTCAAGGAACCAGAAACATCATGGGAAAATCAAACCAGGTGCCTATACACGAGATCGGAGTTAGTACACAGCGACGAATGTAAGTAAATATACATTTTAATAGTGAAATAGTTAAAGTGCATTTATATGATTTTAAGAAATAGGAAAAGTTTATGTACAAATATCGAAATGGCAACCAATGGAGAAAATAATGTAAATAGTGACAGTAATATGCCGACAAGTGAATCCGTTAATACTGGACAAAGTGTTGATATTTCTAATGGTAGTGATATTAATAATGATAATAATAGTCAAGCTTTGAATAATATTTTGATAATGATGAAGACCATGTTTGTAGAGCTAAAAAGTGATAATTCTAAGCTTAGGGAAGAATTAAAAAGTGAAAATTCTAAAATTAATCAGGAAATGGACAAATTAAAAAGTGATAATCATAAATTAGGGAAGAATTAAATGATAAATTTGAAATATTTGGTGTTAGGGTGGAAGAAAGATTTGAACAATTAAAAATCGAATGTAATCTAAATCAAATCAGGGTAGAACAAAATATACTAGATTTGAAAGATAAACATGATAGTGAAATTAAACAAGTAGATGACAAAGTAAATGATGTAATTAAATGAATCATACAAATTGATGATGCATGTAAAAATAGCTTCATAAATTTAGGAAGTACAGTTCAAAATTTAGGAAGTACAGTTGAAAATTTAGGAAGTACAGTTGAAAATTTGGGAAGTACAATTCAAAATCTAGAAAGCAAGGTTGAAAAAGAAATAAATAATTCAAAAAAGAGAAGTAATTAAAATAGAAGAAGTGGTGAATGAAAAGATGGGAAATTGGATTGAAAAAGTTACAGATTTAGAAAATAAATATAAATTAATTTCGAATAAGAGTAAAGAGTCAACTAGTGTAAATGAAAATAAGTTTGACAAAACAAAAGAATGTAGTATGGAGAGTCAATCTCAAAATGTTGTGGAAAATTCTAAAATTCTGGCAAATTTATTGTCAGAAATAAATTTACCATGTTTTTCAGATCACTCTAGCCAAAGTCCTCTTGATTTCATAACTGAGTTGGAGGAATATTTTCAATTAAAATGTATTAGTGAACATTATAAAATGATGTTTGTGAAAAGGTCATTAAAAGATTCAGTTGAATCTTGGTTTAAAATAGCATGTCATGACTCAATGGATTATAATACATTTAAAAGTGCTTTTATGAATTACTATTGGGGTCATGAAAGACAAAAATAAAGCCAGGTTAGAGATTACCAGTGGTAAATATAACCCTAAAATAGATCATAGTTACCTTGGGTATTTTCTAGAAAAAGCAAGGATGACCGCACTTCTCCGACCACCTATTAATGAAAAATCTTTATTGTCATTAATATCCCATCATTACCCAGATGAAATTAAATATCACTTGATTATTGCTAGACCTCAAAACATTTCAGACATGTTAGAGTTGTTATCCTTATTAGAAAATAAGAGAGAAGTTGAGGTCAGAAACAAGGAAGCTAATTGGAATGAACAAGAGAATTCCAACAAAAATTTTCTTAGGGAAGGGGCAGAGAACAATGAAAAGAAAAATTATGATGATCATAATAAAGAGGTGAAAAAACAATTTAATGATAATTATAATAGGATTAGGAACACCCAAGCAAATAGAGGCATGTCAAATGGGAATAATTATAGAAATAAACCGTATAATGACAGAACTGTAAACAATTCTGGACATTTTCAGAATAGAAATGATAGGAGAGAAATTAACTTTATGAACGTAGAAAATTCTGGGGAAGGTAATGATAGAAATTGGACATCACCCCATAGAAGGAAATGTAGACGTAATAGTTATTCTAATGGATTCTCTTACAATAACCAAAGAGGAGGATATTTTAGTAGGCAAGAATGTATAAATAATACAAGTCCTCGAAGTAAAAATGAATTCAGACAAAATGATACTGGAATAAATTCTAATACAATTAATAATTAGGGGCTTGTGTTAACTAATGACAGCAACAGGGTTGAAGCTGAGAAAAATAGAATACCTCAGAATTTAAATGCCAATTAGATACGTCAGGGACTCCGTTTCATATCTCAACTTGTCTAAAATTAGGGGTCAACAATAGCTTCGATCGTGTAGAAATTTTATCAAAATTTAAACCAACAGATATGGTTAGCATTAAGAATGATAATGGTAATAAAGAAGGAAGTATTAATAATATAAACATTTCCAAGGAGAATGAAGAACTAGATAGAACATATACTAGAGAAATGAATATTATTGGTCGTCCACCTAAGCTAAAATTACATATTTGCGGATTGGAGATTATTGGTATTGCAGACAGTGGATGTTCTAACACAATAATTGATCAGAAATTTTACAATACCCTAATTTCTAGAGGGAATAAGATCAATACAGTAAGAATTTGTGGGGTATATTGCACCCTAGCTATTGGAAAGAAGAAGTTGCCTATTAACTCCAATGTTTATTAGAAGTAAATATTTGTGCAATTTCATTTAAAGTTATTTGCTTAATATCACCTTACTTATCATGTGATATGTTAATTGGATGCGACATGTTAGATCAGTACAGAGCTACCATTGATTTTGAGAATTATAATATGTCTTTAAGTAACGAGACGAATAATACAATTGTCGTACCGTTTACCAGAGAATTTGAGGAGATTCAGAATATTAGTAGACAAGAAAATTTAGTAAAAGATGAGCACATTTTCATTGAAAACATAAATGTAGAAGAATGTGATAGAAATAATGAAGATGGGGATTTGACCCAAGAAATCATGAATGCAGATATTCATGTGTATAATAATGAATTCCTGTGTGATAATTCCACAGTTGAATATTTATTAAATAATATTGATAATTATAAGTGTGTAGATGATGAATGTGCTGATTGTAAATGTAGAAGAATGTGATAGAAATAATGAAGATGGGGATTTGACCCAAGAAACCATGACTGAAGATATTCATGTGTATAATAATGAATTCCGGGAAATTCTCGTAATTGATGATAAACGTGAAGCATACAAAACATTTCTGTCTACAAAAAAAGATGAAGATAAAGTAGAGTATCATAGGAAGAGAGCCATAGCTAAAATTGAAGTTCGCAAAAAACATAGACAAAGCTGGGAACAATTTGTCTCATTTTTGGAAAATGATATCACTAGGCCTCAACCAAAAATATATAAAGTTTTAAAAAATTTAAATAATGATTCAAGAGAAAATGCACATTTAAATTGTATATCTAAAGAATCTTGGCTTACCTACTTTCATCATTTATGGACACAAAAGGATGATTTATTACAAATACCAATCTCTAATAACACTGCTTTGGAACAAATTTCTATAGATGAATTAACTGATGTTGTTAAATCATTAAAAAGTAACAAAGCTCCCGGAGAAGACCACATTAATCAAGAATTATTTAAATTTTCAACTAAAAATTTTTTAGACAGATTTCTTATTCTCCTTAATATGATATGGGAAGGAGCATATCTGATTTATTTACATGATTGACAATTGATTGTAGTTTTGAATAGAATTTGTCATTTTTTCTTCTTTTCCTTCTATTGGAGCATAAATTCCTATTATTGTTAAGTATCCTCGTGAGAGTTTTAGTCTTACTTGAATGATTCTTTCATTATGGAATGTGTAATCATCTATTGATGATCTAAATTTCTTATGTATCATTAACATTACTCCAGCTCTTGCTCGTTATTGTGATTTACTCTGCTATAAAACTGTAAATAATTTTGTGTTTCTTTCAAACATTTTAATTTTTTTGGTTTCAGAAATTGCCACACATGCAATTCCCTTCTTTGCCAGAATGTCGCCTAATTTTTCCTGTTTATGGGAAATTCCCTGTACATTCCAGGTTGCAAATTTTAAAATATTTTCCTTCTTCCATGTCGTATCCTTATTCTCGCAAAGGTTATCAACAGGTTGATCTGTCTGATTCATCCGAGGCTTGGTTTGAGACTTGAAAGCAAATGTAAATTTTTTCGCCCAATGGGTTGCTGGTCCAGAGGGGTATTATTGTGGGGTTCCCACTAATGTAGCATTTCCTCTACATTAAGGTGATGTGGTTTTACCGCCAGTACTCGGTCCTCAGAGCCTCATTTGTAATAGCAGGTTGCACCACGAGCATGTTGAGGATGAGATTTGGATAGGAGAGGTGGTGAAATGCACATCACTAGCATAGAAAGGAAAATATTACAGACTAGAACAAATATAATTAGGAATGAAAACAGTAATATGATTACAGATTCTAGGAATATATTAAATAGATGGAAAAGTTACTTTAATCAGCTATTGTGCAAGCAGAAGAGGATATTGAAGATGATGGTTTACAGATATCAGAAATATTAGTTACAGAGCCAAGCACATTACAGGTTAAAATGGCAATAGAAAAATTACAGATGTATAAAGCATCAAGTTTAGATGTGATCCCAACAGAACTGATCAAGTTAGGAAGCACTGAAAATGGCACAAGAGTGCTGAAACTGCGGTCTGAAAGAAAATCACAAATATAATAATAATAATAATAATAATAATAATAATAATAATAATAATAATAATAATAATAAAAATAATAATAATAATAATAATTTATTCTGGCTGAGTTAAGGCCATAAGGCCTTCTGTTCCAAACAACCAGCTAACTAACTACCTATCTGGCACTATCGAACCCGTAGGTTCATGGCCGCGCGGACATAAGCTCTCCATATATCCCTACCCTAAGCCAATGTTTTCTAATCATCCCCTGTATAATCTACTTCCCTCAAATCATAGTTAATGGTATTCTCCCACCTCACTCTTGGTCTACCAACTGGGCGTTTTCCCTCTGGTTTTCCTATAAGAAGCTTCGCAAATACAAATAAATATTTGACAAATATAGATATACACTATACTAATTATTAACATTTAAAGATATATTAAATGTAGCAATGAATAAATTTCATGTACAAACAGCATTTTATACTATAATAACAATAATAATACTTACGATATTAATAATAATAATAATAATAATATAATAATGATAATAATAATAGTATAAATATGATAGATTATACGAGACACACCAATTAATATATGTACCTTACACTGGGTAATGATGAAGTCAAGGTCAGAGCAAATATAAATTTAGATTTCTTTTAAAAGACGCCAATGTCCGGCAGCCCCTTATTTCTTGTGGTAGGGAATTCCAGTTGCGAGAAGTGAAAATAATATGACATGGAGTGATGTGATGTCCTATGTTGCGGTATATTAAGCAAGAGACTATGTTTTGAGTGTGTGTTTAAGTTATGGCTTAAGGATAGATACTGGAAACGAGATGAAAAATAATTGGGAATCGAGGTATGTAGGATCTTAAATAAGAGAATTATACAGTGTGATTTTCTTCTCTCTTTTAGATGTAGCCATTAAAATTCGTGGAATAATGGAGAAATGTGATTATATTTTCGAAAATTAGATATGAATCTGATACATATATTATGGACATGCTGCAGTTTGTCCGACAATCCGTCACTTATGTCAGTTAGTAGAACGTCACAATAGTCAAAATGCGGCATCGCTAAGGTTTGAATTAAAATTCTTTTAAGAGCTATAGGAAGAAAATTTTTGGGATGCTTTAGGGAATGCATTATAGAGAAGATCTTTTTAGATGTTTGTTTTACTTGGGCATGCCAATTTAAATTTGAATCTAAGTAAACTCCCAAGTTTTTAATGACATCGGTATAAGGAATTTGTTCATTATCTAATATGATAGCCAGCATATTGCCATTGTTTATGGAGTGTAATAGTCTTGGCTGTCCGATAATTATTGCTTGCGTTTTGTTTACATTTAGTTTTAGCCCATATTGTCTGGACCATAAAGATATATGTCTGAGGTCAGTGTTTACTTTGTCAATATATTCATTAATTTCATCAGGCCTAAAGTGTGTGTAAATCTGTAAGTCGTTGGCCTAAAGATGATGCTTGCAGTTTTGTAGTTTTGTTGGTCACGTCATTAATATAAATGAGAAGAGAAGAGGAACAAGGACGCCGCCTTGAGGTACCCCTTTCCTCACCAAGCGCCAGCAAGAAATGCGATTATTAACAGAAACTGATTGCTGATGATTAGTGAGGCAGTTTTCCGACAGATGTAGTGTCTTTAGTCTCGCTACCATTAAGTCTATATCTGCTGTGTCAAAGGTTTTACTGTAGTCGAGTAGGACTATTGCTGTGAGTTTGCTTTTGTCCATTGAGTCTCTTATGTCCTCTACAATGTCAAGTAGTGTAGTACTTGTATGATGTCCTGTTCTAAAACCAGACTGATGTTCATCAAGTAAGTCGCGTGTGATGAGGTAGTCTTTTAACTGTGAGTGTATTATGTGTTCCAGTGCTTTGGATAAACAGAGAAGAAACCTAATTGGTCTATAATCATTGAGTGTTGTGGGAATGTTTCATTTTGGTGTAGGACGAACTAGAGCCATTTTCCAGAGTCTGGGATAGGTCTCGGTCATTATAGAGGCATTAAAAATGTGAGTTATTGTCGGGAGAATAATGTCAATTATTTTTTGTAGGAGAGTTATTGTTATATTGTCTATTCCTTGTTCTTTAGATTTAACGCGTAATACTGCTCTTTTGGCGTCATCAGGCGAGATGTAGGAAAAAAAGTATTTGTCTTGGGTGGGTGGGGAATATGACACAAGTTCATCTATTGTCTGTTGTTTGTGTTGTGAGTTGTCAGTAGAGAGGCGGGTGAAATGGTCATTCAACTCATCTAGTGGTAGGTCTGTTGTTTCTACCTGTAATTTATTTTGGCAGAGGCCTATTGCTTTTAAATTTTTCCACATGTCATATGAGTTGAACATGGATTGTGTAATAATACTATAGGCATATTTTAGTTTTGTATTTCTAACAGTCTGATTGACTTTATTCCTCAGATGTTTGTATGTCTGTAAGTCTGTCAATTCTTTATTCCTCCTGTATTTCCTGTATGCTGCATCTCTCTCAGTCATAAGCAAGCGGATATTATCAGACATCCAGGGTGCAGGTGGTCTGTTTATACGTCTAGTCTTCATAGGTGTGTTTGTCATACAATTGAAAAATCATGTCATTAAAATTTTCAACTTTCTCATCTACAGTCCTAAGTGTCCATATGTTGTTCCATGGTAGCTTTGCAGCATCATCAATTAATTAAGCATTATTTATAAATATGAGATGAATTAGAAAAAAATCAACTCATGATATTAGTGTTTTTATTATTAATTTAACACTTCTCACTGAAGGATAAATTATATTTGAAGAGAAAAATTGTTTGCCTAGACCGAGACTCGAACCCGGGACCTTTGGCTTTCTAGGCCAACGCTCTATCAACTGAGCTACCGAGGCGAGTTGCAACCTAGACACAAATGTTTCTCTTATATATGTTGTAAATCCCTCGTGCCAAATGCTATGAAACCTTTGCTTCTATCTTTGCAAATGGCAGCTTCTTCATTAAGAAGGCTTTTATTAAGAATTTAAGCACTACTTTATAAAGTCAGTAGGGTTTCTATTGATGTTTTTATTATTAATTTAACACTTCTCACTGAAGGATAAATTATATTTGAAGAGAACAATTTTTTGCCTAGACCGAGACTCGAACCCGGGACCTTTGGCTTTCTGGGCCAATGCTCTACCAACTGAGCTACCGAGGTTAGTTGTGATATAGACGCAAATTTTTCTCTTATATACGTTGTATTGTAGCTACCTAAATTCCTCATAACGCTGGGTGAGCACTAGTCTAATATTGCCAAAATTCTATGAGAAAATTTCCCAAAAGGACTTGAACTCCTATAACTCTGTACTATGGCATGATGCCTTAAATTGCTCAGCTACAGCATAGAACCCTATTCATTCTCCTTAAAAAAATTGGTCTAAAAATTCTACACATTATTTTTTTTAAATACCTGAAGACGCTGTCCATGCTCAGCTCCATAAGTTACATGAGCTTTATAAAGGTTTAATTTGATAAAGTATAATATATACCAGGGAATATTTTAATAAAACACTAATGTGTGAAGATGGAGATCTCTAGTGAAATTCACGATTTGAGAATATTTTTTTACACGCTTTATATTAGCTTGACCTGTATCTATGTAACAGAATCTTTGAATGCGATTTTCACCCACTTAAAATCATTGGATCAACCTGAAACTTTGTATACTTGTAAAGGACCAATGACAATACAATAATTTCATAATTTTTTTCCAAAATCCTGGCTAGAATCATCAGAAAATCAAAAAAAAGTGTCTGTGTAATTATGTAACAGAATCTTTCAACACAATTTTCACCCACTTAAAATCATTGGATCGACTTGAAACTATGTATACTTGTAAAGGACCAATGCCAATACAATAATTTCATATTTTTTTTAAAATCATGGCTAGAATCATCAGAAAATAAAAAAAAGTGTTTGTGTAATTATATAATGGAATCTTTCAACATGATTTTCACCCACTTAAAATCATTGGATCGACTTGAAACTTTATATACTTGTAAAGGACCAATGACAATACAATAATTTCATAATTTTTTTTCCAAAATCCTGGCCAGAATCATCAGAAAATAAAAAAAAAGTGTCTGTGTAATTATGTAACAGAATCTTTCAACACAATTTTCATCCACTTAAAATCATTGGATCGACTTGAAACTTTGTATACTTGTAAAGGACCAATGTCAATACAATAATTTCATTTTTTTTTCTAAAATCATGGCTAGAATCATCAGAAAATAAAAAAAAGTGTTTGTGTAATTATATAATGCAATCTTTCAACACGATTTTCACCCACTTAAAATCATTGGATCGACTTGAAACTTTATATACTTGTAAAGGACCAATGACAATACAATAATTTCATAATTTTTTTCCAAAATCCTGGCCAGAATCATCAGAAAATCAAAAAAAAGTGTCTGTAATTATGTAACAGAATCTTTCAACACAATTTTCACCCACTTAAAATCATTGGATCGACTTGAAACTTTGTATACTTGTAAAGGACCAATGCCAATACAATAATTTCATATTTTTTTTAAAATCATGGCTAGAATCATCAGAAAATAAAAAAAAGTGTTTGTGTAATTATATAATGGAATCTTTCAACATGATTTTCACCCACTTAAAATCATTGGATCGACTTGAAACTTTATATACTTGTAAAGGACCAATGACAATACAATAATTTCATAATTTTTTTTCCAAAATCCTGGCCAGAATCATCAGAAAATAAAAAAAAAGTGTCTGTGTAATTATGTAACAGAATCTTTCAACACAATTTTCACCCACTTAAAATCATTGGATCGACTTGAAACTTTGTATACTTGTAAAGGACCAATGTCAATACAATAATTTCATTTTTTTTCTAAAATCATGGCTAGAATCATCAGAAAATAAAAAAAGTGTTTGTGTAATTATATAATGCAATCTTTCAACACGATTTTCACCCACTTAAAATCATTGGATCGACTTGAAACTTTATATACTTGTAAAGGACCAATGACAATACAATAATTTCATAATTTTTTTCCAAAATCCTGGCCAGAATCATCAGAAAATCAAAAAAAAGTGTCTGTAATTATGTAACAGAATCTTTCAACACAATTTTCACCCACTTAAAATCATTGGATCGACTTGAAACTTTGTATACTTGTAAAGGACCAATGCCGATACAATAATTTCATACTTTTTTTCTAAAATCATGGCTAGAATCATCAGAAAGTAAAAAAAAAATTTTGTGTAATTATATAATGGAATCTTTCAACATGATTTTCACCCACTTAAAATCATTGGATCGACTTGAAACTTTATATACTTGTAAAGGACCAATGATAATACAATAATTTCATAATTTTTTTTCCAAAATCCTGGCTAGAATCATCAGAAAATCAAAAAAAAGTGTCTGTGTAATTATGTAACAGAATCTTTCAACACAATTTTCACCCACTTAAAATCATTGGATCAACTTGAAACTTTGTATACTTGTAAAGGACCAATGCCAATACAATAATTTCATATTTTTTTCTAAAATCATGGCTAGAATCATCAGAAAATAAAAAAAAAGTGTTTGTGTAATTATATAATGGAATCTTTCAACACGATTTTCACCCACTTAAAATCATTGGATCGACTTGAAACTTTATATACTTGTAAAGGACCAATGGCAATACAATAATTTCATAAATGTTTTCAAAATCCTGGCCAGAATCATCAGAAAATAAAAGAAAGTGTTTACGTAATTATGTGACAGAATCTTTCAACACGATTTTCACCCACTTAAAAATCATTGGATCGACTTGAAACTTTGTATACTTGTAAAAGACCAATGACATACAATAATTTCATAAATGTTTCTAAAATCCTGGCCAGAATCATCAGAAAATCAAAAAAAGTGTCTGTGTAATTATGTAATGGAATCTTTCAACACGATTTTCACCCACTTAAAATCATTGGATGACTTGAAACTTTGTATACTTGTAAAGGACCAATGACAATACAATAATTTCATTATTTTTTTTTTCTAAAATCATGGCCAGAATCATCAGAAAATAAAAAAAATGTCTGTGTAATTATGTGATGGAATCTTTCAACACGATTTTCACCCACTTAAGATCATTGGATCGACCTGAAACTTTGTATACTTGTAAAGGACCCATGACAATACAATAATTTCATACATTTTTTCCAAAATCCTGGCCAGAAGCATCAGAAAATCAAAAAAAGTGTTTATGTAATTATGTGACAGAATCTTTCAACACTATTTTCACCCACTTAAAACCATTGGAACTTGAAACTCTGTATACTTGTAAAGGACCAATGACAATACAATAATTTCATAAATGTTTCTAAAATCCTGGCCAGAATCAGCAGAAAATCAAAATAATAAAAACCGGTATAATAGGTTGCAGACTTACCAATTTCTTACTCAATCGTTGTAAGAGCTCAGTTGGTAGAGCAGTGTAATGTACTGGTATATAATTTCAGTAATCCATAGGCCACTGGTTCAAATCCGGCCTGGAGGATTTTTTTAGTATTACTTTTAGCTCATACTACAATAGTATCGAATGTAAAGATACTTACATTTTTATCTTATTCTGTAAAATATTATAACTAAAAAATTAAAAATAAATAATAGTTTAAAAAAACTAAAACAACACGCTTTATTAGAAAACCAAACTAAAAAATGAAAAATAATTTTAATTTCCAACACATTTGAGATAAAATTAAAGTGGTCAACAAAAAAATCATCTCTAACACATCTAGAATAAACTAGCCCTTTGCCCCGTATAACGTAGTAAAGTGTACCTTACTAGCTTTGTCCCTGCCCCGTATAACATAGTAAAGTGTACCTCTTTATAAAACAGCTGTATTTCAACTTGGATTCACTTTCTTGGAAAACTGTGACATGTCAGTCATTCTTTGGCATCTGTGGAATGTATTAAATGTGGCAACAAGGCTTGCTTTATAATTTTTTGTAAAATTCTAACGGTACATTTTTGTGTTTTCAACCCTATTTTTGAAAGCCTCCACCAGTTTATCTGTAACTATGGCAAGCGAAAGCAAAAATTCATGTGTTAGTAAAACTACCTCTAATTTAAACCCATTATTCAGTGAAGATATTGTGGCCGCGATAGAAGAGGAATTTAATTATGAAAGTGATAGTTCTGACGCTTCTTGGATGGGTAGTTTAGTGCAAGAGAGTGATATAGAACAAACGAGTGACAGTGATGAAGAAATCGTAGCACCGACGGCAGAGCGCACTGATTATAACGAGAACAATAATTACTCTTTTAATTCAAAAAGTTTAATTTGTGATGTTTTTAAGTAGGGCCTATAGTGATACATGTTTAACTATGTGTATATAAGCAATGGATATTGTGTATTGTGCAACCCCTCCATGGTATCTTTACCTTGTCGTGGTGGAGTGGCTTGCATGCTTAAATGATCCTGAGAGCTATGCCGGCGGTAGCATTGCTGCCGATAGGGTTACCCATGCCGGACTGGTCGAAGGTGATAAGCCAGATGAAAAAAGTACCTTGGTCGAAAGAGTGACGATCTTTCACCGTAAAAATACAACCGTCAAGAAATGCGGACATGGGTTCAACTGGGGTAAAATTTTCCGGAGGTCAAATAGTCCCCCATTCGGTTCTCCGGGCGGGGACTACTTCAGGGAACCCATGCCAAAGGCTCAAACACAGGGACATGTTCCTAGGAACATGGAATGTTAGGACTTTATACAATAGCGGGGCACTAGAGATATTAACGCGGGAACTAGATAAATCGCCCTTGGATATAGTCGCTTTACAGGAAGTTAGGTGGCCAGGAGAAGGTAGTCAGGAATCAGGAAGCTTTGCATTATACTACGGGGGTGCAGAAAGACCTGCATTTGGAACGGGTTTTTTAGTCAGAAGGAGGATCCTATCCGCTATCCGAGATATTAAGTTTGTTAGTGATAGGATATCATACATAATTCTAAAGGGTAAACGACATGATTTTATAATTGTAAATGTACATGCCCCCACAGAAGATAAAGATGACAAGATCAAGGATGAGTTCTATGAAGAATTAGAATGCTTATTTGATAGCCTTTTACGATATCATATGAAAATTGTCTTAGGAGATTTTAATGCAAAAGTGGGGCGGGAAGATATATTCAAACCAACAATAGGCAAATTCAGTCTTCATGAAGATAGTAACGACAACGGGGTTAGATTAGTCACATTTGCCACATCAAAGAATCTCATTATTAAGAGCACAACATTTCAGCATAAGGATATTCATAAATACACCTGGACGTCCCCAGATGGAGAAACTCGGAACCAGATAGATCATGTATTAGTGGATAAACGCTGGCACAGTAGCATCATCGATGTTAAATCAGTTAGAGGGACAGACTGCAATTCGGATCATCATCTGGTCAGAGTGAAAATCAGACAACGGCTATCGCTTATGAGAGGAACAAACGCTAAAGATGATTCTGTAAAATTTGAATTAAAAAACTTGAAAAATGATGAAATGCGGCAAGAATACCAAATCAAAATTGCTAATAGATTTGAAGTACTGGAATCTTCCGATGACAATGTGGCAAACGAAGAAGAAACTGATATAAATAAAGAATGGGAGGCTATAAGAGATACTATTAAATTGTCAGCATCAGAAAGCATTGGTTGTTTAAAAAAGAGGCAAAACAAGAAATGGTTTGATGAGGAATGTGCCGACATTGTAAAGAAAAGAAAGCTAGCAAAAATGAAATGGTTACACGAGTCAAATGAGGTAAATTTAGAGCAATTGGGTAGTATTAGACGGGAAACCACCAAGCTACTAAAGAGTAAAAAGAGGGAATATTTGAGAGAGAAGATTAATGATCTTGAAATGAATGCAAAAAATAGGAACATTAGAGAATTATATCAGGGAATTAGTATAGAGAAGAAAGGGTTTCAGGCTAGAACAAACATAATTCGGAATGAAAATGGGGATATGATTGCAGATTCCAGGAGTATATTAAATAGATGGAAAAGTTACTTTAATCAGCTATTAAATGTACATACAGAACAGGACATTGAGGAGGATAATTTACAGACAGCAGAAATGCTAGTCACAGAGCCAAGTGCATTAGAGGTTGAAATGGCGATTGAAAAATTGAAGATGTATAAAGCATCAGGTTCAGATGAGATCCCAGCAGAACTGATAAAATCAGGGGGAGAAAAATTGATGGACAAGATACGCTGGTTGCTTAGTATGATTTGGGAAAAAGAAGCTCTTCCAGATGAATGGAAAGAATCAATTATCGTACCAATTTATAAGAAAGGAGATAAAACTGATTGCAACAACTACAGGGGCATCTCATTACTTTCAACTTCGTACAAAATTCTAACAAATATATTAGTAAGCAGACTTACTCCCTATATTGATGACATTCTAGGAGATCATCAATGTGCATTTAGAAGAAACAGGTCTACAACAGATCAGATTTTTAGTATAAGACAGATTTTAGAAAAGAAATGGGAATATAATGGTACTGTACATCAACTGTATGTAGACTTCAAAAAAGCATATGATTCAATTAAGAGGGAGAAGTTATATAGTATCCTGCTGGAGTTCAGAATTCCTAAAAAGTTAGTTAGACTTATACGAATGTGTCTAAATGGCACAAAGAAGAGTAGGGTGCGTGTAGGCAAACAGTTTTCGGACACTTTTGAAATCCAGAATGGGTTGAAGCAAGGAGATGCACTATCTCCTCTACTATTTAATTTTGTACTAGAGCATGCCATTAAATCTTTAGAGAATGAGGAAGGCTTACAACTCAATGGTATTAATAAGCTGTTAGTTTATGCTGATGATGTAGTATTATTGGCCGATAGCGAGGAGATACTAAAGGACAACACGCATACACTATTGAGTAACACTAAGAAATTAGGACTGGAAGTAAATATCAATAAAACTAAATATATGGTCACACGTAGAAATTCATTATATAATGGAAATGGACAGCTAATGACAAATGAGGGAAATTTTGAGGAAGTGGCTGAATTCAAATACCTAGGAACAATAATCACAAATAGGAATGAGATGCACAAAGAAATTAAACATAGGCTCAATTCTGGAAATGCGTGCTATTATGCATTGCAGAGACTCTTGATGTCCCAACTCCTTTCAAAAAACGTTAAACTGAAAATATATAAAACTATTATTCTACCAGTTATATTATATGGGTGCGAAACATGGACTCTTACTTTAAGAGAGGAAAGGAGATTGCAAGTATTTGAGAATAAAGTACTTAGGAAAATTTTTGGACCAAAGAGAGATGAACAGACAGGTGAATGGAGAAGACTACATAACAATGAACTACATGGTCTTTATAGGAAGCCAGATATAATAAGAACAGTTAAGTCTCGTAGACTGCGATGGGCAGGACATGTTGCACATATGGGGAATGAAAGACTTGCATGGAGGCTTCTTGTAGGAAAGCCAGAGGGAAAACGCCCAGTTGGTAGACCAAGAATGAGGTGGGAGAATAACATTAACTATGATTTGGGGGAGGTGGATTATACAGGGAATGATTGGAAAGCATTGGCTCGGGATAGGGATGTATGGAGAGCTTATGTCCGTGCGGCCATGAACCTATGGGTTCGATAGTGCCAGTGAGTAAGTAAGTACGTAAGTAAGTATTGTGCAACTGAGAAGAACAGCTAGACACGAAAGTGGTGGGTTCTCTTACTAAATTAAATATTAATAATTTAGCTATTAGTGAGTTAAAAAAAACATGATTCGAATTCGGTGATTACTCAGAAAATTTTATTCAGAGACCAAAATTATAATAAATTATTTATAAAAGTATAACACTTCATTTTTTTGTCGATATATTATATTAAAATGATTACGGCATACGGGGGGAATTTTTTCTTCAGATATAAAATAGAGAGAGAGAATAATAAGAAAATAAATTGGAAAATAAAGTTGTAGGTAAATTTAATAAATTTTAACAAATATATTGTATCCATATTCGAACATTGGATTTGCTATATGTGACCAATGATACTTCTTTCTCTGTGTGTATATTGTTTTTCTATGCAATATATAGTATTTTTTAAACTCTGGCATAATACTTTAAGCTAGAATTTAAAATTTACAAATAGCCTAATTAATACAGTTTCTTAATATATTGATTTTAGAAATATATGTTACGGATATTGTAAACAATGCCATCTCCATAAGATGTTGAATTAAGATTGGATTAATAAAAAAAAATTTATATATATATATATGAAACATGTATTGTATCTTTACATATTTGCATAATTATTTCATCAAGAAATTCATAATTACAAAACAACCTGATTCTGTAATATGTTTCACATTATTTCCATACAAGTGGCCATACCTATTCCACATATGCCATTCTTCAATTTAAATTGTCGAGAAGACATTTAAAATTTAAATACCCTAAAATGAATATGTCGCTCCATAGCTAACTAGTAGAAATCATTGAGCTGGGCAAAGGGCTAGCGTTATCTACAAAAAAAAATAATTTTACCATCAAAAGCATGGGGTGCTCTTTATGGTTTTTACGTTTTCTTCTTAGAGACTTTACTTTTACCAATATCTGTTTATTATCAAATATATTAATTGATATAGAGCATGATGGTAAAATTATTTTTTTTTGTAGATAACTCTAGTTTTATTCTAGATGTGATGGAGATGATTTTTTTTGTTGACCACTTTAATTTTATCCCAAGTGTGTTGGAAATTAAAATTATTTTTCATTTTTTAGTTCGGTTTTCCAATAAAGCGTGTTGTTTTAGTTTTTTTAAACTATTATTTATTTCTGTTGATGTCAGTTTACCTGAAAAAAAAATTATTTTGACAAATTATACCTGTGTGAGCAATGTGCTGGAAAGCAGGAGATCAGTCTCTTGCTGATCCTTCTTGATATCAGCATTTTCATGCATACCAAAAACTTCTGGATGTGTGATGAGAGGCAAACTCTTGGTATATTCTAGAAAACCTTCATATTCCGATAAAGTCGGGGCGTAGTAAATATCTGTAAAATATCATCGATGAAGTGAGATGTAAAAATATTTATCCAACTTATTTATAAATTGAAAATACCTCATAGTGTTACTTCCAACTGTAATTTTGATTAAATGTAAACCAATCACTTATTAGGTATAGAAAGGAAGGAAATAATAGAACATTCATTTATGTCACAGTGAAATATTATTTTCTTCTAAAGTAAATGTGACCATATTTCTGCAATGTGCTAGACTAATTCAGTGGGCTTATTTTTTACATGGCTAAGAGCACAAAATTCAAATTCACCTGTTATTTGTGGTGAGGATGGTTACAAGGATACCTAGAAGAAGGGGTGGGAATCAAGTATATACAGAATCAAAGGTACAATAAAAACACAAGTAAAAATAAATTGATGTCTCTGTGCAAAATTTTCATGTAAAATTGTTATCCTGAACTCTTTATTTGCTTTGATACTTCAAAACTATAATACTGAAAATTATTTTGAATATATAAATACCCTAAAATAAAGATTAAATAAAACTAAAATCTAGGCAACAATTAAAATATAGGTAAATGTTGGAACTAGCCTACTCTGTCACGTGACTAATTATTTCTAATAAAAACTCACCAAATGGAGAGAAATAGTACATGTCTTTCATTACAATGTCTTTGCAGTAGAACTTGGATAACATTGTGTTGAGAGTACGTCGATCCCAATCATCAGTAACACGACCACCATAATTACATTCTCCAGTCAAATACCTCAGAGCTTCAAACTGTATATCCTGTAGAAACGTCATTACATATAATTGCAACAAAATAAATCCAAGCTAAAAAATAATTAAATTCACTGGCATTATTGAATTTCCAGGTTCATGGCCATATTGACACGAGTTCTCTATATGTCCCTTCCCCGTTTAATTCACCTCCTCAAATAATAGTTAATGTTATTCTCCATCATATTCTTAGCCTATCTACTGTGTACATTCCCTCTGGCTTTCCTCTAATACATTTCCATGCCCCTCTTTTATTCCCCATATACATATCCTGCCCACATCAGGCTATGAGACTTAACTATTCTTATGATATCTGAAGAGAAAAATATATTCTTACACTGGGGTATGAACCCAGGACATTTAATGAATAAATGAGTCACTTTTTATCTTACTTCATACTTTATGTTTTTATTTTTTAAACATCGGAACTACAGTTTTCAAGAGGACATCCCTCTCATTTTCAACCGATATTATGACTCCTAGATTTTGTTGGAAACTTCATCTATAACGTTGCCATCTGGTGTTGATTTGATGAACTTTGAGATCAGGTCCCGTTCATTGGGAATTTCGAAATTCATAGATCTAAATTTGTTCTTCTGAATATATATCTTCTCCCAAACTGTCAATTCTAAAGGTTCCTACAAATGTTTTTGGAAGTTTGGCCTCTTTTCCCATTTTTAACATTTCTAAAGTGTTCCTTTGTGCGAGTGTCCAAATTCCTTTTTGTTTTTCCTATGTATACTTATTTACAGTCTTTATAACTAATTTGATAAATTCCAAATTTTTTACTCTCTGGGGTGTTCAATTCCCTCCATGGTAACTTTCCTTGTCATGGTGGAGTGGCTTGCGTGCTTAAATGATCCCGAGAGCTATGCCGGCAGTAGTATTGCTGCTGATAGGGTTACCCACGCCGGACTGGTCGAAGGCCAGACAAAAAAACTACCTTGGTCAAAAGAGTGACGATCTTTTACCATAAAAATACAACTGTCAAGAAATGCGGACATGGGTTTAACTGGGGTAGTATGGAGAGCTTATGTCCGCTCGGCCATGAACCTATGGGTTCGATAGTGCCAGTGAGTTAGTTAGTATGGGTGTTCAATTTCTTATTGGTTATTAATAGATTACAAAGGCTAAATGTATTTATTGATGCCAATGTAATGTTGAATTTCTTGAATTTTTAAAAAAAATTATGTATTTCAGGATAATAAGTAATTTTCTTGAATTGTTTTCCTTTCTTTGAATCAGATTACAGGGTAGTGTATTCTTTTAATGTTTTCTGTTGTCTGAATTTCTTTAATTTATTTATAATTCTCTCCTTTCCAAAACCATTTAAATTAGCTATGTTCAAAATGTGATTGTATTCTTTCTTAAAATCTTCTTCATTTAGTGGAACATTTAATAATCTATATATCAAACTGTTGAAAATTGCATGTTTATGAGCAATATGATTGAAACCTGAAGACTTTACATAATTGTCTATATGAGTATCCCTCCTGCATGAGTAAATATTGAATTTGATTCTTTGTTGTTTTCATTTCTTATTACATAGAGGTCCAAAAACGGGATTTGGTTATTCTTTTCTTATTCCATAGTACATTTTACAGATTCATCTTGAAGATTGAGTAATTTCAATGCATCTTCAATATATTTAGAATTTATCACAGAGAAAATATCATCCACATATCTATACCAACATTTACATATCAAGGGATAAGCATTGGCACATGACACACTAAATAACCCATAAATAAATTTGCCAAAAATGGTGAAAGTGGGTTTCCCATAGCCAGAACTGAAATTTGTTTATGTTATACTGGAAGTTAAGCCCAGTTGTAACGTAGCGTAAAAGATCTCTATAGTTTAAGTGGTCTTTGGCCCGAGCGGTTGGTCTTGGAGGATGAATTCCACATTTAAACACATTAAAACAAATATTACCATAATTTATTAAATAAAACAAACATAAAGAGACATAAGAATTAAATTAATCGTGATTATAAGAGACATATTTAAATCATCCTAAAAAAATAACAGAAATCGCCATGTTGAATTGAGTCGAAAGGTTAAACTTTGTTAATACTCCGAGAGAGAAAACCATTTAATAAAAATCAACTTTAGGTTATTATCCATCTTGCTTGATCCTTAGGTCTTCGTTTAATCATGCATATTTTTAACAATTAACAAAATTATTCTAAGATATGTTGACCATTAATTTAAGTTATTTTATGTTTGAAAATGACCATTTTGAAAAAAAACATTAACTTTTTAGAGTGATAATAATATTAAAAATTGCATCTTACCCATGTAGAGCTGCCTCCTCCCAGGAGGACCGAAGGGTTCGGTCCCCCACACCGTTCTGCCTTTCCTGTCAAAACTTAAGAATTTATATATCCTAACTTTTACCTTTCTCTATACTCCAATTTTGTGGAAACCCTTATCTATTTCCCAACCTATAGCAATCTTCCTGGGTTATATAAGTTTTTGTAAGAGTGTCCCATTAGGTTGAAACTAACAAAGTTGTTTGTGATGATATATAAGATTTCGTAAGTGTGTCCTCATAGATTGAAAAATACATTGACGTGAAATCATTTATAAGATATTTTATTATAATTTTTATCCTCGTTTTTATTTATAAAACTCTTGTATGCATTTGGATTGGGACTTCAATCAGCATATTAAAGGTGATTATTTATTCCCTATCTTCTGGTATAATAAACAAGTATCTTGTGTATATGCTTCATCAATTTTTACAGAATTTTATTATTATGGCAGTTAGGCCCTAGTGTAGGCGCAACAATTCCCCCCTAAAGATGACTATAGGTTTGAAAACCGAGAGTCATTTTTCCTCATAGGCTATCTCTCGCCTCCCGGGGGTTTTGTCCCGACAATTATCTTACTGACTCAACTTTTAGCGGGAGTGGAACCGACATCATCAAAATAGCGATTTCATCTGTAACCTGGAAGTATTTTGTTCTCATTCTAAGAGGTTAGATCGTCTTGTACTTGTTAATTGCACCGGATAACCTTAATTGTGTCGTAATTTCGGTAAGATCTGGTTTACTTAGTGAGAACACTATACTTCTTAAAAATAAACGATGTAATATTCCCTCCTGGGCTTAAAAAAACAATATTGCTGTGTGCACTGTCTAAAAAAATTAATTTCCACTAAAAAGAAATGTGTATTCAACTCCGTCCTTTTTTAAATTCTCTTGTTTCTTCTTAAACGTTGCACTATTCCCATTATTCACATCCGTCGCACTTAACACCAATTTCGTTTTTTTTTTCTTCTATTGTAGACCTCTTTTTAACTTTTTATTTCCACTGATAAAGTTTCCTTTTGGGACCCATACCACTCATTATGATTAGAGACTGCTGTGTCTGCTGTTGGTTGTATTTCCTGCTTGAAGGACAGGGTTCGTGTCTGCTTGGCTCCATCGATGACGCGATATTCTAATGCTCGAGTTCGTGGATCGTGTCCAGTCGCCGTTGGTCCAGGTACTCTTCTATTCCTCAAATAATACCCTTCAGATGATTAACTCTATTTTTATTTTTTATTAATTAGGTTATGCCCAGTTTCATTAAACAACACTCAGTTAGGTCCAAGGAGATCTTTGTGAAAAGTTTGATAGGAATTAATCTTGACGTGGAGTTTTGTTCCGCTTGATTTATCCAATAGGTGCAATTTGTGGTATGAAGGAAGTTAGGTCAAGGTTGACGTTGGAGATAGTGTTTTTATAGTTGCCTGGGTTTGTTCTTTACTGCTTGTGAGGCGGTTGCCTTAGGCTGGTTGCGAATCTGGACATTCATTCATCTTGTGCTTCCATCACGTGATGTACTGTACATGGTGGTGTAGTTGGTCCTGGCAGCTCTTATGTTGTTGTTCTCGTCATCAGATGTACAGGGTGTGCCGTGAGTCTGGGCCGCGTAATCTTGCTCCCATCATGAAGTGTGCGAGGTGGGCCGCAGGTCCAGACGAGAAGCTGGTAGCTGGTAATTCTGCAATACTTGTGGAATTGTTAAAAACTGGGAGGATTACTTTAAACATCGATTCCTGGGTTGGTGGGTGTATTGCTCTACATGGGTACACATCATCTATCATCACTTCTTGTCAAAAAATGGCCAGTTTCGGATCGATTTAATCTTATCGTTTAGTTATATCGTCCTCGCTAAAATGCTTCGAGGAACCTTGTCTACTAGATGTCCTGGCTTTAGGCCTTATTACTGTTATACTACACTAATTATTTCGTATTATTTAGTTTTTTATTATGTGCACCCATGCACCTATCTGTCTCTTATTGCTAGCCTCATGTTGCAGAAAAAAGAAATGCTGTTACGTTTCTGGTATTATGATTCTCATGGATCATTTACGCCCTTATTGCAATTCAGGTTTCAGTGGGTTCAAGAAATTTACTCTGTGCAGTATATTATCGTATATTTACCATTTGTTTTCAAAACTTTCCATTGCTTGGATAAAATTATGATGTTGCTTTTCCTCTATAAAGTCCTGAGTTCGAACGAGTGTGCTCGTCTACACGTAAACCGATAGGGCTTTAAGATGTAAATACCACTGGTACAATTATACCTTAATGTCATGTAACCTGAATTCCTGATATCATTCCCTCGTGAGGTCCTGATTGTGAGAGCATTCCTTTCTTATTATCACTCTCTATCCTTGATGCTTCTTTGCATCTTAAGATCCCTCGTTTCTAAATTATCTGACAAATTTCCGTTGCTACAGCCTACAAAAGTTAACTCTACAAAAAAAAATCAAATGGTGTTGTTCCCTTAAGCCCTTCCTAATTCGTTTGGCAATATCTCATAACTGTTCTCTTGAATTTATTTAAATAACATTTTACATTACTTCTTGTCACGCGTAGACTTATTCCTTGTTTCCCTACCTTACCTGAGGGTTTAACCTCTCATTTCATGTACTACCTTATGTCTACCTGGTCTTAAGGAGGAAACCCAGAGGAGTGATGAAAGAAATACCGATAGATGATTGGGAAAACCACTTCACAAAAATACTGAATGAAGGAAACAGAACAGAAGCTTACGAAGCCAATACTACCAGGAACCCAAGAACCCTGAATCTGGAAATGGAAATCACAGAGGATGAAATAAACAAATGCGTGAAAGAAGCAAAAAGAAAAAAAGCCACAGGACCGGATCAAGTAGCATACGAACACCTAAAGGCATCAGCCGACGTGCTAATATCAATATGGAAAGAACTGTTTAACAAATGCATAGAGACGAGAACCATACCAGAACAATGGAGAAGGGCTACCCTGAAAATGCTGTATAAAGGTAAAGGAAACACGGGAGACATGAACTCATACAGAGGCGTTGTACTGGAGAACACCCTGTTCAAAATCTTTATGAAGATACTTACAAACAGATTGATGGACATCACAAAATTAAACATCCCAGATAACCAATTCGGATTTAGGAAAGGAAAATCCATCTGCAAGCAGCATCCGCATTATTATATGAGATAGAAGCAGCCCTCAACAGACCGAAAGGGAAATACTACGTGGTCTTCATAGATTATGAAAAAGCGTTCGATACATAAACAGAACAAAACTACTCACGAAGATGAGGGACATGATTGGAAACGAGCACCCCATTGTTGGAATAGTACACGACATAATGAGGCGAAACTGGTTACAAATAACAGATGAGGTTGCGGCATCAGACGAGGTTATGCAAACTAATGGGATACTACAAGGAGATCCCATCAGCCCGCTACTATTTAACATAATGACAGCTGACATTGGGAAAGCAACGAACGGGACCACGCTGGTAATGTATGCGGACGACATGGCCATTGGGGCAGAAAACAAAGAAGAATTGTAAAAAGGCAAGATGGGATACAACGATGGGCTATGGAAAATGAGTTCAAGATAAACAGCAACAAGACCGTACAAATGGTTTTCAAGAAAGGAGGAAGAACAGCGGCAAGTGATAATCTAAAACTAGGAGAAGAACCGATAAGAATGGTCAACAAATTCAGATATTTAGGCATAACACTGCAGCCAACAACAAAGTCTTTCAGCGCACATGTGCAGGAGAGAGCAGCAGCAGCTATAAGAGCTATGTGCAGTATCAAAGACATCACATCGTTAAAATTAGTCACAGCCATGAAATTATTCGCATCAGTGATCACCCGATCGTCACCTACGGGATAGAACTGATATGGGAGAAACTATCGGCCAGCGATATGGAGAGGTTAGAAAAAGTAAAACCAAGATTCATCAAAAAGGCATTAGGTGCAAGCAAATACACACCAAATAGAATGGCCTATATGCTAGCCAGAGAAACCTTCTTCCTAGAGGACCTGAGGCAAAGGATACTACTGCCAGCAACGGAGCTATATAAGAAAGTCATCGAAAAAAAGAAACAGAGAGAAAAAGAGATCGACGAAGATTTCTACGCCTCAGATGCCATGGTAAACAGAGAGTGGACTGGAAGTAACCAACCACAAAGGCACAGAATCATAGGTTTAGCAACACACGGATATCATCACAAAATGTGCAAAAATGCAAAATTCCACCAACCGAGTGATTCGTGTGAATGCAAGATATGCGACCAAAAGTGTGAGCGATACCATTACAAACAATGCAGAATATGGACAGGATCACTGAACGAACTCATAAAAGACAAATCATAAACTTATAACTTAATGCTCTTTCGAGTGCCTCTTACCAATTTATTTATTATGTATTTAACCTCTCATTTTATTACTACCTATGTGTTTAACCTCTCATTATACTACCTTATGTGTTTAACCTCTAATTTCGTGTACTCCTTATGTGTTTAACCTTTCATTTAGTGTACTCCTTATGTGTTTAACCTCTCTTTATACTACCTTATGTGTTTAACCTCTCATTGTATGTACTACCTTATGTGTTTAACCTCTCTTTGTATGTACTATCTTATGTGTTCAACCTCTCATTATACTACCTTATGTGTTTAACCTCTCATTGTATGTACTACCTTATGTGTTTAACCTCTCATTGTATGTACTGCCTTATGTGTTTAACCTCACATTTTATGTACTACCTTATGTGTTTAACCTCTCATTATGTTACCTTATGTGTTTAACCTCTAATTTTGTGTACTCTTTATGTGTTTAACCTCTCATTTCGTGTACTCCTTATGTGTTTAACCTCTCATTTCGTGTACTCCTTATGTGTTTGACCTCTCATTGTCTGAGATCTCCATACCTAGGTCAATCTATCTCTCTTGGCTTTACTCGTGGATCGCACAATCGTATGTATGTGTTTCCCTCACTATTGTTCCTTTAGTGCCCTAGTGTTCCTGATGTTCCTTGCTAGTATCTGTTGTCTCTTCGTTATGAACATAATCTACTTGTGCGTACGTCTTTCTCTTCGCGGTGTCCCTTTCCGTTTTGCTCTAACCACCGGTGGCTCTCTTTTTCTGACTTCATTGTCTACTCTGGATGGTCCCAGACCACCGCTCCTTGTATTCCTGACTTCTTGGGGGTTTTCGACCGGCGTTCGGGCATTCGCCAAAATTGATAGTGTTCGGTCCCCATCCTCGTCTTCGGGTCCCGACTTTCGAGGGGCATCTGCCTTTAGACGAAGGTAGGAGAAATCCCAACCCTACCAACAGGGTCCCTAGTTCCGTCTACCTCTCTCCTTGTCTTCCAGACTTCGTTAATCCTCCTTGGCAAGCGGGAGGGGCAGGCATCTGCCAAAATTGATAGAGATTGGGTTCCTAATCTCGCCTTCGGGTCCCGTCTTTCGACGAGCATCTGCCTCAAGACGAGAGCAGGAGAAATCCCAATCTTATCAACAGGGTCCTTATTCCCCTGTACCCGCTTCCATTCTGACTCTCTAATTCTGCTGCCTCAGAATTTTCTATCTCGATGTTAATCTTACGGAGAACCTTTTGAGCTCATGGACGACGGCCACATCGGATGAGTGGATTTTATCCTAACCTCTTTGATGGTGTTCCCCTATTGCCCTCATCACTCCCTAAACCCGGGTATGTCTGTTCTTCCTGTGGGTCTCTCTGCCCGTGATTGCCTCTGTGTTTCCTGTGGGTGTCTCTGCCCGTGATGGCCACTGTGTTTCCTGTGGGTCTATCTGCTCGTGATTGCCTCTGTGTTTCCTGTGGGTCTCTCTGCCCGTGATTGCTTCGTATTTTCGTTCGTATCTTGTTTCTCGGATGCCTATCTCTCTCTAAACATTGTTGTTCCGCATGGTCCCTAACGTCACCTAGCTTTCTTCCTAGCACGTTGGCGAAGTGTTCAGGCAACTCACCAAATTGTCGAGGGCAGAAACCCTCTCCAAAAGGTCCTTAGTCCTTCCCAACTTGTATCTCTTTATGCGACTGTGTGGATGTTTATCTGTGTGTGTGTGTGTGTGTCTGTCTAACGTTTCCTAGCCAATATTGACCTAAGTTGCAGCCTATCCTCTTATTTCTCCTTGTATGCCTAAATATGGAGAGTCTTAAGCGATCTAGTTTGAACCTATTATCTTAATATTTCAAATTCCATATGCGCGTGTGTGTGTGTGTCTACTTCTCGACTGGTCACTAGCCCTTACTGACATGGAACGAGGCCTGCAGGTTAAGAGAGCCCAGGCGCCTTTAGATTCTCCAATCCTGTCACAAACTCGTCCATTCCAGAAGAAAAAAAACCACTGCCTGTCGAGTGTATTATTTGTGGTGTAATACTCAGCAATAGTATGTTGTGCAACCCCTGGGTTCCCATTTTGCATTTCCACCCTCTACTAGATCGGATAAAACACCTCACTGATTGTCAAGTATCCTAATCTTCACTTTAAAAAAATAAAAAGTTTAAAAATATTATGGGAATAAGTCCTTTTTTCTGATCATTTCTGTATGCATCTTGTGTCCAGAACTAAAATCTGCATCTCTCACTAGGGGAGTTCCTTTTTGATTGCGCCAAGTCTCCATTTCCCTCTTTTGTTCGAGCTCTCTCTTATTTATTCTGAGTTTCCATGCCCCTTTCCCATTCTTTCCGTTTCCGAAACTATAATCTGTATTTCGGGTTAAGTGAGTTCCCCCTCAATTGCGCTCGTCTCTATTACTTCACTCATGACTTTAAAACTTCACTTATGATTCAAAAACACCTCATACTGTAGTTGAGCCCTGCACATGGTGCGCTCGTCTGCACTTGTTGCAAAACTCAACACCGCACGAGGTGATAACCCAAAAAAAAAAAAATTAAACTATTACTCAACCTGAAGTCCGGTTGTCTTCCCTTCCATGAGTCTTGAGTTTGAAATCCCTTAGTAATGTTATTTACTTTAGATAGGTGGGTGGTGTCTGCTTCATTTTACTGTGCTAAATCTCCATTCCCCTTTTTGTTCGAGTTTATTCTAAGTTTCTATGCCCCTTTTCCATTCTCTCTGTTTTCAAAACTAGAATCAGTATTCCTCACTAGTTGAGTTCCCCTTTTGGTTGTGCTAAGTCTCTATTCCCCTCTTTTTCGAGTTCTCTCTATTTTATTCTAAGTTTCCATGTCCCTTTTCCATTCTCTGTTTTACTAAAATGTCTCTAATTGCTAATACACGCCACTTTTATTCCCGTAATTATCCATTGGGCCCGTAAGTCGTTATTAATTTCTATCATTTATTTATTTATTAGCTTTCATCACGCTTCCTTATGACCGAAAAAAATAATAGTATTTATTGGCACGTATGTGTATTCAGTATAAAATGTGTTCATTTGAATTGCCTGCAATTGAGTTCACTAGATGCTTGAACAAATGAATCTTATCTTGAAAGAGATAAAAAAAAATTCACTTCCCAAAAATACCCAAGCCAGTGTCATGGCCGATATTTTCCGTTATCTGACATTCTCACTTCAGTGCATGTTATTTACATGTTGAACGAGTTCCTCCTTGAAGGTGTTTAAGTGCCCAACCAAATGTTTTCAATATGGCGTCTTCGCGGGGGGTGAGTACACATTTTATTTTCTCTGAGAGAGGAAAAAAAATTCTCTGTATCGCTAGTGTATACCTAGGTTGGGCCTTACCACCTCGCTTCCCCTATTATTTTCTATGGTTATTATTAGTATTATTGTGATTATTATTATTTTTAGTCAACAAGTTACTTACATGATTTTTATCTAAGTTCCATCGTGTTTTTTTATTATTATTATTATTATTATTATTAGCCACTATTATTATTTTTTTATTACTAACATATGATTTTTACCCGAATTCCATATTGTTGAATATTATTATTGATTTTTAACCACTCAGTTATTAGTTTTTTATTTCAAACTCTCGATTTTTAACTGAAATATTTTAACATGTCTAGGTGCTCGTCTACCTTTCTACATCTCAATAATTCCAGAATAAATCTCTATCATTTCTTAGTTATTCACCTCATGCCCTGTCTTGTCATTGACGCACGGTTGTTTGTTTAAATAGTGTTTAAAATTATTTTGATATTATTATTTATCCAGTGTTATTACGAAATTGTTCATAGTTTTATTCGTGTTTTACCAGAGTTGTGTTTTTTTTGTCTTTTGATTTTTATGTATTCCATTTTCCTAACTCTTTCCCTGCAGGTCTTCGGCTACTATTTTTATAATTAAATTATTCATAGTCTTATTATTAGACATATTTTAACTTATTTATTTTTCCACTATAAATTACTCATTTCTTTGCAAGTCATCATGTGGTTCCCTGAACCATACGTGGACCAAGATCATATACCTAGCTTAAGGGTACGAGCGGAATAGTCGCAGCGCGCATGCGCGAGTTGCAGTAATGGTCAATACAGCCTCCGGTAGATGGCTCTGTAGTCGTCGTTACCCTTTGCTCACAAAAATAATAATGGACGTAAGCCAACTCACTATTTCCTAACCTAACAAAACAATTTACATAGTTGTAAGCGTATGTTTTCCCTTTACAGAGATTTAGGCGCTCTCCCCCTACAGGGAAGAATTTGAACCATACTAATTTAGTTACACTTGTTTTCGTATAGATGTCATTTTTGAGTGGTACGTGGTCAGCGTTCCGCCTCATACTGATATCTAGGAAACCAAGGTAGTACTAGGACGGGAAAATTCGGTAAATTTTGCTTAGAGGCCTCTTCATTCAGGCTTAAGGATTTTTTACGAGCCTGAAAATCTTCAGACTTGGGACCCACGGCTTAAAGTCCCTCCCGGAGGACTTGCTCCTTGGATTTTTCCGTCCTAAAAAATCCATCGACCCCGGCCGGGTTTGAACCCGCGACCCTTGGGACCAGAGGCAAGGAGCATAACCACTAGTCCACCGCGGCCAATAACTATAAATTAATTTTACGTACTCTACCTCTATCCATGGTTAAGTAATGTATCCAAGATCATGTTTTACGTAAAAAAAATGTAAAACAAATTTAAGATGATTGCAAATTGTTTACATAGTACAAAACGTGTTTTCAAGTGTTTGGTGCATTAGTGGCATAAGCGTAAGATGTGTCCGCCATCATGTTTGCTCAAAATTATTTCTCCTCTGCCTGTTTCGAATCCAGAAAAATATACGGAAAATTATTCAATCGAAGTGTGTAAGGCAACATATAATCCTTTGGGTTTATTTCCCGTGGTGATGCTTTCAGAAATGATTTATTATTATAAGTATTTGTCAATGCCACGCCTTCCTGATAGACGAAAATGTATGTCATTACCAACAGGTGAACGTTATCCTAATGAAAGTTGAATTTTTAACGGTAAACCATGAGATATTGACTTAATTAACACAAAAATTAAATCAATTGCATCTCTACATTAAAAACTTCCTGTTACTTAAACAGTATAACTCTACAAATATTTATGTTCTGAAAAAAAAACATATAACATAACCTAGAGAAGAAATATATATATATATATATATATATATCATCTGACTGTAAAAGAAAATAACATCTCTATGAGTTTAATCCCAAAAAAACATGAACAATACCAAAATTATCTGGATATAACCTAAAAAGCAGCGGTATAGTTATATA
Source organism: Diploptera punctata (assembly GCA_030220185.1). Lineage (NCBI taxonomy): Eukaryota > Metazoa > Arthropoda > Insecta > Blattodea > Blaberidae > Diploptera > Diploptera punctata. The sequence goes on from JASPKZ010004946.1 coordinate 1,876,834, forward strand.
TCCAAAAATACCCATTGACAATACAAAAAAAAAATTTGAATATACCCTGAAAAAATATACGACAGTCCTAAAGCCAGTTATTAATAATATCCCAATGTTTGAAATTTTTCTGGTCTCTCCTCTGTTAAAGAAGGAACATAGTTTATACATTAGTACCAATGTGACTTTTATCTTCCCGATGTAAAAAAAAACATATAGATTATTGTATACGAATTGAAGGTTAATTTTGGGGGTCTAGGGTTCGTTTCCTTATCCGTGAATATAATAGAATATTATGTTCACGAATCCCAGCCGCTAGTCACCAGAATGTTACGCTAGAATTTAAGCCCAGGCGTAACGTAGCGTAAAAGATCTCTATAGTTTAAGTGGTCTTTGGCCCGAGCGGTTGGCCTTGGTTTTGGAGGATGAATTCCACATTTAAACACATTAAAACATAATTTATTAAATAAAACAAACATATTTAAATCATCCTAAAAAACAGAAATCGCCATGTTGAATTGAGTCGAAAGGTTAAACTTTGTTAATACTCCGAGAGAGAAAACCATTTAATAAAAATCAACTTTAGGTTATTATCCATCTTGCTTGATCCTTAGGTCTTCGTTTAATCATGCATATTTTTAACAATTAACAAAATTATTCTAAGATATCTTGACCATTAATTTAAGTT